>NC_051165.1:184504271-185021771 GCF_013339725.1 Rhipicephalus microplus | reverse complement strand
AATCACAGAACGTATTCAGAATGCAATAAAAAGCTAAATAGATCCTCTCATACATTGCAAACAGTGTGACGTCACCTCGAGCACCTTGCCCACCATCCTCTCCCTCGGAGCTGGTACTGGTTGGCAAAAAACTTCCGCGGGCAAGATGTTTCTGCATAGCAGCGCTGCGTGTGTCGGTATACTTCGAACAGAAATTGATGTCAATTGCAATTTTCTAAAGTCGCAGCTTTTCAACGGAAGAATTACTGCCTATAATGCATGACTATGTTCGGTTAACATGTGGCGAATCGCGATATGACAGCCACAGAGATAGTCTTATCATTCTTGAACGAATATTAGCGTCAACGAAAACGGGGAATGGGAAAGAAAAGAGAAATTCTGAGACTCTTAGAAAGCGAACGTTTTGCATGTTTATAGTGACTGGCGCTTTTAGCTATACTTGCATGGTATGAATGCGGACGTACTCAATTTTCATCGGAATATATGCACTGTAGTTTTCAACGTGATTCAACATTGGCGGAAGCATGGTTCTGAGCAGCTGTCCGCGATGTTACGAGTAAGATTATTACTACGAAATGTTATAATCTCAGATGAACAAAAAAACACATTTTGCTGCTTGTTAGCTGAGGTTAACAAAACCTTAGGAAACTAAAGCGAAGTTCTCCCCTATGGCGTACCTCAGAAACCACTGAAAGCTTATGCAATTTTGAACCCGATAACTTAATTATATAGGTGATTTCTTGTGCAGTTACCTTGCCGCATCTGATTCCTATAACTTGTTTGGACACCTACTTTGCTTTGTTAAACAAGACAAAACTTTTAGTGCACATTGTCAATTAACCCATGAAGACTAAGCCGTAAAGGTACCAAGTACATGAAAAATAGGGATCTGTG
This sequence comes from Rhipicephalus microplus, assembly GCF_013339725.1. Lineage (NCBI taxonomy): Eukaryota > Metazoa > Arthropoda > Arachnida > Ixodida > Ixodidae > Rhipicephalus > Rhipicephalus microplus. The sequence continues at coordinate 185,020,877 of NC_051165.1, read as the reverse complement.
CTATTCTCTTCAAGACGTATGACGTCTCCGTTAATACGACTTATAGATTAATTGGGTTTGCGTGTTTGCCATAGCACAGCGTATATACAGCTTTGGCAATGCTAAAACATGCCAATAACTTACACGCAGTCGTAACCTTCAGGCCGGAGATCATGCACTCTTTTATCTGCACGCAGCGCGAAGGCTCAGATGAACCCACTCACGTACGATCACGTCAAATGCATTATTACCTTAAATAAAATGTCAAATCGTGAAGTTCGGCCGACAACCGGTTACTACCACCGGCCCGCAATAAGTGCTAATGTTTTCGCAAGCAATGCGCATCGCATAACACGCACTACACATACTTTTATCAGTTTCACTGTTCGTAAAGGTAAACCAATACTATCGATGGCTTTCAACGCAAATGACATGTCATAATGAACACTGCACATTTTTGAAGCCGATGCTGCTGTTCCTCGCACAGGCCGCCACGTGCATTTAATTTAATATAAACAGCCAGTTAACGTGGCAGATACTTCCTCACGAAGTTTACCACGCACCTGTATGCTCTCTGGCACCAGACACATCTAATCTCGCCTTAGTATACTGATGTTCAAGCGTTTTGATAAAAAAATAAAAAAATCACAGCATAACTGCCGACTGGGTGATGATGATTGGGGCAAAGCGTCCGTTCGTGCGTTCGTGCATCCGTCCGTACGTCCAACTGTGGGTCAATATGTCCATCCGTGTGTCTGTCCGTTTGTATGTAGGTCTGACTATAGAACACTCCAAGTACCACCATCGTGCATCTTTTCATCATATATATAAGTTACATACGAGTACCGCCATGTAGCGGATATTCCATGAACTAAATGAGAGGTGCTTATCTACTACATACATCGATGACGCAAGTACTACGGCTTAAGGAGCTTCGACATTCGAAGAACTAAACGAGAGGTGGCTATCTATTACATACATCGAGGGCGCCCGACGCGTGGCTATGGAGCTTCGCCCCTAAATTTCTATCCCCGGTGGCACATACCCGCTCTTTCGGGTATGTGCCACCGGTGGTTACAAACGATAATGGGAGACGAACAGACGCCATAAGAAACTTCGCCAAACTTGTCCTAAGCAACGCGTGACTGTTGCTTGCTGAGGCACCGGCGGGAATGTTTGGCCAATGGCCGCCCTTCACATGCGCCAGTGATGTCTCGCTTTTACGTACCCCGGTAGAGGTCTAGTCTATGAAAGTTAATGCAGAAATGAATCTAGCTTCAGCTTTTGAATTGGACTTTGTTGTACTGCGTTGAGGTGAAGCTTTCCACACATCGCAAAGCATCGGCCGCCTCACACTCTAAGTTTGTTTAACATCGAAGCTTCAAAAAGAAGTGAATATGAAAATCTCAAATGGTCATTTCTAGTATGGCGTGAACAGACACTTCACGAGATCCTGAGAATGAACTACGAGAAATGTTTGAAATTCCAAAAGCTCGTCGAAGCTCGTTTACATGAAATTCTCTTTTACGAAGTAGAATTGTGCTAGAACATAGACGCATGACCAATAGACAATTCTATTAGCCCAACAACAAGATTCCCGATTTTTGTGTCTCTATTTATTTTCTCATATCTCTCGTTCATATCTCACATTTTTCAATGTATATTTGGCTTTCGTTCATATTGTGCATCAGGAGAACTTTGATCGGCAGCCTCTAGGTATCATGCGATCAAACGGGACCAGCGTTATATAAATGGCCACTTTCCATAGCTATAAAAGCAGAGGCCACCGGCGTCTGCTATTTCCCTGGACGATAACTATATAGAGCCTATGATTTTTACTACCCATGCGTCTTTTTTACTTTTTTTCGCTCATTAACCGTCTAGAGGTAGTCGATCAGTTTACACTCAGCATCCGAAGGAATGTTTTTGGGTTCCTAAAATAACCAACTCTACGGGTTTTGGATTTTATCATTGTGTTATGTCTATAATGTACACGTTCAATGAAGTGAAGTAAATATGTCCCAAAGACGTCCTCTGACGCTTCCATTTGCAGACTCATGTTCATTAGACTTCCAACCTATTTCTGGCATCCTTAGTAAATTCGCATACCATGGTTTCGCTGTTGCTACTTGTCCCTATGGGATGACAGCGGAAGCACGTAGGCCTCATTAGCTAAGCTGTCTGCCAAGGTTTAAGAAAAATCAAATAACCAGCAAGTACAGGAGCAATAAGGCACGAGATGTATTCGTGGCTGAAGTGATACGCAGTATGGGCAAGCAATGTGTTAGCTTGATGCCAATAAAGAGTTACAATATATCCGATTGGGCTTTGAAGAAGACGTTGATTAAAATAATTAAGGCACTAACATGCGCAATGGCGTGGTGGAGAACATATTGCATTTCGGGGGGGAGGGGGAGGGGATAAAGTTATAAGCTGAACGCAGTGATGGTGTTCTTTTTTCTTTGTCTGTATCACAACATTCACTGGTTTCGGAGAACAGAAAGATTAGACAATCATAGAACGTGATCAAGAAATACTATAGAACAATACAATATGTTTTTTCATTCAACTGTACACGAGTATTGCGTACACTTTCACAGGTTTTCAGCCACCTCTCGAATTTAAGTGTCAGCCATTGGCAAGGCTAGTTCTTCTTCGCGTTACCCTTAATCCACTGAACCGAATAACATAGGCAATATCTCAACGTCTAGCATTAAATTTGTCAAGTCATTCTTTCCAATCAGCTAAAGAAAGAACCGAATTTTATTTTATAGTTGAAGTACTAGTAAGAAGAAAGCGTCATGTTTGGCCTCCCTCTATAGCGAAGATGTCTTATAACAGCGAAGAAAGTGGTCTTCTTTCGCTGGTAACGACCCTTAGTGCTCTCACGGTGAATGAATCGGCGAACAAATAAAAATATCGGAAGGATGATGCCCTTCGGTTATAGCTCTGATTCTATCTAGGATGCTGGACATTTTTCCCAACCATTCTGTCCTTTGTCAGTTGCTTCGTCCAATACACGCTTCGACAACCGACCGAGCACGGCAAATTTATTGTGAGCGACGGGTGAGCGCCTCTGAGTAGAAAGCTGCGTCCAGCAACGGTATGGCAGGCCTGCAGGATAACTGCCTGGGTCTTTATAACAAGCTTTCCTTTCACCGCTTTTCTATTACTGTTCGTTGAGCCATCGTTCCAGAGGCCGAACGACCAGCCATTCCCTGAGCCCTTTTCGTTCACTCGCAGGCCCACGTGGTACCACAGAAGCTAATCAATCCTCAATGTATGTGAAAGGCTCAATTTAACCTGAGAACGGCGCTTTCTAAAATATGAGCGTTAAAGCTGAGAAGATTGTCTTATTTACATGTTTACTACAGTTACTTTTCGCGCAATTGTGCCTGTTCGATATCTTCACTGTAAATTTGCTTAAACTATGCACCACAGTGTGCGTGCAATCACAACTTTAGGCTCCAAGCAAGCGGCAATTATATTACCATATATGACACCAAATAAAATGGCAAGCTATATTGAACCTATATAGTGTCCCTAGCAAAGGAAAAATGACACAAACGTCACAGCTCCTGTCGCACATTACGCACGACGACAGGAAAAGAAAATCACTCATACATGCCCATTTTGTACTACCAGACTTTGTAACAGCATTATTCAGCCAATACTTGCTCTATAAAGCTAGAACTTTATGAATATAGATACCGATAAGAGTGAGCCACTTGTGCTGGTCGCCACACGCAAACTTGCATTGCATATAGGCGCATTTGAACAGTTGTATATCTCTACTTATGCGCAGCTTTACAAGTTTTCATCATAGTTTTTGTATATCAGTTATAATGTCTTGTTAAAAAATAACAACTTAAAAGGAGCGAAACGACGAACCTATATCTGTCAGACATAGCTATACCAAATCGAGACACTTAATAGCCTGTATATATTATATCTCCAAGTGCTTGCCGTATTGCTCATGACTAATTTTGTGTACCACCCAGCTAAAATCACCGATGGTGATGGCAGACCTGTAAATGAGTAAAAATAACAAAGGAATAAAGCAAAGCGCGGGAAGCGTATACAGCCAGACAAAACGATGCAGGTCACGAAACTGTATTATTCTAACACACTAAAGACTAAAGCCAAACTGAGAACGCAGGAAGAAGATGCATTGATCTCTTAAATTATATATAGACAAAAAAAAACCTAGAACGTGGTCTCTGACCTTATAATTATATACCTCCGGGTAACGTAAAATGATTTCTCCGCCAACCGCATAGTGCTAGGAAACTACAAACGTCACCACTCTATTTCAACAGCACATTGTACGAAATTCACTTATTGCATTGTTTTACGCTTCCATAACAATATGTCACGTGATATCTTTCTTAACAGACACCAAGTCACAAACATTCAATTTAGTTCTAATTGTAGTATTTCTTACAGCACTAAGAATGCCAAGCATGCTGCGAAAAGACGCTTGCTGATTGAGGAAACGTGCAAAAAGAAAATAAGGAAGCAACACCGCTTAGAAGTTTCCACACCAGTAGCCATAACCTCACAAATTTTGGTGGTGTCTATTAGGCCTCTGTTGTTCCTAATCAGTAAAAGTGAAGAACAATGTAACTGAAAAGCAATTCAGGTGGCTTTTTTTTTACTCGGCAATAATAGTAAAGAAAAATGGTATGAATAAGGGCAGATCAAACTGTCCCGAAGTTTTACATTAAAAGAACTGTCCTCCAAAGAAGCCAGAAACATTATATACCATGCTTCGGAAAATTTTGTTGAGCCATTGTTCCAAAAACAAGCTTCAAAGTCTGAAAGAAAGCTTTGAAGTTCGTTGTTGATTGCCTCATAATTTGCTTTATCGTAGGAACTGACAGTCTTCGATTGGAGGTGACGAGGCAAGTGACTGAAGTTGAAGACTTAGTGTATGACCTTATAATCGCTGATGTCGCGTAGGTATGTAGGCGAAGATAAACTTTCGAGGTGCGTTGTTATTACCAAGTCGTCTGCATTCGCTGAATTTCTTCCCACACGGGATGGCTCCAGTACCATATGAATGAGAATACAGTTTACGCAGGTATTCACGCATTATTTTATTCCTCAACGGTTCCTCACAACGCTGCTTGATCGTGCCAGTCAATGACGGGATAGTTAAACAGAAATGCAGAACACGTGTGTTGGATGACAAAGTAAGATAGCTCAATAAGTTGTGATGTTTCGGCGGAAAATCTACGCTTTTTGGTGGGGTAGATATCACCCTTCAAGCATCAGACTTATTAGCATAGCGAAAAAAATTTCGAGTTGGACTTAATGTCAACGACTGAGCACGATGTTAACTTACGTGGTTAGAATACCTCACCCCTTGCACCATTGCGATCGTTTCTCAGAATGTTCAAGTGCGGGAGATTGGTCAAGATTTCATAATCTATAACGTCATTTGAAAACCACTTTTCAGTTAGCAAGATTACATTGCCGCTGGTTGACGAAACAAGATTACATACCTGCTCATGCTTTGAAGAAAAGTAGCGCACGTCGGTGTAGATTACGGAAGTTGTTATATTTGGTCGAGCATTATTGCGGGGCTGGTGCGACAGTTGGCGATGCTGTCCGGGTTGTTATAGAATTCCTTTACCTCTTTGTGACACTTCATCCAAGACGTACTGCTTGAGTCAAAGAACAACGTTTGGTAAGCGCTTGAAAAACCAGTGGACGTATATTTCTAGCATAGGTGATAAGATCCTGTCCTGAATTCTGACTTGAATACAAATGTCCTCTTTGATTCCGTAAGTTGTGCCTTTCAGTTTTCTTGCGTTTAGACATGATCGCTTTTCGGTTTTGAAAGATGTAAACTCAACTAGGCTAAGACGGCGCAGAAGATGAAGTCTTGTAGCAACCGAGCTGATGTGCTCTTTCAATTTCGTTTGGACCAATATGGCTGGTTAAGGGCTCACCGCAGAAGTTAATAATCAGTTCTTCCAATTCTGAAAAAGATTGGAGTAGTTAGTAACCGGAAAGGCATGGAATATTAGGTTGTTGCGTTGTGAGCTATTTTCTGCATCCTAAAACCAAAGTTTCATTGTGAGGAGTGATTACGGTTGAAAGTGTCTTGTAGTTCTCTTCTATTACTTCGATCACTAATAATTTTTCCGGTAGTGCTTATTGTTGCACTTTTAAGGTTTTAGGTCTTGCACCTTGGAAAGAAGCATAGACTGTGCACTAGATGTATTCTTTAGTTCAGCGAAATTCACAGGGCCAGTTGGCTCTGGGCTGGTTTTGACGTCCTCAAACAGTAGCACTAATAGTTAGGTAATGACTTCCATACATTTAAAAGGAAGCCGTACCAAATAATGTAGGCTCGGCCGCCGAACAAAACTGTAATTGCTTGAATTTTTAGCATATAAAGATGTTTCCCTGCATTTTTCATGACAAACACAAGCTAGTTAGACGACTATTGCGTAGCGTAGCCACTGACAATGATCGTGAGCTGTCCATAAACGTGTCATCACATGATTAAGCATGACGGCGTCCCCATAAGGGTTGTGGAACTGTTTTCCGAATGCGAACGCAGCTTCTGTATTCTCCTTCCTTTTCTCAAGTGCGTTTCAAGGAATCGCCCAAGAACGTAGTCAACATGTAATGATTTAAGCCTTTACGATGAGCACATGCGGGTATGTGGAATTTATGGCACGAGGCAGTGGCCATTAGGCCACGTACACCTTCCATGATAAGACACCGCTTCCGCCTTGGCAACCTACGATCATATCCCATCGCCTCGTAGCGTTCTCGTCATCATATTGAGTTTGTGTCCATGCCAATGAAAATGTCAATTTAACAAAAATTGTCTGCTACATGCGCCACTGTAACACTCCTCAAGTAAGTGGATAACGCCACGCGTATTTCCTCAAGACCACGTAGTGGGTACATAGCAAAGTCGAAACAATTTCATGTTCGTTATTGCTCATGGTTTAAACATGCCTGCTACCCATCACACTGAATGCAGCCATATGCGAAAGCTTTGCTGACATGCCACTTTTAACTTTATCATTTACATTGTCGTGCTTCACAATTTAAACTTCTCGAGTAACACGATATTATAAAAAGTTTTCGCGAAGTGGTTGATGTAAGCACTAGGCACAGAATATCGCTATCGCGCTCACCTCTTTTGAAAGCGAAGCTTAAGAGTCTCTCTTTTTTTTTCCGTACCACAATCCACAAGTACTTCCACATTTACACGGCTCTGTTTTCTCTCATCTACAAGTCATCTCGGTGTAGTTTTGAAGCTGCGGTAAATAGAAATAAATATTTCACTTCATATGGCTGACAAGTGAAGAGTTGCAGGTTCTGACTCATTGTGCGAGAAAGAGCTAAAACATTTCATTTAGTTTTGTTTGTTTACAGTCGCACCAGTTTCAAACTTTTGTTGTATAAATAAAGCGCTTTAGCGGAGTCTTCTTTCTCCTATAGTGACATGTAATGACAATGCCATTGAATGACAGTTCAACATAGAATGTAAAAATCAGGAAGACTTTCGTAATGTATGTAGCGTAACAAACCACATATGGGAACTAAAATATAATTCGCCCTACTTGTGCGATACAAGGCTGAATAATATCGCAGTTTGAACTTTTTTTGTTCCTGATGGGAGGCTGGCCTTCGTCACGTCTATTTCTTTCCCTCTTGTTCTTGTATTTATCATGCGCACATTTCATTTGGTCATCACTGTGCATACTATTTCATGCATGAAAGGTCTTAAGCAAGAAAGCACATTCCGAATACAGAATGAATCAACCTCACTGACCTTTATGTTTGGCTGCTTTTATTCAGTTGTCATGTATATTGGCGGCTGTTTTTGTTCATTCAAAGACACGTGGAGAAATAAGCCTGTTTGCTGATTAGTAACCCTAGCACCACTTGTCAAAATATTGAGTTTTCAAAAAATCTTTTCACTTATACAAAATGCGATTTCCAAAACCCTGTAAAAAGCAATCTCCCTTCCTGTCACTCCCGATGAAAGCTCATTTATCAACCGATCAATTTGTTCTGCAGCGCAGCCACTCTTGCGTGTTTTTCAATTCCAGTAACTCAGGAAGTTAAAACGAAAAATTCCCGCTTTTTTTTCTCTAATCACGTGTACCAAACAATACGACGCTCAAGGTTTTCCCTATGAATATCTTCTGTGAAACCATTCTGGCTGTCTTTATTCGGCGGTACCAATATTTCTTTACTATTCTCTACGTAGGAAAACAAGCAAGCCATACTTGTTTACATCGAATGACTCTCGAATGAAACAAAGCGGATGCAAGCGCTAAACAGTCCGGAAGAATGTCCATTGTTCAATCGACTGGTTCACCATAGAAGGTCATAATTCTCCTGTGTGCGTCAGTACGATAAGCCAATGCACGATAAACCATGAGAAGAAGCATACAAAGCTATATGCGCTTCTCCAGAAAAATGTGGTCGAATTGAAGGGCGCAGTAAAGGAAAAGTCGGCGACGTGGGTGCAGTAACGTATCACCGCGTAGTGTGGTGTAGCGTGGTGGTATTCTGTAATATAGTGTAGTATAAGACATCTTGTGCTGCACGAAGAATCGCCTCTGATTCACCGATCATATAGGCTGGAGAATCCCATTAGAAGTGAACTTGTGCAAAGTAATGTGGACTTTGTAAGAATAATAGGATGTGTTGAATGAAATTTGAAACTCATTAGTGCATATAATCTGTATGTGTTTACTATTTTTATGTGTTTAATACTTCTGCGTGTTTGCGTATGCCCCGTATAGATTCTTGGTGTGGGTATGTGGGTTCTTGTTGATTGATATGTTGGGTTTAACGTCCCAAAACAGCCATATGATTATGAGAGACGCCGTAGTGGAGGGCTTTGGAAATTTCAATCACCTGGGGTTCTTTAACGTGCAGCCAAATCTGAGCACAGAGGCTTACATTTCCGCCTCTATCGGAAATGCAGCCGCCACAACCGGGTTGTTATTTGCAGCTTATTCAAGTCTACTATTCATGAGGCCTTCTCGTCAACGTCGATCAATTGCTGTAACCCCGCATTTAGCCCGAACTAGGCCATTCTTGTATTCTAGTTTTTTCGCGCACCATTAAAGATTGAAACATGTTACTTGTTTTACTTACTTATTAGAATTGACGACTATTTGTTCAATATCATAAAGAATTCCTGTCGTTACAGTATGCGCTTTGTCCTCTCATTTTGTCACTGTTAGTTGTGGAGGTTGATGATGACGATGCTTATTGGTGATCCAGCTGTTTTTTTTTTCGAAGAAAGGTTGAGAGATTGCGATGCACATCATTATCGTTAGAAAACAATCTGCAGCGCGAAAAACATTTTGTCAAAGTACATGCAATAATCTAGGAGGTGGCCTAGCGATCGTCACAAGTTCGCCTAAGTTCCGGTAAAAGCCGTTAAACTGTTCCACTTACAGTATGATAATACCGCAACAGCGTTCAAGAGCTCCTATTGCAGAAATTCTGGCGTCCCGGCGTCGGTGTCGTTGCTTAAGAGCAAAAAAATCATCATCTTTACGCGACCAAAAAATCAAGCATCTTTGCGTGACTAAAAAATCAAGAAAGATGCAAATAAAGAATAAACCACTCTGCGTTTGATTGACAATCGACCCCGGGTAGTTTGTGTGACCAGCAGCTGTTCTACGACACAGGGCACTAGACTGGCTTCCTTTTTTAATGCATTGAATCAACACCAATAATTGGGAGCTATGTGAGCTACGCACAACATAATTCATCTGAACTCAGCAAGTACCCACAAGCGTCCTGAAGAGGAAACCACTCCGGAACTAGGTCAGAAGTCTCAACAAAACTGCGCACTTCAGCAACTACTTCTGGGAAGACAGACCTTGTCGACCGTGGTGGCTCGGCGTGTCGATCAATCATGCGGCTTTTCTATAGAGAATACAGTCCCAACAACATCAATTGATCATACACAGTGTTATGGGTCAGGCTCTTTTTGAAAGAGAGGAACCTAATATCATTAGCTGTGATTGGAAGTTCTTTTTTTATTGTACTTTTTTGTGAATACAGTCAAAATAACTTCCTCTGCTTGGAAATGCAGTGAACCTTACTTTCATGATTTACAAACACATGCGTTCTATATACATGCTTCACGATACATGAAACATTGCCGTATAAATGCACAGTACAAGTGTACAAAACCATAGTGTTTCAGGACATGAGACTATTCTATTGACTTTGTAGTTCAAAGCCAGTCACCCACTAAAAAAGGCACACACGCTAGTGCACTCTCAAGACTAGGTAGTAAGTGCAAAGGAAGTTCAAAAATATATCACACATTAACTGTTTGAAGTACGCACTACAAACAAAATATCGCTGTCGCGTCGAACTCTTAAAGACGAATATTAAAAGTCCCTTATTTTTTATTTTGTTTTACACTTAGTGTCCATCAAAACACGCGTTTTCTCGTTTGTTAAGTGAAGATACTTGAGCTAGCCGAAGGTTTAGAGTGCGGTGTGCTGGCAAATTTTATTCATAAACCCGTATTGTAGCAAAATTTGGGCAACTTGCGCTAATCACCTTTGATACACTGAAATCGAAGAAGGCACAAATTATACAAGCAAACAGCAGCGAAGCGACAGTCGTGGGCCTAATACCAAGATTATCTACAACCAGAGAATACTACGAAACGCGAAAGTCAACGACAGCTGCAAGGAGATCCCAAATCAATGAATGGCTTACGCCAACAATACCGTGCCAGTAGATCTATGAGAGGCTCGAAGTCTTTCTATCGGCACAAGTTTCTGCTTCTGGAGTTTAGACGGCTGTGTCGTGTCTGGGATTGTCTGTAGTTAAACTCTGAGCAATATTCACGGAGAATCAACGTAGAACCAACCTAGCATCACCTAACTAATGCCTGACAACGGCCAATAAAAGCAGCCTAGGGACAACCAGATTAGTCTTCGGAATTGGCAGTTTTCGCTGTTTAAGTCATTGCATGACTTGGAGCAAGCTTCACCGTTCTTCAACAGGACAACAATAGTAAGGCTAGGAAATGCCAAAAGGATTCTGTTTAAATTTCATATGTAACGTCGCGTTTGTGCACTGTCATATTTATTGAGTTGGACGAACGTATCATCATCATCATCATCATCATTTATTTTACCCTTAAGGGCCTCTCTCGGGGCATTACATAAGGGGGGGGGGGAACAATGCAAGTACAAATTTCAATGAAAATGCTATAAATATTTGTGATTTCACGTCTCAGAACAACAATATAATTGTGAAAGTTTGACTATCCAGTGTTTTAAGAGCTATTTGACATTCATTTTTATTGTAACTTCTTTTATGTGAGCCAGTAATTGTGAATGCACAAAGAAGCAGGTAAAATCATAGAGCACTTAGTTAAGCAAATCCTTTATTATGAAAAAATTTACAACCACGAATATGACCGGAGAGTCTAGTAGCAGCAGCAGCGGCGGCAGTAGTAGTAGTAGTAGTAGTAGTAGTAGTAGTAGTAGTAGTAGTAGTAGTAGTAGTAGTAGTAGTAGTAGTAGTAGTAGTAGTAGTAGTAGTAGTAGTAGTAGTAGTAGTAGTATTTGATGGTGCCGTAACTATAAAACCATAGAATAAACCAACAAGACCAACAACATATTTTATTACATGAAATAGATAAGCGAGCCATCTTTCTTGGCATAAGAACGAAGCTGAAAGGTTTGTGCGCCGTTCATTACGACAGGAACGTAATTTTTTAAGTGCAAAACGTATTAAAAAAAACCCGAAGCAGATAAAATTTTTGCCGGATTTACGCTGCCCATGTGTGTTCATTTTCGCTATATACTTTGACAGCTTTGTAATGTCTGTTGTACTGTTGCAAACACTGGTGCCGAACAAGGCTGGATAGTATGAGGTAAAAACAATATAAAAATAAGATTTTACAAAATCTCAGGTTCTCGAATGGACAGCAATCAGGGTACCCAAAACGTGGCATCTTGCCAAGAAACTTGACTGCTCATCGAAGAAAAACACAACAATTTGGCTCTGCTAACGGGCTGAAAGTGTTCCTTGCTTCGTTCATTGTTCCTGGCTGTCACGTACACCAGCTCCCACCTCACGACAATATTTTTTACCCAACTAATACACTAAAATTTAGGTGCAGTATAAATCTTTAGATATGATTCTGTGCTTTCGTTATTTTTTTTTTTTGAACACAATGCATGCTATTCTCAACTCAATCAAGAGTGGGGATAAAAATGCATACAAAAACAACGAACCTAACATACATACATGAAAGAAAAAAAGATACAATGTCAAGAACTCATAATTCTAATTTAACACACTGTATTAAGTTCATGAATGATTGAATTGTGTTACTACAGACAACATTATTGTCTAATCTCTTCTAGTGGTCAATAGCTGACGGGAATAGAGAATTTGTACTTTTTGAGGAAGACCAAACTTACATGCACTATGGTGCGAACTTTTGCTGCCAGTATCTTGGCTAATCATTTTTCACTAATTACATATGACGCATTCACTTCTTAATTTAAAAAAAACTTCAAATGCCACACTTTACATTCTGCGCAGTATTTTTTGTTCATCCAGAAAAAAAGCTTCGTTCCGCACACCTTTGTCAAAAGCAAAACGAACGAAGCCGCTCCAGCGCTGTAACGACAACCTAGCGTGAATTTAATTTTGCTTTGACTTTTACTACAAGGTCTTTCTTCCGCTAGCATTAACAAACATATCATTTATGAGAGACTAGCCGCAACGCTTCGTATCTTGACGTTCGAGACCCTGCAAGTGCTCTTTTAAAATGCTGAGCAGGACTGCTTGGTAAATTTTGTATTGATTCTTGTCTTCAAGGAAAGCCAGCTACCGTGTCAGATATCTCAAGTTCTTACCTCAGTTCCAGAAATTTGTAAATTAAAGAAGAGCTTAAGATTAGGTGCTGAGTTCCTTACCAGAGCATTTCTTATTCCAACTCCAACTAAATATTTATAGCGCATATCCTACTTCAGAAATAATCAAGAGAACTAGTGAAGTTGAAGTAAAATACATTGGAGCTGTTGCTAGAGATTATTCAGCATCCTAGTTATCCCGAGATGCAAATTACGCTGTTATTAAAGGAATATGTTGCAGTCCTCGTCACATTTGCATTCAGCTTGTACTCGCTGCTGCGCGGGTCTCCAATGAAATCGACTTGGGCGAGAACAATAATACAAGATTGTAAATTAGCCATAAACCTCCGTGTTGTAAAAGGCAGGCGTTTGGCAAACTTATTTCTCATATTCTAACATCAATCCCTTAAGCAAGTTCATTAAACGAACTCTCCAGTCAGTGACTAAGATTTTTTTCTTTGCGCCTGTCACAAAGCACTTTAGAAACTAAACCGTTGACTGCACCTTTGTATTTCATGAACACATCGAGAACCTGATGCATTTTTATAACGTGCTAACGTCGCAGATGCGTACGTTCTTGGTGCGCCCTTTTGCTTCATCGCAATCATCATTACTCCTATTATGATTATTATCAACATTGCCATCTTGTCTCCAATGTCTCCAGAAATCTTGAACTCACTAGCAGGCGATTGTGAAAAAGGTTTATTTACATAATTATGAGTTATTATTGTTTTGCTCGTTCCTCTAAACATTTTGGGGAACAAGGGAAACATCAGATTAAAAAGGGAGAGAGGGTGCTTAATTAGCAGATGACGCTTAGCGTTCTTAAATGTAGCAAATTATGGTGGCATTAGTATCAATTTTAGTTATCCAAACAAAGCATGATCTCATGAACAAGCCCACCTACAAATCAATTAATCAATCAATCAATCAATCGATCAGTCAAATAATAACTATTAACTGCAGGACTACGCTTTAGCATGCAAAATGCTCAGTACGTTTATATCTAAAAATCTTGATGAGTGCTACAACCTCTGAGCTCATTTTTTATTTTGTTTAACACGCCTCCCAACGTAAACGGAATGCCAACAGTACCAAAAAAACAAAAAACGTGACAGTAACAAAACAATCTTGACTAATATGTGTGTGTGAGAGAGAGAGAAACATAAAAGAAAGGCAGGAAGGTTAACCATGGCTGAGCCCCGGCAGGCTACCCTGCACTGGGGAAGGGGAGAGGGGGAATGAATGTTATAGAGGAGGACAAAAAAGGTCACTGACTGGGCCGACGCGTAACAGCTTTGCTTAGTAAAGCCTAATGTAGCCTTGCATCTCGTATATCTCAGCAGTGTGTGCGAGTACCCATGATTTTTACGGCGATTGCACGATGGTCATTATTTTTTTAACGCAAGGCATGTTCCATCATGAACTTACTTACAGCGCAACACCAGAAAAAATACTCCTTCCCTGTCCTGTATTTTTTCTGGTGTTGCGCTGTAAGTTCACGATGGATCCTAACCAACTGGCCCAACTTACCGTCTTACTGCAAGGTATGTTATCGGAAGCAAATGTTAACAGAGTTTATTGTTCTTGAAAACAAAACTCATTAAAACTGCTTCTAAATTTTGCGCATTTCTATAAATTATGTTCGCAGATACGGCTTATTATATGACATCATCGACAAAAGCCACGCAACTAATTTTATCGACTGCTCCATAAAGCAGTAACTTCGCGCATATTCCAAAACGTTTTTGCGTGCATGTTCAAATAATAACGTGCTGTTTATATACAGCAAATCGAAGCCACGGGACAAATTCATAGAGCTGCTGAAATGTGGAAGTGTGCAGGCAGGCGCGTTGCTGCTGTTTCTGGATCATGACTGCACATACTTGATTTGAACGGCTGCCGCTGCTGTGTTAAACTTGACTGTGTGATGCCGGGCACCAATACTATAAGTTGGCATGTAAAATCATTGTTGGCGAGATATTCCTAAGACCGAATATCATTGAGATTCCTTCGAACGTACGTATACGAGGCTCTTAGGATGTTTAAACCGGGCTTTACGATGATTACTACGAGGCACATCGCTGCCGTAGCTGAAACAATCTTATCAAGACTATACTAATCTTTCTCTCGTGTGTGTGTCTGCGTGCGCTTGTGCATGTGTAAGTGTGGGCGCGTGTGCGTGCGTGCGTGCATGTGTATACGTGTGCCCGCGTGTGTGTGTGTGTTTCCAGCAGCACCCTACTCACACCACTACAAAAATCGCTTAGGAAGCACTTGTTACATGCATCAGCGTGCAACAAACATGATCGTTGACGTTTCTCTAAACTAGTAAATTGAAGCAAGGTGACATAAGTAATACAGCGATGCAGTTAATCTTCTTTCCCCTGGTCTGGCTAAAGGTTTAGAGACTGTCCTATTCAGCCGCAGGCGGTTATACTTCGCGCATTAGCACGCAAACATCCCAAAGGGCATCCGCTTGAACGTCTCTCGTTCGCATTCAGGCACTTCCAATCAAATTTAGGGCCATAAAGACGCAAGCTCTTTTTGCTAAGACGAAATTGTCCACTCAGTGTTTTACTTTTCATTGGGCCCTTTTTCCATGCAAACCGCAAATCAATGAGGGCACCGCTGATACGAGTGCGTGAGTGTTCAGTGCGCGATCCCTAAGAATACCAGCACCGCTTTTTTCTCGACATTTTGGCACCATTTTCGAAAAGAGTTCTGAAAACATTGATGGGTTTATTCGCATTTTTCTTTTGTTGATGTCGAAGATGTACTCTGTGCTCAAAAAATAACGAAAGCATATTTTCGGGGTGGTGGAAGCCAAGTTGGCCGGGAAGCATATCCGTTGGCGCTGAAACAGTCTGTTTAAGGAGAGAAGGTTCTTTCACCTACTTCATAATCCTTCAAATTGTTCGCCGAGCGCCAATCACAGACAGCGACGCTTTAGCACGCCGCTTTCGTTACTGCCTCCTGCAGGACCGAAGCTGTGAACGGTGATGTCTGCTTTGAATCACGCATGTACTCTTTTTTTTTGTATTCGGCGCATTTCACATCACTGAGTGCTGCTGTGTTTTATTCTATTGCTACTTCCTTAAATGCAATTTCATTCACTTCACTTACCTATCTGTGTCTGCCTAGTTTTACCCTCGGATAACCTCAGCTGAAGTTCGACACTGACTACGAAGTTTTGTTTGCCTATTTTTTATAGGAACACGTCTTGTTAAATCAATATAGGACGTTAAACTTGCTGTATTAGCAACACCGCTGCTATTCACGACACCTTAGTAACAGTGCTGTGCTTGGAATCAGGACACTTTTAATTATTGCGGTAACTTTTAGAAAGCATATGATTGTTTTCGTCACTTTTCGTAACTGCAAGAGCAATGGCTCAAAAACGTTTAGTCGATTTTAGATTTCATTACTGTCCTCCATCCAAACTTGGTGCAGCGTCATAGGGATCGAACTTGCGCTATCACGAGAGATTTAGTGACTAGTGTATAACTCTTCTTGGCGCTGTCTCCAGGGTGCGTCTTAAGGACCGCACCGAGCCGCTCCACGTCGTTACGCCACCGGGTAAGCAAGTCTCTTGACGGCTACACGAAATCAGCATTCTCTTTCCCTCACGGCTTCTATCGACGTCTGATCAGACTAAGTGACAAATTGCGTATTCTTTCGGTCAATGTTGCCATGTATTACTTGGAAAGTGCTACAGTCATGACTCTCTTACCTCTGTCCCCAGTGTGGGGTAGCATACCGGTCGTTCTAGACTGGTTAACGTCCCCGCCTTTCCTTTCATTCCTGTTCCCTCCTTTCTTCGTTATTTTCATCGCCAAGTATCATCACAAACTTACGTTTTTCTTTCGTTCCTATACGCCCCTTACCCGATCACAGCGTAGCAAACCGCAGGTTTCATGTGGTTAACCTACATGTCTTTCGCTTATTTCTCTCACTACGTGCCTCCTGTCTTTCAATGCTGCTGTTTGGTGGCACTGTGCGAAAGAGAACAAGGGACACAGTATTAGAGCCTTCTAGCTAGTTACGGTGATGCCGTACTGGGGCGCGGTACGTAGTTTATATGCCGTTCAGCCTTGGTCGCTCGTTGCGTTTTCGCCGCTCCTAATTACAAAGTTCGCCGGGAAAACATATGCTTTGTGCAGAAACTATTGCGCCCTTTTTTTGCTTTTTAGCATGCCCGTGGTTAACGATGAATCGGTCTCTAGGGGGACGCACTCTCACTGGAAATGTGGAAGGGGGAGAAGCTAAAGCATAGCAAGCAAAAAAAAAAGACGTGCAGCAAGGTAATACCATACCGTATATCCCTAGGGTAATAATGAAACTTGCTATAACGTCCTATTGTTACAAGTCATCACGCAAACAAAAGAATACTGTCACAAGGCACTGACTACGATCCGAATAGTGCTCGAGCAGTTGCTCTTCGACCATCTTGACTGCAGCTGCTTCTCACTGTATTTTGTAAACATTTCTTTCATTGAACCCTCTCATCGCCGCGGAATTTCGCTGGAGCTGCGGGGTAACAAAACGAGCACTGCTGCAATCATTGTTTTCACCACCTTCCTGAAGCACTCTTTTTTACTCGTAGATGCTTGTAAAAAATATAGGCTCCGCCCTACGTGGAAATATATATTGAAGCCTGGACAGCATTATTTTTACATATTGAGCTGGGAGCGCAACAGGCAACTTTTGTGGGATGTTGCCTGTCGCAGCTTCCATGCACAGAGCAAAAACAAATGAGTATTAGAGCAAGCGATGAAGCAAGATATTCTGCGTGGTCTTCAAGTGTTCTACTGCAAGAGACGCACCAGAGCTAGCAATTGCTTTGAAAAATACCTTGTACATGCGGCATGTCGTGGCAACGTTATCCGTGATGATGTGCTGGTATCCACTTTTATATCAATGCAATAAACATCAAGGACGTATCAAGAACTTTTCTTTAATGGCAGTGGGGTTTCTAACCATACTTGGTTTCTGTTCATGCGGGCGTTTGTATGTGTGTGCATAGATATGTGCAAGCAAAATTGAAAAATTTCAGAGGGGAGGATTGGAGCCATCCCCCTCCCCCTCTTGCTTCATCCATGAAAAATATTGCTTAGGAGCTCTTGCGACTCAGCAAAAGTTAACGGTTAAAGGTGTTGCTCGACTCGCGGGGAATACGTCACTGACTGCTGCTTATGATATGACGTCTTTATATCGATAAGAAGCGCATTTTGGTATGCATTTCATGTCCTTAATACTGACGTCAATGCTTCAATGTGACTACCGAAGTTACGTCGGACCACAAGCTGCCTTTTATACGCCGGTGCAGTCGGCAAGCCTGGTAAGCCCACAATATGCGCTCAACTACTCAATTCATTCAAATGCCTCGAACCAGTAGTGCTTCGCTTAGGCTGCTGTTATCTGCTTGTTTCGCTTAAAATTGATCCCTCTAGTGCTCAAGATCTGCCGGAATTTCGCAGTAGATACTATGAAGTATCAAGAACTTTTTGTGTCACGAAAAGTGCATAACACCAACAAAATATAGTTTGTTATTATTGTGTAAGTTGGCCCTACGACATCAATACATATTACAAAAAAATTTCGCAGCATTAAGTCGAGGAGGGACCTGTGGTTCGGACCGTAAAACCATTGCTACAAGTCAGGCAGCTTGGTGTACTGGAGTCCCGCACGCTGCAGATAGCGTCGACGGCCCGCTCGAAGCCTCAGGCATATTTTAAGAAGTGGGTCAGGTCTGCTTTTCGCACCAGCTCAAGCCAAAATCGACAGCTTGAAGCTGCGTCATTGTAGCCCCTCTTCACGTGGACCTAAGGTGTCACATTAGCACTCACGCGAGCCCTTCGGAGATATATTCTCTTTTGGCAAAAAATATAGTTAATACAACTTCTTTGAGCTCACCTAGGTGTTTCTTTGAAAAATACCATCAAACGATTATTCTAAAGCAATGACGTTGTTCATTACCCATATCTCCGCTAGCATTGTACTTTTCATTCCATTCTACGGGTAACCTTAACGACATGACCCCAATATCTGTTGTAAGAACTGGTCACAATGTTCACATAAATATGAAGGATAGTTTTGCGGCAGCAGCTGGTACAGAGAAAAGGGGTTGGCAGACAGTTATCACCCAGCACTGAAAGGTTCGTCAAGCAATGGCTGCGGCTACGGTGAGCTGCTCTATACGAGGCGGCATCTCAATATCCCCCACGTGAGCGAAACTTCGCCAGGCGCGAAGACGAACTGCTCCGAATGCACCTTCTCTGGAATGCTTCCGGTCAATGCCTTCGAGTTCCCGCGGAGGCTGACGTAGCAGCCGCCTGTCGCGAGGCGTGTGCACCGAGAAGGAAGAAAGAAGAGAAAGGGTGAGCGTCGTCGTGACTGAATTCTCCGAAGCGCGTCTTGGCCTTCGCGAAACCAATCAAGCCGTCCACCAGCAGCAACGCAGGACCTGACAACCTTCAGTGCCACAACCAGTTCGACGTCCGTACTTCCTCCTGTCTTCCCTTACCTCCTGCAACTTCCGCCCTTTCGTTCCCACCTGCTTCTACTTCTTGCTCTGTTATCACCCCGGGGCACATTGAGAGGCTTCCGTCGCTTCCTCTGCGCACTTCCTTCAGTCTCTGCCTGAACTTTCTTCTCTCGATCTTTCCAAGTTTGGCATTCACTTCGCTTGTACACCACTGCTTGATTTTCTTCGAGAACTGGAGCCCCTCTACTCGCGAACTCCTGCCGATCGTCCGACTTACCTGGTCTACGTCCCGGCGATCCTTTGTTCGCTTTTTATTATATTTTTTAATTGTTTGTGGAAAGCACGACCCTCATTTGAAGGTAGTTGAGATAGACCTATCTCCGCAAACGAAAATAGGAAAGAAAAAAAAACACGTACACTGTCAAACATTAATAATGGTGTTGCAGAAATGCAAATTGACGCAAGAACATTCGCTTGCATGAAAAGTCGGTGCATCAATCTTTTGTATACAACAATACTGTTGTGCAAAATATTCTTGGTAGACTATAAAAACTAAGCAGTGAAATTCTTTTAGGTGGATCTTTTCCTGTGTCCGACTTTGAGTTGCAACTTTCGCCATGCTAAAATTCTATGCGCGAATTTCGCTATGTTGTTTTGGCTACTTTGTCTTTGTAAGATTCGCTATTTTTGCTATGTTAGCTATTATTTGCTAACGACAACAATTTTGAACATTCATTCACTTCTCTGGAAATATTATAAGCTGCTACGTATTGCAATTTTTTGAAGAATTTTTTTTTTCGTAGGTCAGCACTAGTTATCTTGGACGTGTGTTATGTCGAAGAATTTAACGTATGCTAAATATGTGATACAGTGGCAAGTAGTAAAAAAAGTAGCGAAATCCAGTGAACTTGAAGCTAAACATGCTTTGAATAACAGACCTTAAGGGAAAAGTGGGGACTCCAGTAAGAGAAAACATTCACTGAGTCTATGGCGAAAAAGGCATTGCATGTATCGTCGTAACCTATTTCATAATCTCAATACCGTTTTTGAAACAAACTTTTCTTGAATTTACGCAATGGCATACCTCTTGAATTTTTTTTTCCATTTCATGTGAAATATGTTTGTTATAAAAATGTGGCTGATATATGATACATCAGTTTTACTGTTTTTTTTTTCATTCAGAATTCTCGATAGAAAGAGAGAGAGCTTCCTATTGAAAGGCTTATAATTTAGCTGGTGTGTGTAATCGCTGACTTGCTATTCGGCGTGGAGAAGGGGATGAGGGACTGATAGACAGAAAAAGAAAGAGAAAAAATATGAAGAGGTAAAATTGCGCACAAAAGTGAATATACAGACTGAGCTGTTTGTCTCCTGGACGAAGACGTGTGCTGAGAAGTGCTTTCAGGGTGCCACTAAAGTTCGTCAAGTTGACCGATACTCTGTAAGTATCTCAATATTCATCACATGCCTCGTAAGGTAGACTAAGGGCCCAAAACACAGTCAATTGATAAAGTGCTTCTGGTTAGCAAATACATGCAATGATCATACAGCGCACACTCATCAGCATACGTTCGACACTCAAACAATTGTACCTGGCAGTTTCTATAAAGCCACAGTTATTGCAGTATAAACTTTCTGCTTGACCAAAGCGGTACAGTAAGCTGTCTACATAAGCACTGCTCCGTCGAAGCCGATGGTAGAGAGCTTCCAGTTGTCGAAAAACTTGGAATGGTAGCTTAGTTCTTAGATGTGGGTCCCAGAGTAAAGGAAGTCATGATGATGTGTCGGAAAATTCCAGAGGCTGTTTTTTCTTCGGAAGCAAGACTTAGCCCGCTGGCAAGCATTAGATATGGTGACATAGGTTAGCCTGTAAGTTTGCTTTTGAAGTACTGTGTGGGCCACTGCATAAGCTTTTTTTTTTCATTGGCCGGAATGCTGCAATGAGCCGGTATCCATTGAAATGTAATGAAGTGACACATGGTAAGAGCCAAGTGGTGTAAGTACGCTATATGAAATGAAACAGGGGTTGACTTGTTTTCTTTAAATAGTTTAACAGCATTTCTAGTGCTCCATTTAAGTTGGTGAATACCACCCATTGGTTCGGCGTAGAGGCTTAGAGGACAGCTTTTTTAATGCCAGGAAGTTCGGCTGTCATTGAGGATGTCCTTCGCTGTAGCCGATAAGATAGACTTTGTCTTGCAAAATGGACGTAAAAACCAATGGGTGAAGTCTCCTGAGTGGTTGAGATGTCAGTGTAAATATGAGAATGCAAAGTGGAGTGCTGGGCTAAGCAGTGTGGTCTCTGCGATTGATTGATTGATATGTGGCGTTTAACGTCCCAAAATGTGCATCTTTGCTTCATTGCATTCTCAATGCACAAATTTCATTTATAGTGGCAAGAATTGCAGTGCACTACATGACGTTCATTTTGCTTTTTCCCTCTGTCGCTCTGGTATTTTCCCGGATTCCACAGAAAGACGCGGAATGTGATCTCTGAAAATATTCTAAATATGTTTATTCCCTAGGTGTCAAAGTAAATCTCTCAAGCAGTACTACGTTGCATTCTTTACAGGAATGCTCCCAAGTGCAGCCAAAAAAGAAATGGTGCCGCTGCATCTAAAGGAAATGCGATTATAAAGGCGTAGACGTCGTCTTTTAGCTTTATTCCACGCTAGAAATTGTAAAGTGACAGGCATGCATGTTCTGAGTGGAGGAGCAGAAGCAGCAACTACTGGAATTTACAACTACGTGAATGATTTTTATTGTCGTCAAAGAGATTCGCACTGCGTGGGTGCGTAATGTCTGAAAGTTAAAAAAATACAAAAGTGCCTATGAGCAAACAGAGAGCGCAGCAGTTTAGAGCTGAATTTGTTACAACGACTAGGTTTGCTTCACGAAAACCGAGAAACAATTCGTAACTCGGCTAAAAAAGTGGTGAAGGTTGCACGGTTTACAAAGAAAAAGTTGATGTGACTGAATGAACAACGTATTCTTAATAAATGGTAAGCGAGAAAACTTTGAAACTTTCAAAGACAGAGTGCAAGCCATGACAAAATAGTCGCAACAATGAGGAATAAACTTGCATTTCGCATTGACCAAGTGGCTTTGCCGCTCAAGTGGTCTAGATTGGGCGACATGCTCAACGACCTCAAGATGTGTGATCCAATTAAAAAATTCACTCACGAAACAAATCGACGTGCACTTCTGGAAAGTCAAGACACTAACGATTCGGGAGCTTTGACCAAGGGCTTCGCAACAATAAGCCATTTGTCAGCCTGTATACAATCCAATAGCTGCTATAATGTTTATGGATGTTACTGGCACGCCCATATTCACGGGTTACTGGCTGCAGGCACCAGGCTTTCTGCTTTAGAGTTCCCATTAGGAAAAACGTTGTATTCTAGATATTTCTGATTGTTTATGCTGTGATAACTTTGAGATATAGTTAGCTATGTTCAAAGTCGAATGAGAAAACAACATTTTTCTAGGAAATGTATTGTTAATTCAGCCCCGTTGAATCCATAATAAGACGCGTTGATTTCACGCGTAAAACTGCGGAAAGATTGTTTAACGTGAAGTGGTAAAGAGCTCGTTTCGCAGAATTTCTGGTGTCGGCATTGTTGGTTCTGAGCAAAAAATGAGCTTTTTCCGTGATCAAAACACCGTGAGAAATTAAACTGAAATCAAATGTATTTTCTTTTTTTTTTTTGGTTCTAGCGGGAATAGAACCCGCAATTCTCGCTTGCCAAGCAGGTTTTCTACCACACCGCCACACCATTCCTTGAAACTTCTCCAAAAAGAAAGCAAAACTATAAATTTCAAACAGTTAAAGGAGTACGCATGTAACTGCGTGGTAGAAGCGTCGAATCACGCCAGGCGTCAAGGCGTGAATTGCGCATTGTGTTCTAAGGGCTGACCATTTACAAAGAGCTCAGACATATCTAATCAACAGCAGATAAACCACCGATAATTGGAGCGGCTGCGTAGGTATAATTCATGCGTTAAGGGTCCTACACTGATTCACAAATTACGTCATTCCATTATATTTATGAAAGCGAAGCTCAAGCGTACTCCACGTTTCAGTGCGAAGCGTACTATAAGCGAGCTTGACCCAATGCGCTTCCCGGTGGCGTCCGTGCTCCACTGCCACATGCGCCTACTGTTTCTCCCACTCTCTTCTGTTAAGCTCTTCCTCTCTCGCCTCGTAATGTCGTTGCAGGCAGTGTCTGCCAGCCTACGCTCACCCCCGTCCTCTCTCTTCTAGGCATACCTCCCTGCTGCGTTTACACCTCTTTATGCATGCGCGTCCTCTCTCTCCCTCTCTGGCTTCGAAACGCCAGCGGAGGCAGCGTCTGCTAGCGAGTTTCTCGATTGATAAAATCGACTGCCCGCGCTGCACAATTGTTCACTGGCCCACCTCGTATATGTAGGCACTAGATCTTTACCTCTATGATATTGCCGAAGGGACATTTCTCGTGTGCGCTGTTGAAAAAATAAATATTCACAGCGTGCTCGTTAACTAAAAGTGAGCTGCGTGTCCAATTGGAGTCTTCTGTGTCTCATTGCCCATTAGCAGCGTTTGGAGTAGGAAACGCCGGTACATCACTGCGTGTTTCGCGCATCCCCAAGTTTCTCCTGTGCGCAACGCCGCGATGAGCACCAGTGCCAATGCCGCTGCCAGTGTAAGCGTTAGCGCGCACTGCTTCGCATATACGCATGGTTCCCTTGAGTGGTATATGGTGTAATCATGGTTTGTTGTTCTTAATATCATTATTGTTAATGTTTACCTAAGGGCACAAAACGAATGTCACACTGATCATGAGCAAATCAGAAAGCAGCCACTAACTCTAATGTTGGCAATAAAAATCCGCTGGTGTGATGTAACATCTCTGTAACCCACGGTTGCTAGTTCCACTTATAGTAAGTGGGTTTCCCCCCCCCCCTTTTTTTCGCAGTCAGCTGGGCGGTAAGTCGGTCTAACTTTATTTGAGTCTAGGAAGAAGCTCCTACTCGCTTGAAATTTTCAGTCACTTGTCCCGCATCGGGGGCATACTTGCATTTTTTTCTGCAAATGCACCCACTTTAGTGATCACTACGTTCACCAAGAATGCGTTTCCTGTTCAATGGTAGCACGTTTGTCGATAACCATATGCAGTTGAGTGCCGATGTCAACATATACGTTGGGGGAATCAACAAGAAGCGTTGGTGGTGCACTGGCAAATCTACATAAAACCAAAGAGAAAGCATATTCTGGCGACAATTTCAAAATCAAATATGTACTTTCGATATTCGCTGCGCATAGTTTTGTGGTACAAATAACTATAGTATTTTTATGGACACCCCTTCAAATTTCATTGACTTCTTTTTGTTGCACAGAAATATATATTGTAAAATATAAAGGTATTATAATTTGCACTTCTTTAAACCTTTTCGGATGATTATTTGTTTGCTAGCTTGGTAGCATCTGGTAGTGATGCTATAAACCATGCGTTGTCCTGCTCTAAAATGTGTTGGTGATTTTATGGTCAGCACTTATAAAAATGTGGGTTCAGTTCTTGAATTGTGACCACAAATGACATTGTGTATATTTAATCCGCCGTGTATGCTATTTCTCACATAACTATTGACTCTCCTAATCGCTCGTGGTGATTTCGGTACGTAATTGCGTTACTGCTCACTCGATTATAACAAGATTTAGTGCTTCACAAAAAGAACAGAAAACATAAAATTTGACTAACTTTAGTGACGACCTTTCTGTTGTGAGATTTAATTGCGTCGCTTTGCTGCACGGTCAAATATTCATGTGTGTTGCACTTGCGCGAAAGTTTTGCGAATCTGTAAGATATCACACCAGCACGAACGCCAGAGCCAGACCACCTCAGTGGATTTTGCAAAAATAGTTCGAAAAGGTCACAAAAGAAACAGGTCTGTGTGCCAACTTTCAGAAAAACAAAGCACCGACAGGAGGGAGGCTCGAACTGCGCACCGTAATGGGCTCTCGTGGTTTTGGCCCTGCAGGGAAGCATGCCTTCTCGGCGGTCACGTACATTGTTCCACGTTGAAAACTTCGTTTGAGTGAAAAGGCTTTCTATTATGAAAGGCCACTGACAAGGCCCAGGCTTGAACCGACGTCAGTGTATTGTAGTCAAGAAAACATGTTCGTTCAAGATTGAGAAAAGAAATTGATTTGAGTATTTTAAATACCTCGCTGAATTATGCGCGTAAGCTCGATGCAATAAAGTAACGGTGCCTGCGTAACGAGGGGCACGTAGCGAAAAAAGGCAATTGGTGGTGAAACGTCCGCGAGACTGAAAAATAATCATTTCTTCTTGCACTTCTCAGATACATTCCACATTTTCTCTCGCTATCAAATTATTTTCAATCGTATCTTTATATATGTATCTTACCGAGCAGCATAACTTTGAAACTGCTCGTATTCAGTATGCTTATGGGCGTCTCTTCAATACTGCATTAGATCAATATTTTGGTCCTTTTTTGTAGCTTAGGGTTTAGGAACAGTGAACATTGCAAGGTTTTTAAATGTGTAATATGTAATATACCCCAATATATTTTTGTAAACAGGCATGAAGGTGTTTAAAGAAATTGGTCTATATTACAGCAGAGAGTAATTGAATACTCATGGCTTAGTAAGGATAAATCTATGAAGTTGTAAAGTAAGGCCATGCATCACCTCACCACATTTACAAAACTGGGACCCTGCGCTGACAAGCATGCTCCCTTTAGGAAATTTGACACGTTCAGAAGGGAAGAACTAGAACGTACTTTGTCCTGCATATTTATCGAAGCCAAACGCAACATATTTCTGAATTCATCAGGATTATGCCAACATCCTCTCACGAATATTGGTTTTCATACGTATACAAAAGCACCCTCTGGTTTCATACTTACTCGAGCTCTGGTTTGGGCATACGAAAGCTTTTCCTTCACCTTGCACTGGTACCTGGAGCCATTTTCAAACATACACACTACGCAGGGTGTAACATTAGTATGCACAACGTTGTCGTTTGCGCGCAAACATGTAAGTCAAACGGCATCGTTTGTGGAACCTACACCGGAAAATCTACTGTCACAGGGAAGCGGCTTTCATCACAAAAAAGCAAGGAAAGGTAAGGATCTGGCAGTAGAAAACAAAAATTGCCTGTAAACTTGTTCATGTCGGGTTACGACATTTCTACGCAGGTCACGATCTGGTACGCTGTCACAGACCTTATGGCACAAGTAAGCTCAAAGCGAAAAAAAAAAAACTGGTGCAAGATGTGCCGCAATTCTTCGCACATCATTTTATCTCCAGTAGGCGTAAAGATAAGCCGCCAAACACGTGGTGCTAAGCCCTGACACTGAGTGGATTGCTAAGGGAGGATGTGCTTTGACGTTATATTAGTACAGTATACGCTGTCCAGACTCGCAGCTGTCATGACTTAAAGCTCGGAGATGAAGACGTGCAGGTTGTCAGGCAATAAAGGAGGCCACCGATTTGTAGTAGGAGCACGCGTGCGGCTCCAATTTTTCATGGAGCCACACAAAGCAGCTGCCGTGACGGTGGCTTTTGTAGCACGCTGTGATGTTTCGTGGCATGGCTTCCTATAATGATCCTTAGGTACAGTTCCCGAATGTCGAATTCTGACGGAAAGCAATTCTGTGAGGTGAAAACTGCGTCATGAACCATTGCATCAAAACTAGGGCTTGGCGAATGACACATTATGCGGGAAATACGAACAAAGTAGTTCAAACACAGCGATATAAAAATATACAGGCAAAAATAAAACAAACTCTTCGAGGTAAGTAAACTATAACTGATGATGACCACTAAGTGCAGCTGTGGATTTATGGTGCTGTCGCAACCAGCTGTTTTCAGTGAAGACCATAGATGGACGTTAAACTCTGGAGTAGCGCGCACACATAGAGGCACCTTTTGGAGCCGTTTTGAGGTAATTCAAAGTTCTATGATGCTATCCTGTGTTCACCCTTAATTATTGAATTTCTGTCGTTTTCTTTATAAAGAGCTATGGCGGCTATGAATCTGCTGTAAATTTGTTCCAGTATGTTTATATAGGCTTTGTCGACGCCCTGATTTCACGGCGTCTTTATGACTGCTGATATTTTGAGCGAGTAACATGCCTTCTTCTAATATATGGTGGCTATATGTATGAGTTATTTGCCTTCCACTGAATATTGTATCACCTGACTGATTGGATGAATAAGGCATATGGTTGACTAGCCTCTAGTGAATCCTGTTGAAAATCTTGCGCATTCTTCACCAAATTCATGCAAACTTTTCTATTTCTCTCTGTTTCAAATGTTTTCAACTGACTTGTAATGACATACCATTTCTTTCACTCAGATTAGCCTACAACTATACTTAGTAATTTTTCGCTGAATATTTGTATAAATACTCACGCTTTTAAAACATATGTGCTATTGCAAGTAGGTATGCAATGTTGAAGTTAGGACAAAATAATAAAATGTAAAAAATGCAACACCTGGATCGTAACTGCGTGCTCTGCTCTGTTAAGCTTCAGATATCTGACAGCTCTCAAAAATAACATCATTCACCACGCCATGAAACTACATTGTACAACATGCAAATAAAATACCATCACATTATTCACTTAAAAAATACAAAGTAACCTTCAGCATTTGCATCCTTTGTATCGTTGAGGTGGTTAAACCAGCCATGATCGCATAATCAAACTTATAGTATCTGCGTAATCACCACCAACAGTTATTTATCTAGTGGTTACTAGTGAACTCATTTTTGGGCCTTCTGAAACCATCGTACACTTCAAGCCTACAAATTTTTGTCATGTCATCACAATACAAAAGTTTGACTATCAAAGTGTTTTTCATACAATCTCTTGATTGTATGATAGTTCGCGATCATCTACGAGTCATTATTAGAACCCATGACATCACGTTTGAATGGCTTCTAAATCACCGCGGCATATTAGGCAACGAACATGCCGATGCATCAGCTCGATCTGCACATGAAGGGGGTGTATAAAAATCGATCCCATTCTCAAGGACTGATACTGTCATGAAAATACGACAGATTACTCATGAAGATGTAATGCCCTTGTGGAATGCATTAGTTTAGGGCGCACGTGACTGCATACGCTGGACCCATCTCGTCGACTACGGCCTCCTTTCAGACTCTCTCGACTCGAAAAAACGGTGCCTTGGCAGCTGTGGCTTCGTGTTGCTTTCACCATTTTTTTTCTTCTGAATCAGCATGGAAGGCAGTGCTGCTTGCGATAATTGCGGCAGCGATAAAACGATAGAGCACGTTCTCTGTACCTGTCCTCACTACAGGATGTGTAGACTACTGCTAGCTGTTGCTTAAGCGCGTCTTGATGATAGACCTTTGTTATAAAAGTCAGTGCTTGAAAATAGACACGATCTGTCTTCGTACAGAAAATTATTCAAGGCCTTATTGAACTTCTTGCGTGGTAATGACCCTATGAATAGGCTATAGCACACCTGATGTTATTTTTTTATGCACGTATTCTTTCTTCTTTACTTTTCTCCTAACCTTTCTTCCTTATTCCTTCTCCCTTAGTGCAGGGTGTCAAATCGGATGCTACAATTCTGGTTAACCTCCCTGCCTTTGTTTCAGCTTATTTCCTCTCTGAGATGGTTCTGATGTTTAAATGAGATGGTTCAGGTGTTTAAATACTGGAGGTCATTTTGTAATTAACAATGCCTAAGAAACTGCATTATTTTATTTCACTTTTTTGTACAAAAAAGGACGGGCATATGCATTGTTTCACAGTGTTCACGTTTAACGTATTCGTTACGGATTGTAAAGAAATTATTTGCAGACGTTGCAAACAGTAACAGAGAAACCGTATTACCCACTTAACTATCGCGTGAACTGATTTCTGGCATTGATCGATCAGTCTTGCAGAACGTTTCAATTGATCGCCCCGTACTCGGGCCTACAAACTACTTGCTTTCGCCCTGCTGCCAATATTCCTGTAATGACAAGCAGTTGAATAACAGCTTCAGACAATGGGTCGTTTTCTGCAATCGATTTCTTCCAGTAGGACCATTTATGGCAGGCCATTATTCACAAGACGCGATAAATTTAGCACGTACGGTGCTTCTTCCTTGAATGGTAACTTAAGGCGGCGCACACTTCGAGGTCACGGTTTTTTCGCACATCAATTTGCTTGAATAGAACACGCTGTTGCCAGGCTTACAATACTATGCTTCTGGGAATGTTTATTGACCACTTGTTGATTCGACGACTGCGTCTTCTACAGTTGTATATTGACAACTGTCAACAAAGTTTTTCCACGAGAAGGTCTTTGAACTGCTATTCTTCACGATACAAGATGGCAAAGCCGCGAACGAATTTGACTTCTTATAGTGTTTCGTAAATCATCTGTTACAACCTCATTGTTTGGTTTTCTTGAAAATGCTACAAAAAGCCCAGAAAATAACGTTTTGGATAATTCTATTCCTTTAAGTGCTGCATATATATGTTCATATTGTACGTAGTCATATACAACGCAAGTAATTGAAGCTGACACTAGCAAACTAGCTTTAAAACTCAAGAATGTTTATATAAATTTATAAAGTTTGCAGCCTGATATCAACCTGTATTGTGGTATGGGCATTCACATATATGCATGTACGTTCATTACTTTTGCTGTGTCACGGAGAAGAAAAGGAAGGAAGGAAATATAGAGGGAAAAGGCGGGGAGGCTATTCACAAAAACCTTTCGGAAGGCAGCACTACACAGACAATTACAGAGTGGCAATTGATAGAAAAGACAGAGCGGGGGAAACATGAAAATAAAGCGTAAGGAAAATAAAAACAAAGAATTCACTACGGCGTACGGGACTGCACTACAAGTCAGAGGCCCATGCACAAACTTATCGTCCTCAAAAAGCACAAGAGTGTCGTTACTGCCTTGCGCGAACATATTGTATGGGGCACGACAGTTATGTGGAAATAAGACTGAAAGCACTGGAATTCTGTTGGTGACCAGAACCGACAGTAATCAAAGGTTGTGTTGACTTCAGCATCTTCTGGTATTTCAAAATATTTTTTAAGCGTCGAAAGCTTGCAGGATATTATAGGCATTGCTACCAACGCGCCCGCACAACTCCGTTGAAGTGTGACCCTGTAAAGGGTGCATATCCGCTCAAGCACTCAGTGTGCGGGGGAGCACTGCACAAAGTGAAGGGAGGAAATTGACACATCAAGCATCTTGAGGCTGGAGCACCAATCCCAGGAAAAGTAATCTGCATTTCTCTTTCGTCGAACACCTCTCAGTTATGAAATACCACTAACAAAACACGCTTGTGTGTATTACTATTTTATTTTATTTATTGACATACGTGAGAATGGCCAACATCATGATAATAAAAGAAACTTCAAAGTTGAGGTGTTGAGGTACAATATATATATATATATATATATATATATATATATATATATGTGTGTGTGTGTGTGTGTGTGTGTGTGGTGTGTGTGTGTGTGTGTGTGTGTGTGTGTGTGTGTGTGTGTGTGTGTGTGTGTGTGTGTGTGTGTGTGTGTGTGTGTGTGTGTTTGTGTGTGTGTGTGTGTGTGTGTGTGTGTGTGTGTGTGTGTGTGGTGTGTGTGTGTGTGTGTGTGTGTGTGTGTGTGTGTGTGTGTGTGTGTGTGTGTGTGTGTGTGTGTGTGTGTGTGTGTGTGTGTGTGTGTGTGTGTGTGTGTGTGTGTGTGTGTGTGTGTGTGTGTGTGTGTGTGTGTGTGTGTGTGTGTGTGTGTGTGTGTGTGTGTGTGTGTGTGTGTGTGTGTGTGTGTGTGTGTGTGTGTGTGTGTGTGTGTGTGTGTGTGTGTGTAGTTTCCTGTGTATATACCTGTTTATATTTCCGATGGAGGCGGAAATGTAGGCCCGTGTGTGCACGTTAAATAACCCGACCGAGGTTGTCGATATTTCGGAGCCCTCCACTACGGCGTCTCTCATAATCATATGGTGGTTTCGGGACGTTAAACCCCACATATCAATCAATCAAGTGGATGACTGGGGGAAATATGGCAGTGTACCGAATTCGCTCATTTTCCAAACATCACCTGTGGCAGGTGGCATGTGGCAATTCGCAACTGGTTCTTGGCAGATCAGCTCCGGGCAATCAACCAACCCCGCGAGGCAGCTGCCCGCGACACAGTAATCTGTGTTTTAAAAGACCCAGTAAACGTTTATCCAATCCAATCCAACCTGCGTGTAGTGGGTCTGGGGTTGAGGGAGGTGATGAAAAAGAAGATGTGCCATGTGATCACAACAATCTCGTGCATTGGATATGAGCCACTAGAGAAGGAAATGGAGAACGTTGGTCCGAACTGAAGGGTTTTAAGTTGTTGTCTCCTAACACTTTCGAATGACCTGTCAAATCTTCAACTACTCATTTTTAGCCAATCCGCCAGAGTGGGTAGTGCCACTGGTTTTGAAGCACAAACATACAAATGAACTCAAGGCCATTGAGCCTACCGTTGCGCCGCGCCTAATAAATTCTATTTGTGGGTGTGACAATGGTGGAGCTGATGGGTACACGACGTCGACGTTCCACAGAGCCACAACCATTCGAACTTCCCCGGAGCCACCACCTTTCTGGCTCCCAAGCGACGACTTTCACCATGCTCCGGAACGAGGGACAAGAATCAGTGTCAGCTGCAACCGCGCCTAGATCGAAACCCTTTGCCATATCGCTGACCGCTCCATGGCGGATCGTGACAACGTTCGCCACCTTCTCAAGCGAAATTGGCGTTGTAGAATTAAACACTCTAGCGGCAAAGAACCCCACCACGGTTGCGGATGTCACCAGTACGTGTCAGCGACTGGACGACCTTCAGTTTATTCATTTGCAACCTGGCACAGCTGATCTCAGGCCAACTTATGATAGTGAGCTGCGTGCTTTGATTCTGTCCATGATGCGTGAGGAGCTAGCTGCAAATACAGGTTACCTCATCTTCTTTTGAGTTCTGTATGACGCCCTCTACCGGCAGCCTGTGAGACATTGTGAGGGATGAAATAGCACCCATGACGTGTGCGCAAGTTCTGAGCCCGCATCCCACTCCAGCGCCCATGTACGCTCAGGTTGCTGCACTAGCGTCATCTTCTCAGCAATCACCACAGCGTGGGTCCACAACGCAGCTTTCACTCAATGCTCTCGTCCCAAGGGCAATGCCTTCCTCATTCAATGTCTGGCGTTCATTTCGACTGATTGGCTATTATTGCAGAATCCGCAACCACATTTTATGGTTCAGCCGATGACGTCAAAGAGACGAAAGGTTCTGCTATGATGACTTCAAGAGGGTAGTTTGCCCCTGTTCCGCAACATCACCACCAATACCAACTTTATCAGCGTCGCCAACCATCTCCGCAGCACCTGAATGCAACTGGTACTTTCCATTGCTCATGCAATAGCTCCGCATCGCGTATGCGCTGCTCCTCGTGTACCTTTCGTCCGGCTACCACGGCATTGGATGATCACCCGAAAAACTAAACAGTGCAGCTTCAAGAGAGAAAGATGCATTTTAATGATTTCATCAAACTCCTTCAAAACGCTCCAAAAATTGTAGTTTCAGTGTGCACTGAGTGTATATGAACTGGAGCCTTCGGGTAGACAGGTGTATCGCTCTTAGTTATTAGTGTCGACTTGTGTTCCCCCTTGCTTCCACCCCCTCGCTTTTCTCAAGCAGTTTTTGTTCCGCCCTCTGCTGTTTCCACAAGACGAGTTATTATTGAGGGCACCCTTCACCACACACAGTTCCTCGTCCTCTCTTCGTGTACTAATGCACTCATTTTAGGATGGGACTACCTCTCCTCAGCTTCATCCGTGATATCATGCCATCAGAGGGTCATTCGCATGACAGATACTGTGCTTTCGTCTGATAACTATGCTCATAGAAATGGCTTCGTCACTGCTGATGACTGTTTTATTCCTCCAAGTAATGAGCAGATTCTGAGACTGACATCCGATAACATCATTAAAGGTGATGTGCTCTTAGCACCATTCGGACGCTATATCTCTGGTGGACTTACATTTCTTCCTAGCTTGGTGCGCTTTCGTGATGACAGAGCATTCCCCATGTCGTCGCTCCCCATCGCCTATGCGCCGCTCCTTATATCCCCGTTGTCCGGCTACCACGGCATCAGATCGGCCGTTAACCTGACTTTTTTTTGTCTGTCGCGCTGCCTCAGGGCCCCACTGTGGTTTGCTTTACATATACCGAATCACTTCCTTTGGTGCCTCTTCACGAAGACTCGCCGTATCCCTCCCCGAGTACTGATGATCATGCCACAACGGCTGCTTTAACAGCCATAATGAATCAAGACCTCACGTCTTCGTCAAAGAGCTTTTGGGTATATTACAATAACGCAGCGCTTCACTTGATGTCAGTTCAAAGCTTCTGGATCACACTTCGGTCGCCGCGCATCGCATTGAAACTGAAGGCATTACAATTGTACGCGAAGATGGAGTGCCTATGGAGTGGAGCAGAAAATCGCAGAACAGAAAACCGCCGAGCAGGAAATCATCGAGGACAACGTTGCTGATATGGTCACAGGAGATGTTATCTGGCCTTCGTCCAGCTCTTGGCCATCAGCTGTAGTGCTAGTCCGGGAGAAGGTCGGTTCGGTGCAATTTCGCGTCAATTATCAAGCACTCCATAAGATCACGAGCAAAGACGTGTACCCGATGACACGAATGAATGGTGCGCTTGACTTTCTACAAAGCACTGAATTTTTCTCCTGTTTCAACCTACGGTCTGGTTATTAGCAAATACCTACGCACGAAGCAGACGAAAAGAAGACTGCCTTTGCAATACCAGACGGGCTGTATGAATTCAAAGTCATGTATTATAATTTATGTAATGCTTTTGCCAAATTTGAACGCACGATAGACACAGTTCTAAGCGGCTTTGAGTAGAAAACACGTCTCTGTACCTCAATGACCTCATTTGCTCTTCTTCTTTTTTCCACCATCTTGATTGTTTAAACAAAGTTTTTACATGGATTTTTAACGCTGGACTTCAGCTAAATACAAATAAATACCATGTGGCCACTAATAACATCAAGGTGTTGGGTGCTAAGAATTAGGTGTCGAGGCACCCCACCACGTTCTTTACAGTGGCGAGTTTGGGTAGCGTGGTCCTGACCGGAGCCATCCGAGTCCAAGGAGAAGAAAAATAGAGGAGCCGGAACTAGTAATAAGAACATTTACATACAGTATAGAAATGTTTATAGCAGCGTGATAAAACATGAAAAAATAAAGCACCCCCGAGCGTCTCTGCGCTCGCGTTTTATATTCTTGGTTTTCCCAAGATTCGTTGCAAAGGAAAACTATTGAGTCGAAGACACTCCAATGAGATCGCTGTGTTTCTTTTCGCACTCGAAGAGGGAAAGTCAAACACCACCTTCCTTTAAACTGAGGAAAGGGGAAAATGCACGCCCAGTTCTTAGCACGTTGAAGGCAATACACACAATAAACAATGCTACAGCACGGTACAACTAGTACAGTGCGATGACATGGAATTCCACGCGCAGAGTCAACCAATCGGTATAGCAAGGTTCAGGGTTGATTCATCAATAATAGCTGCTTGTTCCCGGGAGGCTGCAAAGATACGAATGAATCAAGGAATGTGGGAAAAGTCCTTGTATAATGAGCTCAGACACTCGGTTCATCGTGCGGTGTGTTTGACGACCCCAGCAACGAAGACAAGACAAGAGCTTTGACTGGGGCAGCCCGTCCGTCAGGTGTGTCTAAAGGGCTTTTGGCGAGCGAACCAACGGCTCCGCAGAATTTGTCGTACAACTTCTCTGTGGGCGCCGCTTCAGAATGACGCTTTACTAAAACGACGATTGCCGGTAGCAACCGGCAAGGCAGTGGCACAACAGAGGCCACCTTGTCAGCAAAGATGGCGTTCGGCCATATCCTGTGTCACAACTGAAAGTCCAGACCGCACATCATTGCCTTTTCAAAGGCAATCTGTGTCAAGGCCAGCGAGCAAGCCCGCCTGACGCCATCATCTCAACGACATCATCTAACTCAGCGGAGCCGATGCGTCTTACACAACGCACGTCGAGCTTCCTCAATCCACGAGCCCGATAGCACCTCATGATGCAATTGGCGCCATCCAGTCTGGCGAGTCTTACGCAATGCGTGGCAACATCACTCGTCCATGAGTGCAACCCAGCAGCGGTTCCTGACTGGAGGATCCTGACATCACGGCCGATGGCGGCTCTGATTGTACGTTGCTGATGTAAAAGAACACCCCGGGCCTATAAAAAAGCCAAGCGGTGCGTCGCCAGGCAACCGACGTATGCGTCAGAGAGACAACATCTCGGATCTTCGAGTCCCTAAGCTGTCAGCCCAAGTGCCGAATATCTAACACCTCTATCTTCATGCTGTACATAAAGATTGCCTTTAATCACCCTCGTCTTGTCCGCTTGTCTATCAGCTCTGCGCAGAAGCAGCCGCGAGTTGAGAAACGCGCTACGAAACGATCTTGGCGGCCCGTAACCTCGGCGCACTACGCAACAGTGTAGGCGGCCGTGCGAGTCGTAACACCTGACAAGCTTGCTGCCGTAATAAGCTCCTCTCGGCCAGAAAAGTTGAAACACCTACGAAGTTTCCTTGATCTGGCGACCTACTTCCTCCACTTGATCAGTCATTTTACTCCCATTACGTCGTCACTGCACACGCTGTGGACATCAGGGTCTGCCTTCGCTTGAAGCGACGACTGCGAGCGTGCCTTTCAAGCATGCTTTACACCCGACCTCGTTCTGAATCATTTCTACGAGAGCGCAGCGACGCGAGTGGATTAGTGCAGTTTTCTACAGCGGGATGCCACTTCACGAGAGAGAGACCAAAAACGCCAAGATGCTAACGCTCTCTGTCGCTGCCTCCTACAACTGTCATCGTCAGCTACGTCTGCTCTTTCCTCATCCCATGGGCAGGCCGCTGCGTCTCCCCTCACATTATCCCACCTAGCGCTTACCGACACGCTGAGTGTGAGCGGCATTAGTCATACGCATCGTCTTTTTATGTACATACTCATAATCACCACTCGGACCGACGTTGTAACCCAGTATTAGAGAATGAAAGAACTGTCTTGCGGCCTAAACTTTGTCTTACAATACTTCAAAACCTGTGCGGTGGTCTGCCATGCCCCCATTCTTACGTAGCTAGGGATGCCTTGCAGTTTAAGCACCATAGCCATATGAAGAGGTTATGCAAGTTGGAGAGCTTTTGGCACATTCAGAAAGAATGGTCCCAAAATTGCGAAAGCGAAAGGAATTAGAGTCATCAAGTTTTCCGTCGGGAAGTCTATAGATCCAGCCGGGGACGTCCACGTAGCGTCATTATTGGTAAGCACCAAAACTATTGCCGTTTGGTCACTAAAAAATAATTGATTGATATGTGGGATTTGACGTCCCAAACCCAGTATATGATATTGAAAGACGCCGTAGTGGAGGGCTCTGGAAATTTCGACCACCTAGTGTTCTTTCACGTGCACCCGAATTTGGGCTCATGGACCTACAGCATTTTCGCCTCCATCTCGAATGCAGCTGCCACAGCCGGAATTCAATCAAGCGACCTGCTGGTCAGCAGCCGGGTACCCTTGCCAATACACCACCACGGCAGGGCAATAAAAAAATATACCCAGCTTTGAGGACACGAAAAAAGCTGGCCAGGCGATATATTTTCGCATGGCATCAAAATATCTTAATCAATCCTATGGGCTTTGCCGGAAGTACGTGGCGTAAATTTAACAAATCTAAATTGAATTGGTTAGCATTCGTTCAGGAAGAACACCTTTCAGCATTTGTTATTGAGGCTATTAAGCCATATTATCCGGAACTACATTATTCAGAATTATTTGCTAAATGTGTCTGTGGGAAAACTCACTCCAACGGGTCATTGAATTTCTCTGTGGAGTGCACTTCAAAAAAAAATGTTTTTCTCGGACACGAAACACAGAAAATGTGCACGCTTGATGCTGTGCTCACTTCTGTTGATGGCAATATAGCCCGTGTGAATGGGCTGACTCCTATGAATTTATGCCAAGGCACTGCACTGTGCAAGGCTTGCGCACCCTTGACCTGCGTCGACAGTGCTTTGCCGACAAGGCTGCACAACAGGCAGCAAAAGAAGCTGACCAGACAAGAGGTTTCAACACAAAAAGAAAAAAAAATGTTATAGGTAATCAGGGTCTGGCTAGTGCATCTTGAAAGGGCCCATCAATTTGCTTTTTTTATCTCGTTTCATTTTTGAAGTAATGCACATTTTGAAGTTTAACTGTTCTTATCTCAGAACATGTTCTTTTCTACTTATTTTCCTTTATCTAAGTGACTACAGTATTTAGAATCATAGATTTCGGCTAGTATTTAGATACAGTAATAGAAAATATGCTGAAGCAGACTTATTGTTTTCTCAGGAAGTGCTCTTTTCAGAGAGGACTTCTGATAGCTATTACTGAAAGGTACATAAGTGCCTGAAATAAAAAAAGTTACAAAAAACAGAGTTACTAAATTCAGCGTTAAATCTGCTTCAGTAAAAAGAGAAATAGCTTTTGACCACAATGATTGTAAATAACTACTTTATCTCTTAACGTACATAAACTTCGCCCAAAGTACATGGCGGATATTTTCGCTGTTCCCTAAAGCAAGAAGAGAGAGAGAAAAAAATAGATCGCGTTCTCGTATTGCACAACCAGAACTATAAATAAAAGTGAAGCACAAAAAATAAAATGAAAATTGAGAAAGGGCTGCGCCGTTCTTTATGGGGTTCTGAGGGCCGGTATGAATACATAATGAGACAGAAATTGAGGATGATGTCGCCGAAAGCACTCCATGGCGATGCACCGTTTATCAAGTCGTGAATAGCTCCGGGAAGCACGCGCCACCCTGCGTGGTCATTTGCATACGAACTGGGTTCATGCAGCATGTAAAAATGAACACGAGCGTTAAGACCAAGCATGCCAGGCTTGGAAAAGAAAATGAAGCTCACGATTTCGAGTAAGCTTGTCAAGGTATGCGTTATAAGTGAACCAGTACGCTGCTTCAACCATTGTAAGCACGAACACTTTTCTTGTCGACACTTCAATAGAAATGAGCTCCAAGAGCGTGCATCTGTGTTGATTTATGCGACCCGGGCATTTAACGTGGCGTTGTATCGGTTCAAAGGGAGTTGCTACGAACATCTGAAGGTATGCCAGCATGTGCCCCGTATGTGTGGCAATATTAGAGAAACCGAGAAGGTGAGCTTGAAGAATGAATAGAAAGCAGAGAGCTAAAGCAAATAGTTTTTACGTAGACGAATACCGCAGATTAAGAAAGTTTGGGCATTATAATATCATATTCGTAGTGCACAACTCAGGCCTAATATGAAAAAAAAGAGACGATAGTGAGGAAGAGAAACACGGGATAAAAGGGACAAACAAACGTCGATGCTCATCTTGTTTCCTGTGTTTCCCCTCTTTGCTATTGTCTCTCTTCTTCATGCTGCCACTAAGATGCTGCTATAGCAATACAATATTCCTAGCTATAAATTTTCTCTATAATGCAGACAAAATATTTATTGTGTGAATGACAATGGCAACAAAACAAATAAGTAACATGCGGACAGGGACACGAGAAAGTGAATGATGTGGCATTGATTGATTGATTGATTGATTGATTGATTGATTGATTGATTGATTGATTGATTGATTGATTGATATGTGGGGTTTAACGTCCCAAAACCACCATATGATTATGAGAGACGCCGTAGTGGAGGGCTCCGGAAATTTCGACCACCTGGGGTTCTTTAACGTGCACCCAAATCTGAGCACACGGGCCTACAACATTTCCGCCTCCATCGGAAACGCAGCCGCCGCAGCCGGGATAATGATGGGGCATGCTTTTGCATTTATTTTTGAGACAAAGAGTGAGAGAAAAAAGAAAAGTAGAAGGGAATGCCGTAAAGGTGAAAGAGAAGAAATTGCAACATATCCACTGAGTGAATGATGATGAGTGGGGCGAAGCATCGGAGGGCTTTATCGGTAAACTGTGAATCGTCAGTTCATCTATCCGTCCATCCATTTGTCCGTCTGTACATCCATTTGTCCGTCTGTACATCCATTTGTCCGTCTGTACGTCCATCCGTCTGTACGTCCATCCGTCTGTACGTCCGTCCGTCCGTCTGTCTGTCTGTCTGTCTGTCTGTCTCCTTAGAACGGACAAACGCGTGGACGGGCGTTTCGCCCCACTCGTTACTCACTCTATGGAATTCTGTGAAAACCACTAACGCCATCTTGTTATATTATTCCCAGGGATATATACACATAACTTCATCTATGGAGCAACTCATAAACTAGAGATGGCTACATACTACTAATGCTACAGAGGAGGGAACGACCCACGGCGTAAGGAGCTTCGCCCCTGACAAGATGTCCAGTGTTCTTAGCTTTCCCTTACTGTGTCCGTGTTTGTGTGCGTGCCTTATCCAGTCTTTCATATAAATAACAGAAAAAATTTGGGTATGTTGTTTATATGCATGCATGATTGCGGTATACATAGCCTTAACTGTAGCGAATATCATACTCCGGTTGCAATTTGGAACGCTATTGCACGGTATTGTTTTCAAACAGATCTCCGAGTGCTTGCCACGACACAGTCTGCTATAGAAGATGAACACAGTTCATCTTCTATAGCAGGTGTTCGAAGGTCAGCAGGTGTTCGAAGGTCGATAAACTCTAGCTATGGCGGGTTCAACGCACGCCGCAAATTGTGTAGAAGTTAAAAAGAAGCTGTCTTCACCGTTCACCCTCTGATTTAATTCTCTTCACCAATGTTTTTCGCTTATCACAGAAGTGGGTCACACACACACAAAAAAAGCTTCAGTGAAAGTTTAGCATTTTACTTCCTCGTTTTGACAAGAAGTTGTTTTAGGTAACTGCTGTACCAAGATATTTAGGATGTGAAGCTATGCCAACCTTCTTCTGTATTAAGTGTGACATATGCTCTCCGCAATTACCCCAAGTGTTTCGGGCCAGTCGCACTGAGTATGTCTGAATGCGGTAACATATCATTTCTAACCTCCGTATTCTAAAACGCACCTTCACTTGAGAAAGACGATGGGA
The DNA here is from genome assembly GCF_013339725.1 of Rhipicephalus microplus. Lineage (NCBI taxonomy): Eukaryota > Metazoa > Arthropoda > Arachnida > Ixodida > Ixodidae > Rhipicephalus > Rhipicephalus microplus. The sequence continues at coordinate 184,980,379 of NC_051165.1, read as the reverse complement.
GCGCCATCTCTAGGTAGAGAAAGTCGCTGCATATCAGTGATAACTTGCTGCTATTCACGAGTAGCGCAGCGTCATTTTCAGCCGAGCAGCGGCGCAGTGCGCAACTCTGTCAAGTGAAGGGTGAAAATCGAGTTGAGGAGCGTTTATGAATACGGAGGTAAATGACTCAAGACTAAGACTAATGACTAAGAAGGCTTAAGCATGATTTGGTAACAAACAAGAGAATAAATTATTTTTATTATGAGCCTCAGTTTCTTACCTGTTCCCTAGCAATATAAAATTGTATGGCCTAGGGAACACATTTCTGTTAAACGAAGTGAGAAAAATTTTGAAAGTTATCACTTCAAGATTACGGGTATGAATTAAGCAGCGCGTTATTAAAACGAAGAAAACAGATATTTTCAGAATATAAACACATTGCTTCATTTCGAAAGGAGCAGATAACTTTCAGCTGACCATTCGTTCCCGCTATTCATAGAGTCCGGCTCTCATTTGCTAGTGACTCCCTCACGGTGTTGAAAGACACCGTTATCATCACCGAGCCACCACAAGATAATAAAAAGGAAGTGATCTGGTCAAAGACATCCGCGCAGTCCTCCTTCTCTACTGATTCAGTGTCACTCCTCGAGCCAGCCCTTCTGCGTCTCATTCCACTTCTGACTCCTCGCCGACTCATTTTAGTCGAGGAGACAAGCAAAACCCAGACAAGAAGAATTAGCCTGTGAACGAGAAAAGCATTCAATTAAGGTGTTCAGAAATTTTGGCGTCTCCTTTCTCACGTTATCGTTGATGGTGACATATATTTTTAATGTGAGATATGAACAAAAACCCAATGAACTGCTCAAATCATCGTAGCGTCCCCTAATGCAGTGTCTCTGACTGTTAATTGAAAACGTGATTTCGTGAGCATTACCACGATGTCCAAGCTTTTCAATTTCTTCCTTATATAAGTTCAAAAGAATGCGTATAGCATAGTCTCTCTAGAGGGACCACTGTTGTGTTGTTACATTTCAGAATAACACACGCCTCCAGCATGTAAGATGTGTGAACTGGAGGTTTACCGGCTTTTTTGTTTTTTTGGCAAGGCGAAACACAGTGCAATTAACACCGTTGTGATGCTTCTAATGTAAAATCTATAGCCGGACATTCTGCCACAAGCAAAATGCAATCTTTTCTTTACCCGCGCACCACTGAAGTAGCTTTTCATTTTGTTCGCATAATCATTTTTCCTTCTAGGTGCTGTCAGTGCTAGGAAAGCATTTGACAAGCACACGGTCACGATCCAGGCGCTTGAACGAGAAGATACAAGCAATGTTTCTGGTGAAAGTTTCTCACAGTGACACAACAAAAAAGTAAATACTGACATGCCCACGCGACACCATGGTCGTTTATCATTTCTTTTTTTTTTTTACCTTTTACGGAGTCGCTTAGAGAAGCTGCTCATTTTTTCATGGCTTTTTCCTTGTACCTTTCATTGCAGTGCGTTAACCGGCAACAGCTTGTCAAATTCCTAGGTGCTTGGAATGTCGCGAGTGCAACTTGCTCGGCGTGAAATTTTTGCGAGTGATGCAACGCACCTTTCGAATAGCAACACAATCTACACAGTCTGCATGTTCCCAGAGTATTCCCGCGTCGTCAAATGCAGGGCAACCGGCTAAGTTTGCGAACAGCCACGTCTCGTAAATTGCATACAACAAGGATTCATGTTGAAGTGTAGGACACGAGTATGATAACTTTTCTCATTTGCCCTGGAGCCACGTTCTCTTGCCTGCGTTCACTCACTTGCTATGTTGGCGGAAACTTTGAACGCAAGTTCCGCAATGGGGGATCAGCCTTGCTCTCCCGTGTCCCCTCTACATCGCAGTTTTTTTTTTGTACTCGTTTGCTGTTCTTTTTTTTTTTTTGGCCAGCATTGTCCCCATAGCAAACTACCTCCCATTCACTTGCAAGATTTCGCTCCAAGCGAGGAATAAAATATGTAATACTTGGGGTATTTTCTTTTTGTCTACAGATAACATCTGTAGGACAATAAGAAACGGAGGAAAAGCAATTGCAGAAACAAGGCTTGTCAAAAATAAACGTGACACCAAGACACCACCTTTGCGAAATTCTGTCTCTCTGTCTGCGCAGATACGAGAGACGTAGTTTGCAGGAATCCATTTCATGCAAATTTCTCTTGGATTCATCCACATTACTCCTCAAAGCGGTCGGCAGCGGCAGAAAAGAAAACGACTGATTAGAAGAGAAAAGAGTTTAGGAAGGGGTATATTACGAATGCCGAGACAATTTAAAAGGAGTTGATTATACTACATAATTGGTAAGTGAGAAATAATTATACAACAAAATTTGTTTTTAGGTACCGTCAATAAAAACGTGTACTGCATGCATGCCAGTTATGTGGAGCTACATCATTTCATAGTGGTACAAATTTTAGAAGATGAATGTGTATTCATGTCTTGACAGGCGGATCCAGTCATAATGTAGCAGCCCCGAGTTGAGTGTGACTTCTCAAGTTCAAAGTTTGAAGCTTATTCAATATTGAGTGCATATACAGAATGTACCCAGTTTATTACAAAAAAAGACCCCATAGTGAAAATACTATAGGGGTACCTTATGGTATAATGTTGGAAAAACACCATTTACCACAAAAAATAAAGAAAAAATAACATCAAGACAGTGAAAGTACAAAGTAAAACATGAAAATCATCGGGAAATCAAGTATTTAGGCAAAAAGTAATACATAAGGAAAACAAGAAAGCATAAAGCAATAGGCGTAAAAAACTGCAGGAAAATACAAAGCATACACCAAACCAAGCAGTAGATTAGAAGTTGTGTTTGTTGAAAATTCAATAAGTGAGTGTTCAAAACTGAATGTTCTAAAGTGGATTGCCTTATTGTCCGTCGAAGACATTTCGCGCACATATTTCATGTTAGCGAACGAGAAAGGCGTGAAATATTGCGGATCATCTCTTTGTTGTTAACCGCGCTGGCTAGTGACAGTCTATATAAGAACATTTGTCTCGGAGGAACTATTTGTTTTATTTTGAAAAAAAAATGTCGTGGATATCAATCGAATAGGAAAAATTGATGACTGTTAATAGTGTTCAAGAGACATCAGCTTTCTCTTCTTAATAGTGAAGAAGAGAGACATCAGCTTTCTCTTGTTCTTCGAGTGCCTTTATATGGTGGTAATAAACGAAGGTATTTCTACTACGGCTGTAGGTAAACACCAGAGCACAAACCACGTAATAAAACTGAAAGAAGGAGCAAGCGAAAAATCGAAAATAGGTAGAGATATATATTTAATCATAAATAAACAAAAAAATGAAGGAAACACTGAAAAAGAGATCAGGAAAGAAAGGCATAAAAGAAGATAAAACCAAGGAGAGGCAAAGAAGGTTGCCCAGCTCCGCGGGTTTATTCAGGCTAGATGAAAAACTGCGCGAGTTGGTGTAGATTCATTGTGGACAACACTTATACTCTGGGTTGTCACGCTGTTAGCCACAATGAATCATCTAGGCTTGGTACCCTTAGGAATAGCCTGCCTTACCTTCTTGAGGCTAATTTATATTTTGAGCTTTTATTGAATGAACTGATGATCGTGTATGCCCCCACTTTAAAGCAACAAAAGAAAGCCGATGCAAAGAGCTGAAAAACCTTGCTTCCCATGTCTGACAAAACACTAACGCGTTACTGGGGCACTAGTACTGAAGAATTGTATGACTTCCTTTTATGTAAAACTTCCGTAAATCAAGTCACTTTACATAACATTGGGAAAGTGCTTAAGTGCTTTGTTTGAAAATATTGCTAATCTATGCGTTTCACTGCGACTTGAAGTTCTAATTTGGGGGCTGCTGTTTATATACTGGTTAACGAAAAAGCCAAGTTTGGCAGTCTGCTTTGTTTCACAAAAAACAGCAGCCGCAACAACAATAACAATGAAAGAATCACAAATTTCATTGAAAAAAATTGAAACGAATAAAGTGTACCAAAATGCGGCCCTCCTATCGATTGAATACAATCCCACAGCCGTGATATACCAATTGAGCTGCGCGGAAACAAATTACTTAACCAATGGTTTACCAGTTAAGTAACAGCCTACGCTCTCCCTGGCTTGTGTGTTGAATTGATGTGGTTGCCAGTTCGCTGTGGTACATCAAGGCAGACGCCGCGTTTCACCGTCCATCTCCCATTCACTCGCAACTGTTTTTCTGAAGCAGTCTGATCTTTCGTGCTTTTTAAAGATGTATATTGGTTAAATGACCGTTCTGGGAAGATATAACCACAGTTTTCAGCTCCTGGGTCAGGTTGGGCCAAAAAAATTGGCAGCATATTCACGGAGTGAATGATGGAGAGTGGGGCGAAGCATTCGTCCGTCCATTCGTTCTTGCTTCCGTCCGTCCATGCGTCCGTCTGTGTGACCGTCAATGCGTCTATCCGCCCGTCCGTTCGTGCGTCTGTTCATGCGTCCGTCCCTGCGTTCGTCCATGCATCCGCCCAAGCGTCCGTTCATGCGTCCATCCATGCATCTGTCTGTGTGTCCGTTCGTCCATCTATTCAACACTCCAAGTACCACCATCTCGCATCTTTTCATCATATATTCCCCATATAGAAGCACCGCCATCCAGCGGACATTCCAAGGACTAAACGAGAGGTGGCACACGCACACTTTTTTACGGCTTGCGCTTCGGGTCTACTTCCCACCTTTAACCACCTCGAGTTCATGGTATATACTAGTTCATTGTATTCATGGCACTGCGGCCCAACGCTCGCTAAACCTTTCTAAAACCAAGGAGGTTACGCCCAGCGAGTATAACGTAGCAACCTTTTCCTGTCAGATAGTGCTCAATGTACATGTCAATGGCTGCTAATGGGAAATGAGGGACAGGATAATTCGGCTTTTACTTTCTTACGGCTTGCGCTTCGTATCTACTTCCCACCTTTAACCACCTCGAGTTCATGGTATATACTAGTTCATTGTATTCATGGCACTGCGGCCCAACGCTCACTAAACCTTTCTAAAACCAAGAAGGTTACGCCCAGCGAGTATAACGTACCAACCTTTTCCTGTCAGATAGTGCTCAATGTACATGTCAATGGCTGCTAATGGGAAATGAGGGACAGGATAATTCGGCTTTTACTTTCTTACGGCTTGCGCTTCGTATCTACTTCCCACCTTTAACCACCTCGAGTTCATTCATGGTATATACTAGCTCATTGTATTCATGGCACTGCGGCTCAACGCTCGCTAAACCTTTCTAAAACTAAGGAGGTTACACCCAGCGAGTATAACGAAGCAACCCTTTCTTGTCAGATAGTGCTCAATGTACATGCCAATGACTACTAATGAGGATTGCAGCGTGCGCGCTAACTAGAAGAAATGCTCCTGTCTCTTATTCCCAATTAGCAGCCATTGGCATGTACATTGAGCACTATTTTTTATTGTTCAACAACGCACAAAAGAAATCTCTCGCCGGCACCACCTTAGAGGTCAAAATATTATACTTGTTACATACTACAACGGCTACGAGGGACAAACAAGTGCAGTTATAAGGAGCTTCGCCCCTAAATACAGAATGAATGCTACATTGATAAGCTTTACAACAGATTTGGAGATTCGGTTGTCATTAAAGCATGTCCCATCTACTCTTCAAACAACTTGAAATTCTCCCAGTGGCTATTTACTACATGAAAGAAGAAAAAAAACATAACCCGCCACCTTCCTACTGTGTCATACCTTGTGAAGGTGTCTCTAATTAACGGCGTCGTGTCTGACTCAGCTGTAAACGTCACAAAGTGTGCAGTATTGCACGGCGAACGCGAGCGAGAAAACCCGAAGAGAGGAAGGATCCAAGATTGACGACGTTAACCATGTCGTAAACTTAGCGGTTAGCGTGTGATAGTTTTGATTTTGCTCTTAACGACCTACCGCGATTGTTATGATCATCTACAGCATTACTATTAAAGAACAATCAACCGCTGCGAAGGGGGCTTCATTGAGTGTTCATTGAATAAAATAAGCCGTATATGTTGTGTATATGAGGTGCTTCACTTCACTTTGGCGGCAGGTCATACAATATACAAAGGAGTGGTTTGTTGTGAAATATGTCTTAGTAGGACGTAATTGAGAGGCATTTGGTTGATTCTTTCAGAGTTTAGAAATATGCAACTCGAAAAACTGTGAAGAAAAAAAGGTGCACTAGCAGTTGCACTTGAGTAGCCTTTTCTTCATCATCGTATGACAGGCTGTACTCTTCACAGTTGTGAAACATGTAGGTTTAGTAGGTTTATCTGTAAATGTACAAGCTAAACATGTCCCCATCCCCTCCACTAAATTTCAGATGTGGCGCACCAATACTCTGACAGCTGTCAGAAGTGAAATGCCAGTTTCTTGGCCTGAGTTCCCGACGAGTAAAAAAAAAAAACACGAATTTCAACAAGTGGTTACATGTGGTTATTTTTGTCGGCAATTTATTTCATCAAAGAATAAATATTCATGTGACTTCAACTAATGAACTCTAAGTGCTTTCGCCTCCTGTGACACACTTTGTTTGCAATGACATGCTTTTCATACAAGTGAAAAATACAATAGCAACAATTGTTGGAGGTCTTCAGTGAAGTTCAAGTAACGACTTTCTGTTACGAAAGCAGAATCTCTAGACTTCGAGACCTTCTCTACCAAACCACAAAAGCCGGAAGCAACACTCGTTTTAGCGCATTTTTACTTCTTCCATCTTTCTCTTCTTCTTTGGCCAATCAGCGGTGCCTGTAAGTTCTCTGACAAACGAGCGCCAAATAAGGAAACCAATCAACACAAGAGTCACGACAACACAACGGGCAAACGTTAACCCAATTGCGGCCCCCTGTACGCAGACGGTGGCGGCTTCTCCAGACCATCTCACTGCAGCCAAGTGTTGGCCTCTCTGCTGTTCCCCTGGGGTCGATCGGCACAAACGAGCGGTTTCCACAATTCAGGAATATCACCGGTCCTCACCACCGCAGACTAGGGGAGTTCAAATCAGGCTGATTTCTCCCCTGAGAGAACAAAAGGGCGAAGAAACAGCGCTGAGCCTGCGACATTTGCAGACAGCGACACTTTACGAAGAATTTGTGTCTCACTGCAGTGCAAAAACATTTGTTCGCGTTCTCAAGGACTCCCGATATATCCTTTGCAGTGTACCGCAATAGTGCCACCACCTGTTTCCTACTCATAGTTATTATTCTCGGCTAGGTACCTATACTATCTCTATTTGAAATACCTCCTGCGGATGTAGTGAAAATACATCTGTCTGCTGATGTAAACTGCTCATCTGACGATGAATTCATTAGCAGCACTCCGAATTTAGCATTCAAACGGTAAAAATAATTGGTGTCATTAGTGTTTCATATACTACACCTTCGGTCTGCACAGTTAGTATAATGCTGTCTTGCCGTTTATATGAACACCTTGTTTACTGCATAATGTTCATATTCCTTGTCGTTTTCGTTGTGCTCATATTCACTGCTCTCAAAAGATGTCAGATTTTTTTGTTCCCACTTTTCTGAACTGTATTGAAGTTCAACCCACTTCTGCATGCTCCCAAGAAGGGTCTGCAGCATTGTAAAATAAATAAATAAATAAAAACCACACATTAGGAGGGTATTTTTTTAAGAAAGGCTTCCCAAACTTAGTTGAATATATATATATATATATATATATATATATATATATATATATATATATATAAATATATATATATATATATATATATATATATATATATATATATATATATATATATATATATATATATATATATATATATATATATATATATATATATATATATATATATGAGGAGGTTTATTAGCCGTTAAAGACAGCGACGAGACAGCGTGAAGAACCGTCCAGCGATCGGCACAGCAACGAACCGAAGCACGAGCCGAGAGAGCCGGGCGTTGGCGATGCTGCTCGCTCCAGGCACATCTTCTTCTTCACAATCGCCCCCGCTGAAAAAGGAGCCATCCTGGCGACTTAAGAAGTTTCAGGCAAAGGCTCATGGTACGGTTTCAGTCGGGAAACATGGACGATGTCACGTGCACGCCGGCGCATGTCGTCCGATCGGGAAACTGGTTCAATTAGGAAATTAACTGGAGAGGTTTTCTCCAAAACGGTGTAAGGCCCCTCGTACCGGGGGACAAGTTTCGAGGAGAGTCCCGGTGTTTGGTATGGGATGGCAAGCCACACAAGAGACCCTGGGGCATAGCTGAAATCCGGAAGAGAGGTGCTACGGGTTTCTTTCTGGCGTTGTTGCTCTTCCGAGGTGAACGCACGGGCGAGCTGGCGGCACTCTTCGGCTTGTCTAGCAGCATCGGAGATAGGTGGACACTCGGAAGCATCAGGACGGTAAGGAAGTAGGGTATCAATTGTATGGGAAGGCTCACGTCCGTAAAGAAGAAAGAAAGGTGAGAATCCCGTGGTGGTTTGTATTGCGGTGTTATATGCGAACGTGACGTATGGGAGAACACGGTCCCAGTTGCTATGATCAGATGCCACGTACATTGAGAGCATATCACCTAGCGTGCGGTTGAACCGTTCCGTTAGTCTGTTAGTCTGCGGGTGGTATGCTGTCGTTTTCCGATGAATGACGTGGCCTTCCGAAAGCAGAGTTTCGACGACCTCGGAAAGGAAAGCGCGGCCTCTGTCACTAAGGAGCTCTCGAGGTGCACCATGTTGAAGGATAAAGCGTTGCAAAATGAAAGAGGCGACATCCTGAGCTGTAGCGCTCGAAAGCGGCTGTTTCGGCGTAGCGTGTCAGGTGGTCAACCGCCACTATAATCCACCGATTACCATCTGGTGTCAATAGAAGGGGACCGTAGAGGTCAACGCCGACGCGATCAAATGGCTTGGCAGGGCATGAAAGTGGCTGCGATGCGCCAGTCGCACGTGGCAGTGTTGATTTACGTCGCTGGCAGTCAGGACAGCACTGCACGAATTTACGTACAAAATTGTACATGCCGCGCCAGTAATAGCGATGGCGAAGGCGTTCATATGTTTTGAACACTCCGGCGTGGCCACATTGCGGATCGTCGTGAAGGGAGGCGCATACTTGCGATCGTAAAGTGCGTGGAATGACCAGCAACCACCGGCGGCCATCGGGAGCGTAGTTGCGTCGATGAAGAAGTTGATCGCGGATGGCGAAATGGAAAGCTTGACGTCGGAGGGATCGAGATACTGGAAGGTTGGGCGTGCCAGATAAATATTCGATAAGAGAGGCGATCCACAGGTCACGACGTTGTTCGGTGGCAATCGAGTCGAGATCTAGCGATGACAAGCTCTGGAGGCAAGTGTTTCCGCAGTCTGATCTGGTGGTAAAGGTGAGCGGGACAGGGCATCAGCGTCAGAGTGTTTGCGTCCGCAGGGGTATACGACGCGAATGTCGTACTTCTGGATGCGGAGTGCCCATCGCGCAAGGCGGCCAGAAGGGTCTTTCAACGTGGAGAGCCAGCAAAGCGCGTGGTGATCAGTTACTAGATCGAACGGGCGGCCGTATAAGTACGGCCGGAACTTTCCAAGCTGCCCACACCAGGGCCAAACACTCTTTTTCTGTCACGCTGTAATTAGTTTCGGCTTTCGTCAGAGTGCGGCTAGCGTAGGCTACAACGTATTCTGAATAGCCGGGCTTTCGTTGAGCGAGGACCAGCGCCTAGCCCGACGCCGCTGGCGTCGGTGTGCACTTCGGTAGGAGCCGTCGGGTCGAAGTGGCGAAGAATAGGTGGGGAAGTGAGCAGACGGCGCAGAGTAGTGAAGGCAACGTCACATGCAGGGGACCAGGAGGTGAGGTTCACGTCACCGCGAAGAAGCTGGGTTAACGGTGACATGATAGATGCAAAATTGCGAACAAAGCGCCGGAAATAGGAGCATAGGCCTACAAAACTGCGAAGTTCTTTCATGGTCGTCGGCTTGGGAAATTCTGCGACTGCTCGAAGTTTTGCTGGGACTGGTAATACGCCGTGCTTGGACACGATGTGGCCTAGAATGACGAGCTCGCGTGCAGCAAAGCGGCATTTTTTTAGGTTAAGCTGCAGACCAGCGTTGGTCAGACAACTCAAAACGTGCCTGAGGCGAAGGAGGTGCGTAGAAAAGTCACGGGAGAAAACCACGACATCGTCGAGGTAACAGAGGCACATATTCCATTTGAGGCCACGTAGCGTATTATCCATAAGACGTTCAAACGTGGCAGGCGCGTTACAAAGCCCAAAGGGCATGACGTTAAATTCATATAGTCCGTCTGGTGTAATAAATGCCGTTTTTTGGTGATCGGCTTCTGCCATTGGGACCTGCCAGTAGCCAGACCGCAAATCTAGCGACAAGAACAATTCCGCTCCGCGAAGGGTGTCAATGGCGTCATCAATGCGCGGCAAAGGATAGACGTCCTTGCGGGTTATCTTATTCAAACGACGATAGTCCACGCAAAATCGGATAGATCCGTCTTTCTTACGCACCAGGACGACGGGAGACGCCCAGGAACTGTGAGATGGTCGAATGACGTCTCTACGAAGCATATCTTCGACTTGATCGTTGATGACGCGGCGCGCTTCAGCGGAGACACGGTATGGTCTTTGACGCAGTGGTTCGTGTAGGCCGGTGTCAACATGATGTTTGACTTGTGATGTGCGGCCCAGTTGAGGTTGCGACACATAGAACGAACTCCTGAACTCATGCAGAAGATCCAGCAGGTCGGCATGTTTGGTGGGAGTGAGAGTGTCGGCGATGGCGCTGAAAACGTATCATTGGACGACTCCCCGAGTGCTGACAGTGCTTTTGGGTGGTCGCAGTAGTCGTCCGGGACATCAAACAAAAACGAAGGGTCGAGATCCTGCACGTGGTCGAGACATTCCCCCGCAAGCAATGTGACAGGTGTGGAAAGCGGATTGCTTACGAACATGTTGCTTCTTCCGGCGGCAAGGTCAATTGTTGCGAAAGGCAGCGGCAAAGCTCGACGACATTTGAAGATATCGGAAGGCATAAAAAGAACTGTAGCGTCAGTGTAGGCGTTGCATGAAACGGGAACAAGGGCGAAATTTCCAGGCGGAATATCGGTATCTTCATGAACGAGCAACTTCGGCGGCTGATGAGGAGCGTCCAGTAATGGGACATCACACAAGGGTGAAAACTCAACTTCGGCGCGTGCGCAGTCTATGACGGCATTATGGCGGGATAGGAAGTCCCACCCGAGGATGACGTCATGTGAACAGACAGGAAGAACAATAAACTCCACGATGTAAAGAATGCCTTCGATGGAGACTCTTGCAGTGCAGGCTGCGAGAGGCGTTACTTGCTGTGCGCTTGCGGTGTGAAGCGACAGTCCCGAAAGCGGCGTCGTTACTTTGCGTAATAAACGGCAGAGATTAGCGGCAATAACAGAAACAGCGGCGCCAGTGTCCACAAGGGCGAAAGTACAATAACCTTCAACAGTTACTGCGACCACGTTAGCAGGAGAGGAGCGAGGGCTTAGACAGTTCGAAAACGGCGCAGTTCTTGCCTCTTTAACTGCGTTGCTTAGTTTTCCTGGTCGGAGGGTCCGGGCCGGCGATGCATGGGGGAGGGCAATCGCCGACGAGGAGAGGGTGCGCGTTGCGGCTGGAAGGCAAGGTGGTCAGTAGGCGCATAGCGAGGTGGCGAGACCGGCCCGTATTGGACGAAGGGTTGGCTGCCGGGATGCGACGACCGGGCATAGTTGCCGAACGTCTGAGGTCGACGGCGGCAGTAGCGAGCAACGTGTCCGGGAGTGAAGCAAGCGTAGCAAATCGGTCGGTTATAGGGCGTCCTCCAGGGATTGGCGACTGGTGCTGCCGCCCAAGGTGCAGTATAAGCAGCCGGGTGTGCGGGCTGTGAGCGCGTGGTGTAGGGTGGTTGCGGGAGCCTACGTACAGCGTCTGCATATGTGAGCGGCGCGGCTACGGGCTGCATCTCTTGCGAAAAGGCGACAGGAGGAGCCACAGGCTGCGTTGCATAGGTTAGGGGCGCGGCCACAGGCTGAACGGCTGGCGGATAGGCGACAGGAGCGCCTACCGGCTGTGCGACACCCGGGCAGTGACCACGGCTAGATAGAGGTGGCTCGTAGTGCGCAAGAGGAACAGCTTGTGCAACCTCTTCCGATATAGCAGTGCGAAGCGGGGCAGGTAGACGGGTGGTGGTCTCGTGAGTAAAGGGCACTAGGGAAAGTTGGCGGGCGACTTCCTCACGGACGAAGGCTCGGACTTGCTGAAGCAATGGTGAATTGTCGGGCATGGAGTCGAAACTGGACAGCGACTCACCACCAGGCTGAGGCTGCCTAGTCAGAGTGCGTTGCTTCTTCAACTCGTCGTAGCTCTGACACAAGCTGACGACTTCAGAAACTGTGCTTGGATTCCTTGCCAAGAGCATTTGAAATGCGCCGTCGTCGATGCCCTTCAGGATGTTTTTGACCTTGTCAGATTCGGGCATGGTGTCATTCACACGTCGACAAAGGTCGACGACGTCCTCAATATAGCTGGTAAATGTCTCGCCAGTCTGCTGAGAGCGGACGCGCAAGCGCTGTTCTGCCCTCTGCTTGCGGACAGCCGGCCGACCGAACACTTCAGCACATGACGTCTTGAAGACGCTCCATGTGGGGATGTTGTGTTTGTGGTTATTAAACCACAATTCGGCGACGCCAGTGAGATAAAATATCACGTGGCCCAGCTTGTCGGCTTCATCCCACTTATTGTTGGCGCTCACCAGTTATTGTTGGCGCTCACACTCGAGCCAGTCTTCGACGTCGGTCCCATCCGCACCGCTGAAGACCTTCGGCTCCCGTAGCGTAGGATGGCCAGGGCAGTTGAACTGGAGCGAAGGCGTCGATGTAGTGGCATTGGCAGTCATGACAGGTGGTAGCGTGCGGCTTCGCAGCTCCAGGGTGTAGCAACGGGGATTAACAGCACCTTCCACCAAATGTGAGGAGGTTTATTAGCCGTTAAAGACAGCGACGAGACAGCGTGAAGAACCGTCCAGCGATCGGCACAGCAACGAACCGAAGCACGAGCCGAGAGAGCCGGGCGTTGGCGATGCTGCTCGCTCCAGGCACATCTTCTTCTTCACACACACACACACACACATATATATATATATATATATATATATATATATATATATATATATATATATATATATATATATATATATATATATATATATATATATATATATTAGTAACAAATTAAAGAACGAAATAATATATAGTGAAATGTAGGTAATGTTCAAAGTAAACTGGAAAATAAATATTGCAGTGAAGATATTGTAATATATTAGGGCTGCATATAAGGCCACAAAAGTAAAACGGCTACAGAATTCGCTAGATATGATCACTCTGCATTTGAAATAAAAATAATAATCAGTTGCAATCGTGACTGATATACACCTTGAAACTTGGTGTCGTCGGATTCTGGCCCCGCCGCAGTGGTCTAGTGGTTAAGGTACTCGGCTGCTGACCCGCAGGTTGCGGAATCGAATTCCAGCTGCAGCGGCTGCATTTTCGATGGAGGCGGAAATGTTGTACGCCAGTGTGCTCAGGTTTGCGTGCACGTTAAAGAACCCCAGGTGGTCTAAATTTCCAGAGCCTTCCACTACGGCGTCTCTCATAATCATATAGTGGTTTTGGCAAGTTGAACCCCACTCAATCAATCAATCAATCAATCGTTGGATACTGTAGCAATTTATAATGGTAAGCCTCTCGGACTAGTCAATTTGAGCTGTAAGAAGGAACACTCAAAATGGGAAATTCATTATCGGCGGTAGAGCTGCAATAGAAGTAATATGTAATTGTTTTTCTTATTTTTGTTCATTCATAATTACGGCCAATTACAACTAATTAGTATTGTCTGTCGACTGTAGATGTGACCGTTATTCTTCACTGTAAATCAGTAATGCTTCTAGACGTACTAATACCATAATCACTACACAAAGCAGCGTAATGCATATTCCAGGTCAGCGTGCGATCCTTCAAAGTTAGTTTGTTGCAGTGTACCTTTCCGAAAAAATTGTCAAAAACGATAGCTGGGCATGTCCACAACAAATGCTTAAGGCATCCTTTCAGTCATAGATATAAGGAAAAGACGAGTCCCTTGTATCGATTCAAAGTTAAATTATCTTATTTGGTAAGCTTCTAATCTTCAGCAGAAATAGTCACATTTAAGCCATCTTGCCCATCCTCACTTGAATTGCGAGCACTCAACTGCCAAGACACTAATTACAAGAAGAAAAGAAAGATAGGAGAGATCACAAACCCGAGATTTCTTTCTTTTTGTGCACGCACGCAAGAACATCCACAGCCTCTTCGTGCGTTTCATTTGTGTTTTTATATTTCCTAGCTGTAGTTACCAAATTTCGAAATGTCTTCATTTAGTGCATGAGCTAAGGTCTATTTCGCAATTATCTGTTGTACTTATTACAAAATATCTCCGTATCTATGGTCCTATTCTCTCATGCGTTCGAAATGGCCCCTCGTTACGACGGTGACATTCATTCTGGAAACAAATGGCGACAGAATCCAAGGGTGTGGACGAAGTCCCCAACTGCGCCATGATATTTTTTCTGCGTCAATTCTGCCTTCTTTCTTTCTTTTCTTTGAACAAGAGCATGCGCGACTGATTGCGTGCATGAACGCGTGTGTTTGTTAGTTACATTCATGCCCTTTCTACTTGGGCTTTTTCTATTCTCGCCTCCCCCCCCCCCTTCCACTCCTTTCTCTGTAGATTATTTTGCAACACAGATCGTCGCATGCACAGTGAGCAGCTCTTACGACATATCTCTTTATCACTCCAATACCACTAGTGTCGCTTTCTTTTCGGGACTGTGTCCCGTGTCACAGATGCGAGAATTCGGGACCGCTGGTATGCAGTGTCGAAATGTCATGCATATCTTCGAACGTAGTCTGATGAATGCATGCATTTATGTTTAGTACATTTCTATGTCGACGCAACGAAAAGCGCAGCTACTTCGTTTCTTTGTCACGTGAGACGAATCACTATAAAATAAAGTAGGAGTGAGTGAAATAACTTTATTAGGTCTACAATAAATGCGAGTTCACTCAGTGTCACCTGGCTAGGCTCAAACAGATTAAATCGCAAATTATAGGAACAAACCAAATCAGAAAGTAATATTCCTGACGGTGCGCCCTAGGTACGAAGGTGAGCATCTGCTGAGGCCGTCCTCGGCACGCAAAGCATTGAGGATGTCGTCGCGCTTCTTTCCGACAAGCAGTCTCAGAGACAGACTTTAAGCATTGTCGTCTATCTTACTATAGTTGCTTCCTCTCGCTTTCTTTCTTCTTTTTTAAACTCAATTTTCTGTCATTTTTTACTGGCCTCAACCCCTTGCCCAGTACATTATAGTCAGCCGGTCGGATAACTGGCTAATATCTTTGTCCTCCTTTTCCTCCTTCTCCTTATCCAATAAGCTAAATTTCCTACAGTTTGTTGTGCAGAAAATACCACAGTGGTTCAGAGAACAAACGGGAGCAAAGGAAATCTTACTGAAAACCAGAAATAAGAAACGGACATAGACAGGGTACGTTGTGCGTAGGGCAGGATAACCGCCGGTCGTGCAGAGTAACAGACCAAATCCCAAGGAACAAAGAGCACATTACTCGCACAGTCTTCATCACCTCGGGCTCGTTGCAGTTAGGATTTTGGTATTTACTGATCTCTATGTATACTCATTTTTGGTTCCAAAATCTTGTAATCTTAACAATGTTTTAAAACACGTGTACGACTGTAGCACGCTCAACATGAACGCTCTGCAGCATGTCCTGGGCTTCTTTAACTGATCCCGACCCAAAAGCATAGAATGCTGTAGCCGAGATAATACCTCGGTATGCCATGATAATATATCGGAACTTTTTGGTAGAATCTGAGCAACAGAACCCAAAACTACGGGGAGCTAACGAAAATCAAACAGCTTTTGGCCACGCTGTGGAGCGTTCATGTAAAGAGAAAGAGAATGGTAGAGAAGAAAAGGTAGGGAGGTCAACCAGTCGAGGGTAATCAGTTTGCTACCCTACGTGTGAGAACGGGAGGGGGGAACTTCAAAGAAGGAAAGGAAAGAGAGGAGATAGAAAGATAGCACATCACACAGCACGTTAACAAGCAGCTCGTCAGTAAGGGTGCATCAACCTAGCGTGGATACGCGACATCACAATCACAGCCACTTGTCCAGGTCTGTTTTTCTCAAATACCTCAGCAGTTCCTCGGTCCCCTTCAGCTGCATGTCCTTTGTCGACGACATGCTAGAATCGATTCAACAGGAATTTGTCTATTGTCAAGGTGCGCCATATGACGCACTGCTTAAAACCATAATAATGTCACAATGCCGTCGCCTACGGCGTCAAACACTTCCCGCAGACAGTGACACATACCGGCGGGCTGGTATGTGCCAGAGGGCATTGGCACCTAATATCTACCGAAAAACGACGAGAACACACATGGCCAATTTTAACGTGTGAGCGTTAAGAAAAAACCTGACATCAGCAGCGTTAACCCGACTAATGCAAAGAATAAAGGTCATGGTCCCAGCAGAAATTATTTCCACCAAGCATTCTGCGTGGCAATCAAGCATTCTACCACGAAACAATGCCAGGTCCCGGAACAACTGTTCAAAGAGACCCCTATGTTTGTGAAACGTCCACTGTGGATGCAGTGCTGGCTATCCAATTTTATAAACATTACATATGTACTCCTATGATACAGCCATCCCATCGTGGTAACGTAAGTTATAGTTATTTATTATTCAGAATACTGTCAATTCCATGATGGGATTATTACAGGAGTGGGGTCATATTGTTCATTGTAAAAACAAGCAATACACAGACTAAACATACATGTTGCAAGCACTAGAAATTTTAAGCAAATATCTCAAACATAGTGCGAAATTCGCCGTAGTGATAGGCAAAGAGTCTTTATGAATATAAACATCAGATGAATTGCTGGGGCAAGCGAAAAAAACGGATGCAAAACGTAATTGTACAGACAGAGTTAAAACATCAGATGAGTTGCTGGGGCAAGCAAAAAACAAATAGAAAACGTAATTGTACAGACAGAGTTAAAACTTGCGTTATCATCGATTCAGGAATTCACGGCTAAATAAAAGTCAGCACACTTTCACTCGCTCGATTAACAAATTTATCAACTGTCGGCTTTGTCAACACGGTGGGGTGCAGGGCATTCCAAGTGCGTATGGCTCGCGGAAAAAAAGAGTGGCCAAAAACATTGTTCTTGAAGGGATACTCATCAAGTGTGTGACAATGATTATTTCGTGTTTGGCGCTTACTGTTAACCTTAACATAATTAGCCGGATTTATTTTCAAAGAGTTGTGTAGCACCAGATACAAAAATCTCAGACTATGAAGCTTGGCGCGGCTCGCCGGGGTAGGCAGATCCGCTTTTATCAAAAGAGCAGCAGGTGACTCGGTACGCCTATAACGGTTATAAATCAAACGGACTGCTTTACGTTGTATTCTTTCAAGCGCGGCTACATGTTTGTTTGTGAAGGGGAACCAGGCCACACTCGCATATTCGAGGATTGGGCGGAGAAGCATTGGTATACGCTAAAGGTTTTGTTTGGGGTGTTGAATGACGAAGGGTTCGCTTAAGAAAAATTAACCTGCCGAGTGCCTTCTTCGTAATATGTTCGACATGCGCAGTCCAATTCAAGTCGGGCGATATCAAGATGCCTAGATATTTGCAGGCAAGGTATCGTGTGCTGAACTTGATTCATGTAGCAGTGGCCAGAGCTACCATTCTTGCGAGCACCAGCTTTTCATATCAGTTATCGCTTCTAGTCTTCTTAATATACTCGTGTTCCTATTGGCATCGTTGAACAAGTGCAAACAACTTGTTATATAAACATCTTCAGCTCTTCCACATATGTCTGTGTGTATAACATTTGTACATACATTCAGCGTAATTTCAAATGTCGCTCAATAAGTAATTGCAACACGGTCACCTTTCCTCCGCATGATTTGCATAATGTCTATTCTCTAGGTACACCAGATCTGCCGAATTTTATTATAATTACGACGCTGCATTTAGGAAACTACACGAACTATATAGCTTCGTTGCCTATATTGTCTGCTTGTTTAACATATTACTCATAAAAAATTATGGACAATCTACCCGAAGTGGACCCTGATGGGATGCAAAACAGCAGCGGTGCGCACGGCGTTGACCCGGTTGAAACGGGCGTCGGCGCGGGTGCTGGAAGAACAGTTTAAAGCGAAAATCGGTGCAGCGTTTACTCGAGTAGAGGTTTGTTTGAAACCCGAAGACACAAAAGGCAAGTTGGGTTTCGTGTAAGCTTTATCGTAGATAAACGAGCCGCAAAAGCATTTTCACTCGACGCGCGGTTGAGCGTTGCGGGCGTTGCAGAGAGTGAAGCGATTGAAAAGTCTGTGCCGAGTGGGCGGAGGAGCCGGCAGCTGCAGGTGCTGTGGTGAGCGTGCTGCGGGTAAGGGAGAGAGTGACGTCAGTGCGCACCTTCGAAGGGAGCGTAACGTCAACCCGTAGCTGTGGCGTGACCTACTTGGCAGTGTTTAGGCACTGCTTCAACACCTGCGGCGAGGAAAACGCGCTGCGACGCGTTCGTACGGACACACGCACGTACGGCGTTACACACGTGAGGCAGAGCTGCTTCGCATCAAAGAACAAAAAAACACTGAACACCCAATGCTAGAGGTGGCCACAGTCGTCAGTCGTCTAAATAGTGTATACGACCGCAGGCACATAGTTTTTTCCTTTTTTCCTTTTTGCACGACTGATCAAACGTTTCACGCATTCACTGGTCCTGGCGTGTTTCCTAGAAAGCACTCTACTGTGTTTCTATCGTTCATTCCACCGGATAGCACGCGTACTCAAACCTTCCGCAATAAAATGGGAAATGGCGCTTGAACAAAAAAAATATCTGGCAAGGTCACTTAGTGCCGGGTGATAACAGTGTTTAAGCCTCTGCAAATTGTAAGGTATGCATGCCAATCTAAATAAATACGCCCATATTATCTGAAGACATTAGCAAAAGTAATAAAGCTTATCTTTTTGTTTGCTGTTGTACATCGATATAACTGCGAACTCAAATAATTGTTTCATTGACGCTTTCCTTTCTCTAAATTTCGTGCTATTGTCAGTGAGAAATTTGTTCTCGTTCTCCGCTCGCACAGCCCAGAATAATTCACATAACACGCGAAATGCGCCACGATGATGCATCATGCATGTGCTTTTCCATGCTTTCGATGTTTACAGTAGGTTCTGTCGAAAAGTTCTGTCTGGTGCATTTCCTACGGTGATATAGTCGCGCGGCCACTGGGTCGGGAATCGGGGCATCGGTTTCTCGTTTGAGATGTTTTGCCAAAACAGTCCGCAGCGTCAGCAAACACGTCCCTCGTCAGTAAACATATAAATTTTATTTTTATATGTTTTCGTAGTTTATTTCTTCACCCACTTCCTGGATGTTCAGCATAGATGTACTACTCACCGGAAAATGAACATTCCATGGAAAGTCGCGGCACAACATTTTCTTTCAGACGTGTGGCATTCTTTCTTTATTTTGTGTACTCAGTCACCTACAAAAAAAACGCAAGGCCTGCGTGGATGGCGCAGCATAGTCACATCGAAAGCTAGAAGAGCGGCCTTGAAGAGCCTTTTCTAAACACTGATTGGGTAACTACTGCACGCACACTTGCTTCATACCCTCTAGGCCATTATTATTAAATTTATTTGGGTAGTAGGCCGGCATTTGCTATGCTATTTTTCGTCATTTTTCTGAGAAGCGTGGTATCCGCAAAACACTTGCAAGAAATTTTGTGCCAATTGTTCATGCAGTGGCTGACGACTATGAGGAATAATGGTAGAAGTGGGTATGCGCCACAGTTATTAGGAGAACAAAAACAAGATTATGTGATGGGTTGGAGCATTGGATGGCCCACTGGTTACACTATTAGCATTGTGTCAAGACTGGTTGTTCTTTCGCTGTTTTAAAACGCTTTACAAGTCGTATTAACACGATTGCTTTCCCAATATCAAGCCTACCTAAGGCAAGTTTGACAAGTCACAAGCACCCGTGTAGACCAGTGGCAGAATACCGGGCTGGCACTCAGGGTACCCGAGTTCGAGCCCCACTGTGTCGTTGGTGCTAGGTACAGCCTGCCTAAGGCAAGTTTGACAACAAGTTACAAGCACCGGCGTAACTCAGTAATATTATACTAGGCTGGCGCCCCACGGACTCGGAATCGAGCCTCATTGTGTCATTTGTGCTCAGATTTTTTAGGGGCAAAGCTCCTTAGGGTGTGGGTCTGTCCAATCTCCGATGGGGTATGTAGCCACCGGTGGCACGTAGCCGAAAGAGTGGTCCTCTATGTGTGCTACTTACAAATATATACTAGGTTAGCGTAGATCGCAATACAGAACTTCGTTCTGTTTATGAAAACAGTCAGACAGACTGATATAAGGATTTCTTATGACTTGCATAGTCTCCAGCATGCCACTCGCCAGAAGAAAAGGCGTGCTGGTTGAAGGCCTTAAAACATAGAATGGGAACAACGAAAAAAAAATAAGAGAAAGC
Organism: Rhipicephalus microplus; assembly: GCF_013339725.1. Classification (NCBI taxonomy): domain Eukaryota; kingdom Metazoa; phylum Arthropoda; class Arachnida; order Ixodida; family Ixodidae; genus Rhipicephalus; species Rhipicephalus microplus. The sequence goes on along the minus strand of NC_051165.1, from coordinate 184,959,771 downwards.
TGAGAACGGCGTAGTTTTCATATTCACATTTGATATGCAGGCAAATGGGCTACTTTAAAATTAAGCATGCAATAAGAATGCAGCCTGAAGATCTGTGTATCACCAGTTGGCAAACTCACAAGCTCAGTCATGAGTGAAATAATTGGCACTCCCACCAACCAGTGTAATCAAGTTGAAGTGACTATGGTGGAATGAAGTTTTGCAGTAAAGAAAATAGGCAACAATGCGAGAGACGTACATTTGTTTTTAGCACTTGCATTTTCAGTCTTTCCGCTTCTTACACCTCTCGTATGAGAGGAGAAACGGTTGTCGTATGGTGAGAGAGAAGAAACACACGTAAATTGTTAAGGCAAGTCTTACATTTGCCTAGTCTGCATAATCTGGCATCACGTAAATTGTTAAGGCGTCTTACATTTGCTTAGTCTGCATAATCTGGCATCATAAATTACCCCTGTGACCTGCACATAGTGACTTAGGTGCCAGTTGTGTGCAGATCGTTGTAGTAAATTTATGAGGATGCGCCGTCACGATTGATGTTTGAGATGGTCTCGTACTGTTTCATTGAGCATAGAAACCGCGAACAATTTTTGTCTTCACAATGAATTAATGCCCGTTGAACTCAGATTGTTATTCAAGTAGTGCAATATATTTTCTCTTGTTCTACCAACGCGCTGTACCACAGAAATTGATTATTGGTGGTTTGTGCCATCAAAAGTTTCTAGATTTCGTCAATGTCTCCAAACTTTTGCAGTGTAGGCCCGTCGACACACCCATCTTGAGAAGATTGAGAGATTTGTCACTAAGGCGTAAGTTTTATGTGAAAATGTACCCATACTCATTGCGTTTTGCTTCATGTATCGATTCGTGCCCTCAAATATTGACCCTGATGTCACCCGAAAGAGGCACCGTCGGCGTTACCATGTTAGCTTGGGAAGCAGTCTGGCCTCTGCACACGCTAGCAGCAAACATCGACGTGATCGATTATCATCAAAGGAAAACCGGATCGATGAAGTGGAGCCGACTCTCTTTTCATATAACTTAGCCTCGCCAAGTTTGCTTGTTGGTATAGTGGATGCCACCAACATAGTGGAATCTCTCTCAAACAACTTGAACCGTTAGTAGTCTATACTTTAACTCCTTAACTGAACCAACTCTAGCCTTTAATGAAGTATAAGTACTGGCAGTCCACGTATTCGTAAATATCGACGTGAAAATGAAAAGGTGGATTTCTTCAAAGCAGGCTCCGGTACTGCACCGGCCACTTCCCTTGTGTGCTGCATTTTAAAGGAGTTACTCGAAGAAGAGCCAGGACATCGGCTCGGCCATGCTGTACTATGCATGAGACTGGCTCTTCAGCAAACGTTGCTCGTTTCTGTACCAATGAAGCGTCAAGTAGAAACACCAGAGATTTTCGCAGAATGCGGCTACGGGATTTTAAAGACGTCGCATTATAAGGCGTCGCCTGAATTCCGTGTGAATCCTTCAATTCTCTTGGTACATTTTATGATAAGCGTATAATGTAGCCATGCTATTTTAACGCGAGAACGTTAGAGCATTCGTTTTGCTGAAATTACAGAGTGGGTTTCGGCGTAATTGGTTGTGTGCGAAAAACCTTGTCTGCGAAAAATCACCTTGTCCGTGACCTAAAAGTCAGGAAGGATGCAAATAAAATACTAAAAGGTTCCTGGTCCCAATTACAATCGGACCCAGGCTTTCTGCGTGTCAAACAAGTGTTTTTACATGAAGTCACAATATTTGAGGAAAATTTTCTGAAAAAAAGTACTATTTGAATGTCACAATAATCAGCCCGCTCCGCCATAATTATTTCTTTTGATCATCAGTGAAGAGTGCACTTCCCGTCCGTAGGGCAACACGAGAACCTCATTTTTCTCTGGTTAAACTCCCTGTGCTTCACCCACGCTTATTCTCTCCTGCTCTAAGAAGCTGTTCCGTTTGGTGGTATTTCTACTGCTGACGATGATGAAATATTTCTAGGTTCTTTGTGATGAATGCACCTTTGAAACACTCACTCATTGCTCAATTCGCATGATTTGAAGCCTGCCGCGATTCTGTGTTTCCGCCCCACAATATATGATGCGCTAAGAAGACTGTTTCCCCTGCAAGTCATTCATAGAATTCCTTTCGAAAGCAGTTTTAAGAAAGTTCGTGGCTCTGTTGTGAAACTAGGCAGCCATGAGTTGATCTTCAATAGGACGAAGAAATGAATACTATTTATTTTATTTGCATCTTTTTCGATTTTTTGGTCATAGACAACATACTTTTTTGCTCACTATCCAATGACGCCAACGTGGGCACAAACGCCGATGCCTAAATTTCTGCGAAACGAACACTTTAACGCTATTGCGGTAAAACACGATCTCTATCTGTGAAATATTGCACCGAAGAAAGCCACAATAGTGGTAGAACAAAATATGATCTATCGCACCTGTGTTTTTTTTTTCCTCATGACAGGAATACTTCAACAGGCACGTTGAGCCAATGTCGGCCAAAGCCGCGGCTATAGATGTTTTGTCCTAGTTATCAAAGCCTATCAGACCAAGAAATAACATTCAAGCGAGAAATTTCCTTCTTGATTTAACATCTATAATGTAATATTCGTAGTGGTTGCCTGCTGGAGTCCTGGTGTCACATTGACAACGTCTTGCGTATTAACTATTTCTGCGATGCCACTGACTCATAGCCGATATGGTACAATGCAAAAGAAACTCAGCGGCAGATTTTCTTATAAAGTCGAGTAATCCCAGTCAACGACAGATTTTCAATGAAATGCATGTTAATACGAGAGCAAGAAAATCGCAGCTCCGGAGTGTGCCTCGATGCCGCATCGCGAGTGAACTTGCAAACAATATGACGATCAACCTGCCACTCGTCTTCCCTTATGTTTTTAGCTCTATGAGGGCTCAAGAATCTATACTATATCCGCCGATCGCTAGCCAATGATGATGGTTGACAGGAATGACAAATAGAGTGAATCTCTACAATAGCAGCACGTTCTCAAAATCGTTTTTTTAGACCACCAATACCACTGTCCGCTGTTCCAGAAAAGTCTACAGCGTGACCCATCACTATATACACACGTCACACCAGCAGCTCGTTCATTTTTTTTTCGGGCAACGCTGGACATGGTGCCTCCCTCCAGGATGAAGACAAGGATTAACTATTCGCGTCGGCTGCTACGGCTATTGGCGGCTGGTCCAGTCATTCCGAATCGTTATTTCTAGCTTCGTCGTGTGACACTTTTGCCGGCCTTGCTATGTGCTCGCAAATTCGCGTTGCACAAGACTCGCGCTATGATTGACGAGGTGGTGTGAATATGCCGCAGTTAACAGTGGATATTGGTTTCTTGCTGGCGCGACTTCTTGCTTTCACTTATTTCTCTGCTGCTCTACCTTACCAACTCAAACGCTTCTCAGGCCACTGAGACTTCAATAGTGAGCAAGTGCTTACCCCTCTCGTCTTCTCTACTGGGCGCTCTTTTTTTTTTCTCGCTCCGTAAGCGTTCTCAGGATCACATATTTTCTCGAGCGGTTGTAGACTGATAATGACGCCGTGTACTCTGTGTCTGCTCCCTCCTCTTTCTTTCTTTGCTCTTCCTTCAGTCCTCTCCCATTCTTAATACCTGTACATTGTAGCATTACCGGTTGTGGTGAACTGGTTAACATTCCTGCCTTTCTTTTGTCTCTATCTTCTGTTTTCCTTAGCTTCACCATGTAATATTTCCGATGGCATGGCTACTTTGGCTACTTTTGGCTTGAGTTCTGGCTTCATTGCCATGCCATCTAACGGCAACCCTGGTTCGTGTCAGCATGAGAGAAAAATCTTGTCTTGATCAAGATATCTGAGTACCACTAACCACCGGCAGACTGCTACTAAAACAGTCATAATTTTTTCTATTAGAATGCACTCATACTTGCAATCGACGAACGCCTCTAAACAGCATGAAATAAATTAACTAAATGTTCTGTTGAACAGTCATACAGTCTATGATTCTCGCCCATAGAATATTCGAGTTGTGGAACTGAGTTAATAAAGAACGTAATGTTTTGTCAATTAATAGCAGGTCACGAAGTAAAAGGCCTCGCCGAAAAAAGCATGAATCTTCGTTGCCTCGAACGTTAGTGCAGCCAATTCGTCGGGAGGTGTCACAAGAGCAATAAAGTTAGCTTATCACATTTAAATTCCAAATAAAGAAAACTACAGCAGGTAACAGAACTGTATGAAAGACAACTTTAGAAGCGTCTGGAATAGATGTGAATGAGAAAAGACAACACACCAGGAGACACGGTGACTAAACAAGCTCTCCTCACTGTCCACTGGCTTTATTTTTTAAAATATAAATATCAAGCTAGCTTAATTATCTTGTTTCTCCTCATTTTTATGCGCTGAAGTCTATTCCAGGATGTTAGCCTTTGTGCCGAGCAAAGCATTTCATTAAGTGACTTCACAAGAGATCTGTGTACCTTTCTCTGGCTCACGTATTACTTAACAAAGTTGTTAAAGTTGTTTATTTGCGATCATTTTTTCTTTCTACTTCTCCACAAGCTGAGTAGAAGTGCTCAGACGAGGCACCTCCACTTGTGCAAATCGTGAATATGAGCCTTGTTAAACAACGACCGCTTAGGGAGAACAGAAATAAGGAACCGACGAGATTTTAAAAGTACTGACAGTGTAAATACCCGCACCGAGTATCGCAATAAGCGCTCTTGCTCTTGCACAAACGAGAGGTCTAGAACACAGGCCTTTCTGAGCACAACCTAATTATTCCACCTGGCCGTTTTATTGAGTGAGACTGTACATAATCCTGGCGCTCGGACAAGAGCACACCTCGAAGCTCAAGTCACTGTAGTGCAGACTTTAGATAATTTGAATAATAGTGCAATTAAAAAGATGACATCAAATTATAAACACCAGCGAGTTTCACTATGAACATTGATAGAAAAACTCTAATGAACACGTTTATGCATTCGTCTAAGGCGACTGGGTGGTGAAGTTCATTTTTTTATTCCACAATATATATATACTGACCTGCCCCAGCCCTCTTGCGAATGCTCTTTGCACCTATAACATGTTTTTTTTTCCATTGCGTCCATCACTGGTTCAACTTTGACCAAGTTAATACGTCATGCGATGACGTCATCGTATTATATGACCTCACACTGACGCACAATGATGTCCTATGATGGCGCATGATGACGACATCACGTGTTGACTTCTCTCACCACTCGTGTTGACGGCACGTCACGAGACGCTGATATCGATGGTCAACTTTTCAGCCATTTACGGCTTTATAAATATTATAAATCGTACCAAGCTTTGTGTGAATGCCTTTGTTTCATCAGCCAGAGATATCAACGCTCTGCAAATAATACTGCAAATGTGTTATGCTATCGGTAGAAGAATCAATCGTTATTCTAAAAATATTAAGCACTTTAAAACAACTTTTCGCGTAATAATGAGTTTCCAAGTTGAGGTGGAGTGTACAAATTACAGATCAGCTATTCCTCCAAGCCTTCCGGTTTCTCTTTTCACCTATATAAAGAAATATTAAAACGGGCCCAAATTGTCCATTCAGTCACAACAGAAACACTATACCAAAGTAGAGGCTGATGAGAGAATAAGACTTTCTAATACAAAGAGGTTACAAATACAACGCGATCCCACGTCTTTCAAGGATCACAGCTCACATGATGCGCAACGCTGTACTGGAAAAAAATAAACGAGCGAAGATAGCACGTACTAGCGACAGGGCAAGGCACGCAGCATATATGCTACTCGTCTCTTTAGTCTGCCTTGGTTGATTAGAAATTTCTAATCAGCGAACCAGAGAAATGGCAAAACACCACGCAGGCTTTATCAGGGGATGAAGGCTGAGAGCAGTAGCTACTGAAATCTAGCCGTGTAGGCCTGTAATAAGTATCAATCCATGTCAACCTTTCGACCAGCAATGCACGATACAGAAGAACATGAAAACAAACGAATTCTCCTCGTGAATACAGTCATGACTTCGTTCTCTCATTAAGTAGAAACGCCCTTGGGCCTGCCATGTTCTACTGACTTCATGCAGTCCATTGTGTGCTGCATCGTGACTGGGTTAACGAAGGAACGAAAGGTTTGAGCGTCGTGATACAACTCTGCTTTGCTCGTTAGCTTTCATCCCTCCGCTTTTGACATCTTGTGAATAAATCTTAAGTGCCAATTCAGTCCCGTCGTGGACGTAATAGTTTTAAACCTTCAATACTGCAGTTATAAAACTGCCAAATAAAATAAAAGTTGTTTTATTTTCTAGCTTTAAACATTAACCTTAAAATGATTCTGCAGGTAAATTATCTAAGATGCAACTTTAATGCATACTTTTAAGTTCTCCAGGAGCCAATTAAGTGAGGACTTTGCAACAAGCAAGGTACTTCAGTATTACGTAACATGACCTATGCCACCTTCTTGATGCGTGCATAACAAATAAACAAAATTATTGAAGATGGAACTTACTTAGGTCTTCCGGACGAGAAATAACAAAGAAATGAGAGCTGTTGCACGTGCCCCACGCTCTCCGCCATTGGCAACAAAACAATTCACTCTAGCATAATATACCTTAGACGAAACGGCACTATATTTTTCACGCTAAAAGCTACGTTCCCCGTGAGTATACTTCACAGCTGGCGTCAAAGGCGGAACGCATATCGTGACTTGTTTGCTCAAAGTTTCTTGACACTAAACGGTCGTTACTGCCAAGTGTCACGGAAATTCGTTTCGCAGAAATTCGAGCGTCGGCGTCAACGCCACTGGTTGTAAACAAAAGGGATTTTTAGAATACCGTTTGCAAGCGCTGTGGGCGTTGCGGGCGTAGCGGGCGCCATATGAGTTTTAGAATAGCGTTTGCCCTGCTGCGATCCGCAACGCAGGATCGCAGCGACACCGTAGCCTCGAAACCAGCGCTTGCGGGCAACATGCGGGCCGCCATTACCGCACGCAATTTCTGATTTTTTGCGTGCGGACCGCGAACGCGAACGCCGACTCGCGTTACGACGCATGCGCAGTGGCAGCGACCGCACCGCAAGGACTCGCGGTGCGCTATTCTAGAACTCCCTAAAAAATCACCATCTTGCATGACCGAATAATCGGCCATCCTTGTGTGACCGAAGAATCGAGAGATTCAAATAAATAAAGAATGATGGGTCTTAGTGGAAAGTGAATCCAGATCACTTGCGTGGCAAGTGGGAGTACTTCTTTATATATATCGCGGCTCACATGTTTCCGTGCTTTTTTTTAAAATATAAACATCAACATGTGATATGAAGTCAGCTATTAAGTAATATAATATTATTATAAGTATTTAGGCCAAGCTATATCACTACAATATTTCTGCAGCAACCAGCCTATCGCTGCTGCACTCTCAAAAAGCGAAGAAGCAAAGTGATAAATCACTCTTATAAAAGCCACAGTGTCACAATACCCAAGGCAGTTGTTTTTTTTTTTCTTGGGCTAATAAATATTAATCTAAAAATACACAACATAACAAGGCAGTAAAGCAAGAATGTATGCATGAATACCCTGCCAGTTCGAATATGTCACCGATAAGGGATAGGCTACGGAATGATAAGGGAAAGAAATGAATTACCCTTGAAATTTATTATTCTTACGAAAGCACACCACCCGAATTGACGAGCGCGCAGCTAACTCAGCAAAACATAAAATTAACAGACAAAATCTAATTATACGACTCTACTTATATTTAACTTAGATTAGCTTCTTTTTGTCATTACGATGTGAAAACAGTATTTATAATGCATGCGACTAACAGTGAATCAGAGCCGCATACTCAAGCAGGCCAGTAAGCAGAGCGGATTTCGTTGTGAGCCTGGTGTTTGCATTAGGTCCCAACCACTCTCCCGAGATAGCGGTTCGGGAAGGCAGGCGTGGTCGATAAACACGAAGATCCTGGAAATAGTGTCAAACTAAACATAAACATGTCATTTTAGTTCAGTGTGCGCTATTCCTTTTTTCAAGACGCGCCTGGTGCAATCAGCTGATAAGACTTCTTCCATCTTATACACCAGCACAGGTACCCCCTCCAACAGAGGCGTAGCTAGGGGGGGGGGGGGGAGGGTACATTGAGCCCGTTCTCCCCCTTCTCCAAACTTTTTGCGCCATGGTATACAGAGCCAAAAATAACTTTTTCAAAAAGGTGCTCCCCTCCCCGGAAAAAAATGTCTGCCTATGTTTCTGCTCTCCATCCTTGAAAAAATCACAATCTCTGTGTGGAATGAGCCCTTTGATCTCTGTGCATTCGCACATTTACAGGTGACTTGTTTGTTCAGTTAACCAAGCTACGCTTACTTTCTGCGTCCACGCCTATTGCTATAGTGAATAGACCATAGCACCCTGCTCTTGGTCATTCATTTTATGCATGTCTACTTTTCACTCCGCTTTCCTTCTCATCTGTTTTTCCCTTTCGCACTCCTCTTAGAGCAGGATAGCAAACCGGATGTACAATTCTGGTTGACCTCCCTGCATTTCTTTGAATTTATTACCTCTCTCTCACGTGCGCTACATCTTTTCCAAACGTTTAATTCTTGCACATCCAATCCCGATTATGTGAGGCTCAAAAACTAAACTTTGGCATTGCAATGAGCAGCAGACACTGCGCATAATGAAGCGCTTAGCATTTTGCACCCGCTTTAAGAAAGCCAAATAAGCAAACTAATTATACAATGAAATGTTTTTGAAACACTCTATGTAATAATGTACTTTTGTAGATGCATACTTTATTATTCTCCATACAGGCAAAAAATATCTCGTAGCTTTCCTAGCAGTATTTTTGTCACGAACGTGTTATATCAATTATTGATTCTGGAAGTTAGTAGTGTGGCCTTGGGAATGTCGTAAGGTAAGAATATCGTAGGTACTCTCAGTAATCTATTGTAAATATAAAAAAAGATGTACAAGCTCACATATTTGCCAATGTTCCTCAGAAAGCAGAAGTAAATGAATCGCGGTAGAACTTCACTTTTTCAGGAACAACTGCAAGAACAAGGGCATTTTAACGTGCTCAAAACATAACGCTGTCTTCTCACGTGCTGAGCTTGAAGACACGCAAATGCCGCCTGCAGACCAGTTTCACGCAGAATCAGATTGCTCTATACTTTCTTCTTTAGATGGAAGGAGCCCCTGAATTTCGTATTCTAAGCGCAACCTTCACACTGCTGTGATAATGCAGACTATAAAAAGTTATGCCATGTTTCCACCAGACCACTTTTGCGAATGTAGTGGGCCCGTACTTGATATTGCTACGTATACATGCAGAACAAAGCTCCAGCTGTCGCGCCTTCAATTCGGTATCGCATCTTGTCCTGCTAAGGTCCACATCATACTATGGTTGTCTAAGTAAGCATTTGTATGGACCGATCGCGCCACTGCGAAACAATGGCAGGAAGGGCGACGAGCCGTCAATGGACACGCCTCAAGTGTTTTTTTTTTGTTTGTTTGTCCTTCTAACCTTCGAAACCTCTTGCCGAGGCGAGTGCGTCCCCATTCAAAACGTGATGCGTTTCCAAAATGTGGGTATGCGGTAGAGACAGCTTATTGGCGCGTTTTTCTGTCGAGACTGCATCTGTTCCTGCAGTCGCAGTGGCTAGCAACCACCACAACGTCTTCGTGCACGTATTTTCTCGAGCGTGTGAAAGAGCCTGTGGCATGGCTTGCCCGCATTGAAATTGGTGAGAAAGTATAGAAAAGCTGTAACTGCGTTGAACATTGATATCCCCATTTATCTGGCGATTCCTTCACGGTTGCGGTGTTGCACGAAGGTATTATTGACATTTAACTGTGTTCGCTATGTGTTAATATCATGAAAAACGTTTTATTCATATTTGTTTGACGTATAATGGTTATTCCACTGCGTTTTTTAAAGAGGCTCTGCAATATTTTTCCAAGAAATCGTCGTTTGGCTTCATTTAAAAACTTATTGCCTGATAGATGGACTGTCACATTTTTTTTTTTTTAGATTCCGTGGATGCGAGCAAAGAAGGGGATGGGTCACTTGCTTAAAAAACTTTCTTCTTTCGTACCCGAGAGCGCTCAAAAGCAACACTGGGAGGGGGATGACAAAGGCAGAGAGAGAGAGAGAGAGAAAGAGAACTGTTTATTGTGGCAGAAAAGCTGAGACGTCTGCCTGAATTTATTTGCAGGCCTGCTACTCAGCGTTACAAAAAAGTTCAGGTGGAACAGAAGATGCCGTCGTCTGCGTGCGTCTTCACCTTGAGCACTTTCTTTCATTTTGGACTGTGACTGAGTGTGCCCGCGTGTGCTGCTCTCCCCTCTCTCCTCTCTATCTTTCACCGCCCCCATCCCCCTCCCATGCTCAGGGTAGCAAACCGGCTGCCTATAGACTGGTTCACCTCTCTGCCATTCTTTTCCCCCTATTTTCCTTCCTTCTTTTTTTTTTATTCGAACTTTCAATGAGATCACGAGCAAGCGCAAGCCATGGGGCGACCATGAAATTTGAGTGCATGATCCAATAATTTGGTTATATGGCACCTTTTTTGTGGGGAGTGTAGTGGGAAGTCTATTGCTGACTTTGGGAATTATTTGTAAATTTTAGGTCACAGGCTTCGCTACGATTTCAGCTCAGGTACTTTGAGAAGTATGTCTCTTTTGACTGTATTAATTTAATTTTCTTCTGTAACATATAAATTAGCGCTTTCTAAATCATAATTACCAACTGTATATATTCTTTTCCCGTATCTCTTTCACAGTATGTAACGCTCAGGTAAGCGACAGGGGCCACATTTAACATGAATGCACGCAGTTTAATTATTGAAAGTCAAGTTATCGATAGTCAAGCAGTTTTATGGGACAAACGCACGTTTACGTTCAACTTTTGTCACATTTGTTTCAGTATAAACAATAGCATTTTTTGTGTTTTTCTGTCATAGATACGGGTCGCGGCGTTATCGCTTGAAATCATTTGGATTTGCGTAAGCATTCTGTGTGCCCAAGTCTAAACATAAATAGACACACTGAATTTTTACACTAAAGGCTAGAAAAATTGTTGTGTCTGCATATTTTGGTGCTGAAAGCGTGATTTTTAATGGCTAAAAGCCCGGCTTCTAGTTATCAGTCACGGTTTTGAAATAATTTTTTGCTGTTCAAGAAGAGTTACTAAGCACTGCAAGTGGGCACTTTCTGCGGAACGAAAATAGAACATCGTAAAGAAATAGAGAAAGATAGAAGCGCAATACGAACAAAATAATGACATGCATTTTATCCTATGCTGCTATCTATAATAATGCTGAAATGCGAGCGATGCAAGACGGGAGCACTTAACGTGAGACATCGTGGCAGTCATTTGCTCATCTTCTCTCAACGAAATGAACACATAGGTACTCTTCATTTCTTCTTGACGTACAGTCGTGGATCGACGAAAGTATAGGCGCTAAAGCAAGCGAAAGAATGAATGAGCAAGCACCACCCAGCAGACTCGGTAAACAACGGATGCAAGCAGTCAAGTGCATGCACTTGGTGACGACGACTGAGACATGTCCTCGGCAGAACGAGTGACGTGAAAACAAACAGCCTTTGGTCGCTGAGGCCAGAAATCGGGCGCCAGCGAGACGACGTGAAGAGAAAGTACCAACTTGTGCTGGAAGCGCCAGAATGTAGCACAGGCAATAGGCGGCAATACATGCCACATAGAACAAGGGTCGCCCCAAACGTGTGTGAGAGAGGAAGGGCCAACGTATTGACGAGCATCGAACAAGACTGCATGTGCACTGTAGAGACGTTAGAAGCTCGCGTCTCTCACAGGAGATTCTCCTCAGTGCTGCCATATGGCAATCGATTGGCGGGTGCTCCGAGATGCGATGGACTCGGAAGCTGTCTTGTACGTGTGTATGCTGGTGTGAGCATACCTATATGTACGCACACATGTGCAAACGGATGCACACATTGGGTGTTCGTGCCTGTGTCTGGCTGTGCCTGCGTATCACGATGTTATTTTTCTCGTAGGTTATTTCCTTGTTTTCTGTCTGATTGTGAACGCCAACAATTACTTCATCTTAACCTGAAATGCCCTTATTTTTACTATCACAAATACAATCGCGAACAGTAAATGTTGTTGGTGCATAGCTGCCTACAACCCCATGCAATTCTAATTTGTTAGTACACTGTCGTTGCTATATAAATGATTGATGCGTGAAAATCAGTAACGTTTCGGAGCATTCCATATGAACTCTTTCTTTAGCTTCGTTCTGAATGGCAAGAGAATGACAACTTAGTTTCGTTTCATGATTCTGTGAACACTTCTTTTCTTTTTTAATTCATATGCTGTTTTTGAGATGTTGGCACTTTTATGGAGCACCGGTCTAATAAAATGAACTTAGAAATTACTGTAGTCACAGAAAAACACTGAAAAGTTTTAATGTTAGAACATTCTTTGTGTGTTGTGTCTATGTAAGTTTATGTATTTTGTGTTAAAAATATTAGCAGAACAATGTACGTTTAACCAAATCTCTACACTCTGGGGCCTTCACTGAACTGACATTTCATATCCAGAGTTACCGTTCTTAGCTCAATAGTTGCTCTTCTATATCAATGAAATGAGAAACTTAGTCTGGCGATGAGCTACGAGAAGCACACCACCACTACTGGTCGTTCGAAGTGTTGCCTTTGGTTTTGTGTGAGGCGAAAAAACGATGAACTGTAGCCGATTTGCTTTGCTGGAACAAGACCATATATATAGAGTCATTTCTACTCGCCGAAAAACTGATGGGATCGTTATCCAATTGGCTTTTCACCGCTGTATCCTTTACGATGGGAGGGAGAAAAAAAGTGACCCAACTATAAAGCGGCAGCATATAGGCATTGTTTCGAACGTCTTTGAGTTTCTGTGGCTGAAGCAGAGCTTCTTGGGGGTTCGTTTACGAGCTCTCAGGCCAAGAAATAAGTCGAGAAAAGCGTCGAAGCTTGCGGCGCTGATGGTACGGTTATTGCTACTGCACTTTTCTCGCAGGTCTTTCCACATGTTTTGTTAAGTTTGTGCAGCATGCGCCAATTACAATTACATTAAATCAGAAGTAATTCGTTGCCATTCATTTCGAAAAAAATACACGCTGAAAACAAATGTTCACTTTGACGCAACGGGAATGAGGTCTTCATGTGGCGAAATTATTGTTATTTACTAAAACTAAGGAAATGAGAGTAATTTTTTGAGGAGCTCGCTTGTTAGTAATTCCGAGATGTAGAATATATGAAGTAGTATCATTTAGGTTATGTCTTGAGTTTCCGAATCAGCCACACTTTGCCTTTCAAGTTCATGCTTTAGACGAAATACGAAACATCCGTAACATAACGTGAATGATTATTCCGTATGGTCACACGGCTTCTGACACCAAATATTGCTCGCAGCTTTAACTCCCAGCCCTCGACTAAATGTGCCCGACTGTTTGCAGACGGTCAAGCGCATTCTCTATCGCACATATCTACACCGTCACTAGGTCGAGAATAATTAAATTCAGTCATTTACAAATGGTCATGTGCATATACTTGCAGCCACATTTATTCTCGTACAATTTCAAAATTGTGCAATAAAATGTGAGCGCGTCACCGTGGTGACTCGTATTAGCTGTGCGCCTACTGCGTCGGAATAATAAAAAAACCAGAGTATTTTTAGTTGTAGAAGCACGTCAGCGGAAGCGAAAAAGCTTCACCTTACAGTATAGCAGAGATAGAGAAACATTCAGCGCATTTTAGAGCCACTTTCTCGAGAATCTCACGTAAGAGGTTGCAGTGAACATGTTTATTTATTAACACGCCGAAGATATGTGAAAAGTTAGGCAAACGACTTCGTTTGCATTACCCCTTTATTTCATTTTATTTTTTACACCGAGAATGTATGGTCGTCAAAAGCAGTTCGGCATCGTCGAGAAACCGCGACCTGATATTGTAAGCGAAAAAGTGCTTATATATTAGACAAAAAGACAGCAGAAGAAAATCACGTGTTAGGCGAAAATATACACGGCAGCGTGGCTTCCATCAACAAATTGTTTCTTCAGAGTTGTTTCGACCGCACTTGAGCTGTGCTTAATCACTGGCTTTTTCCAACATCGTACGTGAAGCAACATCCTAGTGATTTCTTCCGGGCCTTTAATGTTTTTCTAAGCAATTTCCCAAGCAGCGTACACTGCCTTGAGTGTTTTTACTGCCGGAGACCATTACATCTATCAATTTCATTCGTGCCCCTTTCTCTAGTGTTTTCCTATTGTGTTTCCTAATATACTCCTACATGAGCCTTTTTCTCTGGCCACCAGATGCTGCGAAAGGCAACTTGCTTTCAGAAGCACGTTTACTTCGTGAACAATGTCGGCAAGCAGTCGGGCCGGAATTAGAGCCCGGCCTAGATGGTACGCTGAGCCTTCAGTGATGCGTCCTTTCTAAAGACGGAAAGAAGCTCATCGCCGATTGCCTTGTGTGGGACCGACGACATTGCTCCCGAAATATTTCTGCTGTCTGCTTGACAACACTTCATGTAACTTTTCCTCGTCACGCTGCACACCTCAAGTTGTTTAGTTTCATGGAAACTTAGCACAACGCTCATTGTGTAGCTCATACTGAGCTCTATCTTCTCACGTGTGGCCACATATATAGAGTAGGGCTTCTGCAAAACAGTAAGCAATAATAAAAGTAAAAAAGACGCGTCACGTGACTCGGTAATTGATGTCATGCGAAGCTTGAGGATGCCAGGCGAATGTGTTTTAGTTTTTTTTATTGAGTGAGACGTTATGAAGTGGCGCTAAATATATGCACAAATTCACACACACACATAGCTGCATTTAATAAATAGCTGCATTTTTTTATATTACCAGTTGTTTGCAGTTGCAAATTGATACCAGCAGCAACATGGATATAAGCTACACCAGAAGTGATAAGCTGGTATGAAGCGCTGGTATTTGCGCTGGGGCTTACGAGGACGGTAACCCTCAACATTGCTACCTGTGTCAGCTTTTAACGGGATAGCGTTAGACAGCTCGTGTTAGAGAAATGCCGCCGTCGGCGCCAGCCACGTTGGTTGTGAGCGAACAATCATCCGTGAGCAAAAAAGCTCGTTACAGAGATCGCCACGGTAGGCTACTACTCGTGCACGCGCGCGCGCGCGATCACACGGAAAAAGCCACGCATTCGAAAAATAAAAAAAGAAAGAAGTTTTTAAGGTCGTGAGTTGCGGTTGATATATTTTCTTTGCCCCTGCCACCCTTGCCTGCTTAGCTTCCAGCACTTTCGTCGGCATGATGCAGACAGTTACGGGGCTCAATTTTATCTTCTTTTCTCTCTTTTAAGAATCGCTTGCTACTACTACTACGAGAGAAGAGAGAATGCAATTGCAGCATGCGACAAACATTTGTAACTCCACTCACACTGGACGGATTCTTAAAATTTTGCGGCGTTGAATTATCGAGGTAATAAGTTCTTCTAGTGACTTGATTACATGGTTACTTGAAAAAGTGTTTTAGGGCCCCTTTAACGCATTTTGATCGACAGGTGTCACGACGAAAACGAGCCCATTCGGCGATTTGTAGGCGCATTTGGGAGGCCTCAAACTACGCCGAAAAAGTTCGCGATAGTGCAGCCATCGCTGCTGAAAACACACAAGAGCTTTCAAACAGCTCTAAAAATAGACAACTATGTCCATCTAGTGGAAAACATGTCAAGCCGTTTTAGAGGCATTGATCAAGCAAACAGCGAATTCTAGAAAATGTGCTGCCATCTGTGAGGCATTGCGAGACTCTTTATGGCCTCTGAGATGGCGAGCGCACGGCGTGTATCTTGGAGGCCATGGGACTCTTGCTTTAGATCAAAAACCAGTATGTACCATTCCCTCGTGCGCGCTGGTACAATCTACTGTGTGCGCGTGCGAGCATGCGTGTGTGTGTGTGTGTGTGTGTGTGTGTGTGTGTGTGCGCGCGTGCGAGCATGCGTGTGTGTGTGTGTGTGTGTGTGTGTGTGTGTGTGTGTGTGTGTGTGTGTGTGTGTGTGTGTGTGTGTGTGTTCGTGTGTGTGTGTGTGTGTGTGTGTGCGCGCGCGCGTTTGTAACAAACCACACTAATAAGTATGCACTTAGCAGTTCAAGGGTGCACTAGGGGTCGGATTTCGCTATCGTGTTCAACACTTAAAGGCGAAGATTAAGGGTGCCCCAGCATTTTCTTAACGCTTAAGTGTCAAAATTACCCATGTGTGTTCTCGCTGCTAGTTGGTAGATATAAGATGCTAATCACCTGTGGCAGGTAACCGCATACCAATGGCACATACCCACCCCGGGTGTATGAGCACCCAGACATAGGCGGCTACACAGACAGACAGAAAGACAGACAGACAGACAGACAGACAGACAAGACCGACAGACAGACAGACAGACAGAAGACAGACAGACAGACAGACAGACAGACAGACAGACAGAAGACAGACAGCCACAGACAGACAGACAGACAGACAGACAGACAGACAGACGACAGACAGACAGAGACAGACAGACAGACAGACATACGACTAGATAGATAGATAGATAGATAGATAGATAGATAGATAGATAGATAGATAGATAGATAGATAGATAGATAGATAGATAGATAGATAGATAGATAGATAGATAGATAGATAGATAGATAGATAGATAGATAGATAGATAGATAGATAGACAGATAGATAGATAGATAGATAGAAACCGAAGCCGAAATCACACGAAAATGGATTACTTGGCATAGTTACACATGTGCAGAAGCTCCGCAAACGCAACTTTGGCAGTGCTGCCGCAGAAAGTTGTCGCCGAGTATAGCATACAGGCTTAGTGACCTTAACTAATGACAATATTCAACAGCAATGTTAACATTTACAATGGTTTGTCATCCTGGCTGGGACTGTTAAAAATAATTGATATGATTGATATGAGGGGTTTAACATTCCAAAACCACCATATGATAATGAGAGATGCCGTAGTGGAGGGTTCCGGAAATTTCGAACACCTGGGGTTCGTTAACGTGCACCCATATCTGAGCAGACGGGCCTACAACATTTTCGCCTCCATCGAAAATGCAGCCGCCGTAGCCGGTCGGGGGATTCCATCCCCCGACCGGCGGGTCAGCAGCCAAATGCCTAAGACACTAGACCACCACAGCAGGGCATGTAAAAAAATAAAAATTATTTAGAAGGGTAGCACTTCTTTGTTTCTTTCAGTGACGTTATTGTTCTACAGCGGCTTCACAAACAGCTTAGCTATATTAACGTGTCGTACTAGTAAGTATCATCCAATAAATTTGGGCGTCCTTCTGATCATGGAGGGATAGGCTTAAAAACAATTGGAATAATAATCTGTCTAAGGGTGTAGGTGATGCAGGCGGGGATAATTAGTAAATTCCGCCAATTATCACATCGGAGTATCACAAAGAGGAGCAGCTTTGTTAGGCGAACCGTAAATGGACTTAGCTTAGAGCTCCTCATTTCTGCTCCGAGAGACTACACTAAATTTACTCTTATGGCCACGCATTGTTGTAAGGTATAAACTGAGGTAATCGTATTCTAACGAATCTGTTGCTTCCTTAGAAGCAGGCTTGATGCTTAGCAATAGGCATGTTTGTGTTTCATTACACCACGTATAGAATGTACGTACGTGGGATGGTATTCATCATTAATTAGAAGGCGCTCTATGTTTGTGCCGCCGTCAGTCAAGACTTTCACCTAACATCGACAGGCCGGGTCTATTGTGAATTAAGCAGGTAGAATCGAGCAGCTATTTTCTTGGCGCAAAATATTTAGATACAGCCTTTTATCTGCAGATTAGTAGACCTGGATGTGCGAGATTAATTAATTCTCAAGATATACTTTCCGCATGTTCTTGAAAGAGGCCATACCGACGTAAGCCAAAAGAGAGAGCAGTATCTCGAGTGCACAGCAACCACCACCTAAGCACTCTTTCTTTTTTCAAAAGTGTTTCATCAAATCCCCAAGTTTTTCTCTTGAAAGGATGCCAATGATTTCGTTCGTCATCCATTTCGCTACAATGCTCCAATATATGCGATTATATATTAATATGCAAGATATAGCCAAATATTCAGGGTGTCTCAGCTATCTCTAGCCGGAGTTTAAATTTATATCGAACGAAGTGACGCATGTCGAGATTACGACTAGGAAAATGCAAAATGCGGCACCTTTATTATGCCAACTATGCTTTCATAAAATTATGGCTCAAATCATGCTCTTACTGGAATGATCATGTCACTGATTGCATACGCTCTCATACTGTGTGCAGTAGCTATGTGGACCATTTTTACTAGGTATGTCATCCTGTCTAGCACTTATCACGTTGTCGGTTCTTGCAATTATATCATTATTTGCAAACGAGTTCTGCGAAAATCTGCAAGGTGGCGGAACGGTTAAGAACTGGGATGAAGTCACCCACTCGTTTGTAGCACAAAGTCGCAAGAAAATTCTTACGACTATGTCAGAAAAAAACGTTTTAGTCGCCAAAAAGCTCGTTTTGGTCCAGGATATGAACTTCGATACAAGTGAACTCCGGACCAGGACAAATTTTTAGGCAACAAAGAAGCTTTCCTTTCTGAGAAATCCGTATGTATTTCCCTGTTGCTTCGTGCTACAAATGGGTGGTTGTCTTCTTTCTCTTTCTTGTTATCCTTATTTGTTATTTTTTTCCCTTGAAGATTTCCAATGGAGTGCTTCGAACCGTTTTGGTCTTCGAGATCTGAGAACTCCTCCCTGGTATTTTTTTTTGCGCGGTCACTTTTATTCTTTTATTTTTTTTGTTTTGCGAAAGAATACTATAGCAAATACAAAATAGATTACTTCTCACCTATGCTATAAGCAGGCGCTCCTTCCAGAAAAACCAGTCGTTAAAAAGACTGCATCAGTAAAAGATACTGCAGTATTAAAAGATGTCCACTTCTCAATAATGGCGAACACGATTCTCTTCAAACTATAAGAGGAGTTTTAGGACTGGCTCTATCAAACTGTCAAACTTACGCGAAAGCTTTTCGCTCGTATAAATATGTTTTTTATCATTTCTTCGTTTTTAAAGCGGGGCACTAGAAGCGCGACTTTTTTTGGCATTAAATTTTAGAAGACTCGCTGGCAGGTGAAAATGAAGCAGCATCCAACGTCGCAACTCTCACTAGCGCAAAGTAATTTCTAAGGCGTGATCGCAAAGAATTACAAACTAATTTTGCTGTAAATTAGCTATGGATAAGAACTGGTTCCAACAGACAAGTTGTGAATGCCTTTTAATGGCTCCCATTCATAGTCGATGTCTCAAGTGAAGTGTATTCCTAGAAATCACTGCGCTTCCTTCAAATATAAGACGTGAACAAAGCACAGTCGAAAATAAAAGGAAATGCGCTGAGTTACATACAATTTGAATGCTGAGCGCAACAACAATACAGGAAGCAAATGTGGGAACGGTGTACACGGCAGAGGCAAACACTTCTCAAAACAAAGCCACGAGCGCTGTCGATGCCGAAGGCTGGAAAGAAAGATAAACCAACCACAGCATATAAAACCGTGAGGCCGCACTTCATAAAATCGGCGGACGGCGAATCAACCCGGTAATTTCAAGACATCAGCTACGAGTAATTCAGGACAACGAATCTGCACTAAAATATTAAGCCAACAGAGTTGAGACCGAGACATAACAAGCTTCGACATTCAGAATAAGCACCGTGCTTGCTAGCTCCCGGATATCTTCATATTCTCGGCTATGCACTTGCTACCACGAAATTTACCAATAAATGCCGAGCCTCGGTACATTGCCATTGCTTGGGCACCCAAGCCTTGACCGAATAATGATTTGGCTCAGCAGCCAAAAATTTTCAATGCAGCTTTGACGTGCTTCCAAATAGTGTCTGCTTGCAGTGGCTCGGAGAGTAGATCTGTGAGGAATGCTTCTATGTACAGCTGGCAGTTTCGTTTAAACTCAACGTGCACCAAAAGGTATTAATATTGTTCTTTCGTATTAATGTAGCCCAATAAAAATGTCACACAAAAAGAACTGTGAGAAGGCCTTCTGTATTTCGCTAAGGCGGCTGAAACGAATGGCTTTCTTGCTTTTTTGTCAGTCGATGTATAGATCTTTCCCCGCCACCAACCGACAGCTTTCTGCACCTAGAGGGGTATTCGAACGTGTGACAAATACTCAGGGGAATAAAGCGGAGCCTATTGTGACGTCAGCTCGGCGGATATATTCTCACAAATGTTCGCACCCCCCCCCCCCTCCCCCCGCTCACATGGATGAGGCTAACGTAGATTTGATGATTGATATGTGGGGTTTAACGTCCCAAAACCACTATATGATTATGAGAGACGCCGTAGTGGAGGGCTCCGGAAATTTAGACCACCTGGGGTTCTTTAACGTGCACCCAAATCTGAGCACACGGGCCTACAACATTTCCGCCTCCATCGGAAATGCAGCCGCCGCAGCCGGGATTCGAACCCGCGCCCTGCGGGTCAGCAGCCGAGTACCTTAGCCACTAGACCACCGCGGCGGGGCAAGAGGCTAACGTAGAGGGGAGACCAGTGTTACAAGACTGCTGTGGCTGCTTGTATACCAGCGGCTGACGAAGATACTATCAGGGCACTGCCGCTGTCTGCCGGAGCAGGTGCGACATTGTGGCCAAACCCCTGCAGGATGTCCGAAATTTTACTGTTTCGCCCACCGCAGTGGGATAATTTGTACAGTCATTCAAAGGCCCCCGCCCATCTTCTCCTACCCCGCGGGTGCGCGGGAAGGTCACGCCTATTCGCTAATTTGTGACGTATTTGTCACGTGATACACAACCCTACCTTCTCTTCCGAAGATTCATCCTCCATGTGAATACACCTCAACGTGGTTTTGCGCTACCCTCAGGGTCGGTGGCGCTGCAGTCTTTCTACACCTCTCCTGGCTTTGCACATCCTCCGTGAGTGGTCCGCCTTTGACCAAGTGATGGCGCTATCACTTGATGAAATGTTTGGCCGATGGCGACTTCATGACCTCACATTGTGACGTCGTCGTTTCAGGATGTTTCTTTTTTTCATCACAATTGTGTCCCCACATATCATCCCCCTTCGAGTTTGACGAGGCATGTGAGGTCTTCGCTTTAAATAAACAGTGGTTTAGCAACTGGACGTCGCCATCCCAGCTTCACTGCACAGTAGATGCCATCCCTTGTTGAAATGACGAAAGCCTTAGCTGTTCGTCTATGTCACTTCTTGTGTTCGCCTCCTTAGCCACCTTATTCCTTCCAATAAGCATACACACACTAGCCCGAAAAAAGTTCTTCTTCACATCATGTAATTAGCAATGCCATGCTTTCCCTTCTTGATATGTGACAGCTTCTCCCTTTAACCTAAATGCTGTGTGTTATATCACATATTCCCGCTATTTACTAGGAATCGTTACCGATTGTCGCCACGTGACGAGTGCCATTCGAAAAAAGGCTAAAGACGATATACGTACTCCCCACTCTACTGTCGTTTTGAGCATGGCAACCAAAGTGTACGACGTACTTTTCAATGTGCCTTTAAACTGGAAGACAGACGCGGAGCTTATCGCTCCACGGGACTCATGCACGGGCTCTGGCTGTCTATAGAGTGGGGACCACAAGGCTCGGTACCGAACATTAAAGAAGTCTATCCGCATAATAAAGCAGAGAGCACTGCATTTCATCATACACGAAACTGTTTCATAGTAGAGTGGCTTTGCGAACGAACGCTTTTTTTTTCTGAAGAGTGCACTTGTTCCAGCGTTGTTTAGCAAGAGTCTAGAGCTTCTTTAAGTCCCCGCTGCGTGTATGTCACCGTTAGTCAACTCTTCGAAGAAATGCATCTATGGAATACAGGAAAAACTATTTTTCCTGTATGGAATACAGGAAAAACGAGAGACTAACACACACCAATGCAGCTTTTTTTTATACCATGACGGCCATGTTCCTTGCCGTTTCATGTTTTACTGCTCTCCAGAATTAAACTAAAAAAAATCGTTTA
Source organism: Rhipicephalus microplus (assembly GCF_013339725.1). Lineage (NCBI taxonomy): Eukaryota > Metazoa > Arthropoda > Arachnida > Ixodida > Ixodidae > Rhipicephalus > Rhipicephalus microplus. The sequence continues at coordinate 184,937,736 of NC_051165.1, read as the reverse complement.
AAGCCAGCAATAAATTATTATGTTACTGCTCACTTTGCACAATGATGCATAATAGCTCTTAGCGGGAAAAAACAAAGAAAAAGTGAAGATTGGCTTTTGTACAGTTTGAACTGTTTTTTTGAAGTGCGGCAGACACTCCTACATGCGACTACTGCGGAGCTGAAGAGACCATCGAACACGTCCTGTGCAGCTGTGCTTGCTACGACACACAGCGATGCCAGCTCCGGATGGTTTTGAATCAACTTCACCCCGGACCATTTTGTGTGCTGAAGATACTAGGACCTTGGGCATCTGCCTCAGTTGCGCAGAAAGCGACTAAAGCACTGCTACTTTACCTAAAGTCAACAAACCTGAGCGACCGCCTGTAGACTGTGTGTGCTCCCCGAGTGTGCTCGTGAGTGTGTGTACCTTCTCATCTCTCTTCAACCTCTTTTCTCCCCTTTATCCCTTCCCCAGTGCAGGGTAGCAAACCGGGTGCGCATCTGGTTAACCTCCCTGCCTTTCCTTGCATCTTTATCTCTCTTGAAATGCCCGTGGTCATATTTGTTGTTTGTCCTCTGGATAAAATGCAATAATTCGTTTTAAAGGAGAGGTCGTTCTGAAATTAATACATTTTAAGTGTGATCATATTGAGAGGTGAGGGGAAAATGTACCTTGTCGATATACTTGATTGGGCGAGTCAGTGATACCCAATTGCTTGAAATGAGAGCGCACTAAGTGGACGCGGACAGTATAAACAGGAACAAGCGCAAGAAAAATGTGATATCGAAAAAAAAATCTTGTTGGTCTTGAAAGTTTTTGGGTAGTGAAATAAATGTTAGAATAGGGGTATTACAACAGAATTAAGGCAGTGGGGGTGCCAGTAAATGGCGCAGGCTGAAGTTGCCGACTGCCGGTAAAACTAAAAAGCAACACTAGTAAAATTAACAGATCAAAGCAAGGGCCCATAAAGCAAGTGGGAAAAGTCATGCTATCATGGTGAAAGGGGCTGAATATACCTGAATGTAAACATGAATACGGGATAGCCATTATCAGCGTGTAAATATCACATCTTTTTGCGTGGGCTTTTGTTTAATGGCAGAATTGATGGTGAGCCTGCCCCTTTCATGCTGGTTCCCCACCCACTTTTAGCTGAGACTCACTTGAGCAGGGCATAAAAGCGACAGTGGTTAACCGTCTCAACTTCGACCCGTTTTAGTTCTCCCTGACAAAAGTGGGAGGTGCCCAGATGAGGTCGCCTCCATAAACTGATCGCGTGCTAGAAGCAGCCACTTTTTTCCCTAAAAGAGGGCCTAATATCCACGTGAATTGGGACAGAGTGTAATAGCGAGAGGAAGCGAAGAAGAAAGGCAAACAGGGTCGTCGCTTGGCTCAACGTCGTGACACAGTACATTCTTATTAAATGCGCTGGAAAGAAGTTGCGAGGAGAAAGACGAGGTGCGATGAAAGCCAAGTCGGAGGGAAGAGGCACCGGTAGAAAAACGTGCCAATGGGCAGAGAAGCCTCAGTGTCTACGTGCGCGCATTACGTGGCGAACAGCGATACTAGTTATCTTCTCTTAGACGACTCAGAAGTTGCTAAGCGCAAACGCTTATGGCGTTAGGAAAAGGGCAAGGTGGAAAGACGTTGTGTAAATTGCGATCGCCTTGGCTGAAACAAATGTTATGGTGGTTTTATCACGGATGGTCTACTTTTATTGACCTCGTGCAGCAATGTTAACAAAGTTTTATGCGTGCTCGGGCTTTTTTGTTGTTGTTGTAAATAACCGCACCTCGAAAGGCTGGAGTTTGCGTGAATCGAAAATGTCTCTGATAAAGTAGCTGTGGAATGAAACGACCCACAAAAGTATGTTGCACCTCCATACGTGACGTCATTATACTAACCGTAAATCCCTAGTTTTGCCCCGCCGCGGTGGTCTAGTGGCTCAGGTACTCGGCTGCTGACCCGCAGGTCGCGGGTTCAAATCCCGGCTGCGGCGGCTTCATTTCCGATGGAGGCGGAAATGTTGGCCCGTGTGCTCGGATTTGGGTGCACGTTAAAGAACCCCAGGTGGTCGAAACTTCCGGAGCCCTCCACTACGGCGTCTCTCATAATCATATGGTGGTTTTGGGACGTTAAACCCCACATATCAATCAATCCTACACAGACTAGTTAGTGGAGCTAATGGGGCCTTCAACTTTACTCCTTATAAGCCAATCCGTGGGTATGGCTCAAATTGCCCGCTTGTTTCACAATGGTCCATGTGGTCTTTATTTTTACACTTTATCAGGGTATTATTTTCATGATCTTGTAAGTAATTTTTTCTGTATATGCGTCCTTGATTTTTTTTTACTTCCTTCACAAAACACGCGCTCAACCACAAGATACACACGACGAAGTTTGCTATAGGCGGTACATGTTACCTTCGCAATGTAATTTTTTGTAAACCTTTTGTATAAAGCGTCGTAAGATATGGTATACCAGTCATTTTCATCTTCCCCGACTCACCAGCCCTTTTTTATGCAATTGGTGATAAAAAATATTAAACAGCCCACTCGCAAATAGCGAGCAAAGATGTGGCCTGTGTGCCTGCGTTTTGTTTTTTGCGCTATTCCACAATACACTCATACCAATTAGATGTGCTTTTTTTTTACTGCAATTGCTTTAAATTGACATCAGGCTGTTTTTCTAAAGTTGATTGTTTGTACTCTTATTTCGTGCAAGAGAGAATACTGTTACCACAAGAATACTTGTATTTCAGGCCCTACCACTTGTAGCATCATTGCACATTCTTCAAGTGCGTTTATAATTAATCGGTTGTGCACCTCCCAACCTTTCTAGCTGTCAAGACTAACGTGGTAACTAACAACATAAATATTATCCTAAGCTCGTCACCGTGCCTTTCCGCAGATGAGTGTCTCAAGCATTAGCCGGTTCTAGTCTTCGCTTGTCAATTTTATTTTTACCGCCTTTGTGGCAATTCTTTTTTTGTTATCTTAAGTAAGAATAGAACTATTGATGTTCGGTCAGCTTCAGCACTGTTAGCCACAGCAACACTGAAACGGAGCAAGGCAAGATTAATTGAAACCATATTCAATTATTAATTAATTAAAAATGCACTGCTTGCCCTGAGTCACTCAAGACTAGAGGCACTATGCAGGATCACCCGAGCTTGGTGAAACTCGGGAAAAAAAACGCTATCCGCAGCTTCTCACGGGGGGAACTCGAGTAAATGCGTCGCACAATTTGAGGGGGGGGGGGGGGGTATTGAGAGAATATTGCGTAATTTGGTATGGCTTGGGAATCTTTCAATGTTATTTCGTCTTTATTATTCTCAGTTATTGAGTGAAGGAGAGGCGCTGAATTCGACGTCAAGCGAACGCCAAATAATGACTTCCTTCACTGAATCGCTAACGCCCAATCTAATGCCAATGAACTGTTGTGCAGTGCGAGAAGTCACGTTTTTTCGTTTTGTTTTTACTAGCCTACGCTACCAGAGTCGGTCATGTAAGGCGATAGAGGGAGAAGAGAGCGACAGTTTTGCGGGTGTCTTCCTGGACCGGCCTGAAACGCGAGCATTCGGCATGAGAGCGCGATAAGAAATCCTTCGCATTAAAGAAAAAACAGTCAACAGGCTGCCACCTTTTTTTTTTACACCCCACAAACAAGCACGTGCATCTTTTCGACGTTTGACCAATGCTACCTAGAAGATTATCAGGCCTGCTCATTGCCGCCATGACGTTACTCGCTTTGACAAAGCGAGCGCACCACACGGGAGGCTGTGAATCCATTGCCATCGTCGTATGCTGTTAAGAAATAAAGCGTTCGCGATGAGTTTTGCATGCATAACAGCTTTAGTTTGCCCTTGGGGTAAAAGAAGTGCTGTTTTAAGTATGTATTGCACTTGAAAGTGTTTGGAGATTCACCAGAGAGCCATTTCTTTCACGAAAAAGTAAAAGATTGTGCGCCAACGAACGTGTGGTCGATCTATAAGAGCAAAGTATGATCGACTAACGAAGCAACAAAATCATTAAGGTAAGATGTATTCTTTATTTGCGCACACACGAACACACTCTCTAAAGCACGCAAAGAAACTGTTTCTATTCATTTGGAAATTTCTTCAGTTTTATTTGTACACTTTCGAACATATATATCTTCATAGAGAGATAGTTATTGAGGAGAGTGTGCACTGCTACCCCAAGTATGTTATTCAGCACAATATCAGCTGATTACTTTTGCAAGAAAAAACAAAATCTTCCGTTTCACAAAAATCTCTTGTGACCGACACAAGGAGCAGCGCTTCCTCTTATGATCTGGCCCCTCTCGCAGTGGTGCGTAGTCGGTCATGTAACTTTGGGCCTGAGAAAAAGTGTTAGAACTGGGTCTAAATCAAACCATGTAGCCCCCATGGGCACTTTTACTGCACTGCCGGTTCATGAGTGGTATGTTTTCGGAAGTGGTTCTTAAATATTTTAGCTTGAAGTCAAAATCACACACTTGAAAAGCAATTAAGAAAGCGCTTCACCGTAAGTGTTTACACGAATCTAAACTTCAAGGAAACATATTAAGCTGAGGTGCTGACTGCAATAACACCGCAATAAGGCGGTAGGAACTCTGGCAAGAAAATACTATGCACAAAACCAATGCACTAAGTAACGTAACAACATTCCTTTCATTTTTATCAACCAAGTGAACAGAGGTAATACAAGTCCGTGGCGCTAATCGCCAATAGCAGAATGTTTACCGACCCTGAAGGAAAAACGCCTGTTCTAAAAACTTCTTGCCACGCGCGTTTATTTTATGGCCAGGGCTTACGCCAACAAGTCAGAAGCACACATGACACCTTTAGTTCAGGGCAAGAGCGAAACATGGTGAACATGGGGCCATTGGAACAGCTTGGAAACATGTAGTATGGACACACTTACCTTCAGGTCACGAAAAAAAAAACGAATGAAGACGTCAGCTTGACAAACGACACGCTCCTATTTCGTTCTTCCGTTGTTCTTACGAAACAAGAACACTCGCAACCTCGATGTTTTTGCCGCGAATATTCGCCACGCAGCATCGCCCAACCGTTCGGATTTTCAGCCGTACAGACTGCGAATATCCAGTGCACAAAACCCACCACATATCCACGATGCAGTTCACGTACACAGAAAAATACGGTTTTCTCGAGTCTTCAACAAGCCCACCAACACGCCACGAAAACGTTCGTCGGGTTTGGCAATCCATGTCCGTCGAGCGACGAGAGCAAGCGTAGGCACACCTGTGCAGCGAAACACACCAGTCGAAACGGAGTGACGTCAGAGCCCGTGGCAGACACAGTGAGTAGGCCTGAAATTATCTAGGTGGCATTGGCTTGACCAACTTCCTTCCACACGCATTGACGTCAACTCGACAATTGGTGACGTGACGCAGCACGCAGCTCGTCGATTGGTCTAAACGAGGTCTCGACCAACAGTAATGAAGTCAGCGTCACTGATCGCTGAGTTACGTCGCTGTGCCTGGAAGGATGTCAGTCAGGAATAGGAAAGATGCGAGAGCTTATTTGGGGGGTCTTAAAAAAGTCGGAGCCTGTTCACTGTCCCTATAGAAGTAAATGCACCCCTCAGAACGCTGTGGTTACGATGGAACCGGACATCGCGTCAAGAACGGTCGACAAAGTTGGGCAGTGTGTTCAAATTAGAGGTAAGGAGCCTTAATGTGCGCGCGTATCGTGCGCCGATCCGGAGCGCACATGAAAGCTTTTTAAACAGCGACCCTCATTCAATACAGAATTGACAAGCAACGAGAGCAGCCAGCGAAATGTATACAGAACTGTCCTCTTATGCAGCTAAGTCTAATTGTAATAAGTTTTTCATGAGTGAAATAATTTAATTTGGAATAAGAATTTTGAGATACTCACAAACATTCTATGAAACTGAGATTGGGCAAATTCCTGAAGTCTTCAAGCCGTCGTTTTTGAGCACACGCATTCCCTACCAGATTGTGGGAAATACGCATATAAAAAAATTGGCGAATGTATCGGAGTATCTTAAGATGTACTTATCAAGTACCGTATCAGCACAGTTTTTGAGGCCGTGTCTTGTATTTGTATTTCTAATACATTTTGTCTTAGTATCTTGTATCGTATTGAGGTTGAAAGTATCTTTGGCCAGCCCTGTAGTGGGAGGGGCGTGTTGAGATGACAAAAACAAAGCGCGATAATCAAGCTGATGGTCCTGCACAGCTCAAATGTTGACAAAGTGGCGGTACTGACATGTATATGCACGCCTTGTTTCTTTTATAACCACCGCAAATGCCCAATATGCATTTCTGACGCCACGCGCGTTCTAGTAGCCATTTTAACCAGCGCTGCTATCCCGCGCTCCACACGGTCTTCATGCTATGGCCGCTGTAGAGCGAGCTCAGTGCAAACGTCTGCACGAGAAGCTCGCGCCATCCTGCATGGCACTCTAGGTCATAACAAGGCTGGTGGACCCAGAGCTCATGCTGATTTGGTTAGGCTTTTGCCACCCCTTTTTATATTGTACTATAAAATTCTACACTATACGCTTGCTCTCCTTGTACCTTTCTTTTAGTTTGTAGCTTACTACCTCTTTCTCTGTATGCCGCTAAGCAAACCTCGACCATAACAGTTCTGCGCTAAATGTGCGTATGTGCTACAGAAATAGGGCAAGTTCCAGTACTCAATAGACTGCTTCACTAAACATTGACAATATAACCCCCGGGCAGCAAAAACTGATTAAGGGCCACACGTTGCAGTTGCTCTTGTTAAACATCTGAGTCCAGGGAATGGACGGTGATTGAGCACCTGCCTGTTCAAGATTATCATCGTTTTTATCTGTGACACACGGTAGATCTCGGCCATAACAGGCCTGCTGTAAAAAAATCTTTTATAATATTTGAACATTTTGAACTCTGTACACAGAAAAGTTGCACGCATATACAGAAGGTTGTCCAAGTTTGTCACTCTCTCTCTTTTGTTTCAAAGGCCAGTCCTGGCTCATCGGGTCTAACGTGAACACACACATAGGACAGAGAGATGAACACATAAATTGAACGCAACAAATCCCTCAGGAGGTCACCGGAATTAGATTTTGAAAACGTAATTGAAAATCACGCGACCGGCGAGACGGCCAGCGAACCGATATATTGAAGTTCGTCCTCGCGTAAGCCGTCTGCTTTAATAACTTCGCTTGTGTGCAGCGTTTCTTGAGGGATGGAATTGTGTACTGTTGCGCCGTCTTTTCCGCTACACTGCAGATTTTTAGGAGTAAGAGAGCGTGGGTCCTTTCCGAGACTCCCCAGATAGTTTTTTTTCTAATCCAACCACCTAAAAAGACTTACAACGATATAGCAATTCTGTTGTTTTTTTTACTCCTCCTCCTGTTGTTGCTGAGACGTTAACTCTGATACAATGGATCTGTGTACTATAATTCTTGCTTGACGGATTAACAATGTAACATAAACTACACGTAATATATCATTTTTCTCAGCTTTTATCATACATGTTGCAAGGCATCTTTATTGACCTAAAAAGGTACATAACCGAGTGAACGAGCCCATTACTTGTTTCCGCTTTGGTAAGCCAACTATTTCTCGTTCTGTCGAAGTAGTTACGGGCCCAAACCTATATATACTATAGCAGCCGCTATATTCAGACGGAACCTTCTCGGTCTTAATCGCATTTTTTGTGATCCTCTGTGACTTGAAATATATTTCCGTGTCACCTTTCGGTCGTGTTCTAAACAGTTTCTCTGTCACCCACATTCGAAGTGGACTTGCTCTTTAATTATTTTTCGCCCATATTCTCCAGAGAGCCGAGGAAGCCGCCAAAGGAGTCAAACCTTGACGGAAGCCTAAACAAGATCTAGGGCCATGCCACCGATTTGTAGGACACTGAATAGAGTTATTTGCTCTGATCCTTGTGACATTGAATTACCGCACACGCACACGCACACACCCACGCACGCACGCACGCAGACACACACACACACACACACACACACACAAATTGAAGGACGCTTCAATTTCGCCTTGAAGAGCTGATTCAGATAGCGTAATCGAGACTCATGCACATCACCTTCTTAACTGCTAGCCTCCTTCAATTATCGGTGCATGCCTCAACCGTGCCGTTTAGAAACGATTTACTGTGGACCCGAAAACGATCATTTCAAGGTATCATTGAATGCCTATTGCAAGCGCTGTAGTTAGGTGCCTGTTACGCTATAATTATTCGTTTTAAGAATAAGTAAGGGGCCCGCATTGCATCTGTAGCACAACACATGAACATAATGTTCCCTGCGTTGATGCTTCTGCTTCCTATGATGATTTTATATGTGTAAGCGCTTTTTATGTAATGAGTCGGCCTTTAAAACATATTTTGATGCCTGGTGCGATTCTACGCTTCTGCCACGCAATATACAATGCGTTGAGGATACTCTTTTCACTGCATGACATTCGTACAGCATCTTTAAGCAGTTTCCACAAATATTGTGGCTTTGTGGTACGGAGAACACTTTCTTACCACGCAGACGGCATGGGTTTGAAACTCGTTTCGGGAGATTTTTATTTTGTGTTTTATATGCATCTTTCTTGATTTTTGAGTCACGGATAAGATGATGATTTTTCGCTCACAGTTAACGACGCCCACGTTGACACGAACGCCAATGTCCGAATTTCTGCGGAAAGTTATTTAACGCTCTCGCGTTGAAATGAACTCAAACAAACAAACAAACAATCCTATATTACAGGGATGGAGAATCCAGCTATGGATAACAATGATTTCTTTGCACACCAATTCGTTTTGCGGCAATACACGCTTTACAAGCGAGAGAAGCTTACAAGGAAGTACTGTGCAATGTCATAGGTGATGAACAGAAACGCAACGGCGGAAAATTAAAAGACGTCTCGAATACTTATACCAGTGAGATATAAATCAAGTTTGGAAACGGAATATACGCTCCTTATTCTTCTGAATACAAAGGTGTTTTACGTATTTTCAGGTGGGTATTGCAAGTAAATATGTCGCATTCCCTGCATGCGCTCCCACGCTTCTCTTCATCGACTTGCATTTCTGGACGACTGTATTGAGAATGCGATTCTCCTGTGTGTGTTTGTGTGCTTTTTCAGTGGTTACGTGCATGTTTTTTTATTTTTATCTTCTTCTCTCTGCAGCTTCTTTCTTGCCCATATTACCCCTCCTCGATTCTGGGTAGCAATCCCCATACTAATAACTGGTTAACCTCCAGGCCTTCCTATTCATCTCTCTCTCTCTCTCTCTCTCTCCCTCTCTCTATTCACATACATACATATCTTAAAATTTGCCGGGCGCTCTTTCTGTAGTACAGCTGTTCAAAAGAAGGAATTACCGTGTTGCTGAGGGGTGCAGTGATGACTGCTTTCCCCAGAAAATGTTACCGGTAAAGTCATGCAACAAACAGTGTAAAAGACTGCGTCTGGCCATTACTTGAAGGTGAAACGAGTTGCCTCCTCGCAACTCTAAACCAGCTTCACGAATGCCCTTTCATGTCCGACAATATTATTGGGCACCGTCTAGTATATGGTCGATAGCGTATACAACGAAAGCACTACTACGACTTGTGTATGTTGCCTGACTTAGAGGCTGTATATTATACTGAGCACTCTTAACTGCGTTCGCGACATCCCAGGTTCTCTCGCATCCTTTTGGTCTTCTTGCTCCTTTTGTCTTTATTCCTAAATAAAATTGTGAAATTGCCTCTATCTCACTTAGCCGCCATGTGCTGCCTTCATCTTTCATATTTCTTTGTTTCAGTAATTTTACACTCATCTAAATTTTGGGTAGTTGTGGCAGTAAATGCAACTTGTAATTGTCGCTGGCTCAAATTGATTGTCGCATAAAACAGTTCCAGAAAGTTTGTACGTAGAAGCGCGGAGTACTCATTTTAATATCAATACAAGTTCTCACAGCGCCATAATGTACAGTTTCCCAACTATCGTAGAAATTACCTCGCGTTTGCATGCTTTCAACAGCTCTGCTAATAATGATCCTTCGACTAAGAATGTTCGACACAGAGCCATCGTTCGCAATCAATATCTGGTCAGCCACACTAGCTACTTGGTAATTGTAAGATAGTGGAATATGAAAATAATGAACGGCCTTCCCCCTTTACGCGCGTCACTCTTTCGCCCTGTTTTGTTTGCATCTAGGGACCGTTGTGTCAAAGCTGAAAAAATGAAGCATGGCTTATGAAAGTGCTAGGCTAACGTACAGTTAAGAGCTTTATTTAAAAGCCCTGTCATGAACGAGTTTGGTGTGTAATGGAACGAACGTTGTTGAAGTCGTCAAATAATGAAACGATGCTCAGTGAATTTCTCCTTTATATTTCTTTATTTTATAATTTATTCAGCAACACAACTAAGGGCTAACGGTCTATCCTGAGTGCCATACAGAGAAGAATGGGTAGAATTTAAAAACGTTTGTCTAACTTTTTCATAGCTTCATACTATGTGTTGGCCTCGTTTCGGGCTGGGATGGTTATAATGACAAAAAGTTCAGTCATTAGCTCAATTCACATTACACAGTGCATAGAAAATACATATAAAATAGCAACGCTGAGTAACTTGACCTTCCGAGTCCATAATATTGCTTTGTAAATTCACCATATTATTTGTCATGTGTTTGTTGTTGACTTTATTTAAATGATTCTACATGTGACGATACATGCTATCTAACAATCTGCAATTTAAACAGTGAACACGCATGGTGGTCAGCATTCAGAAGCTGAACAGAAACTGTATGCTGTGCCTGTGCTCACAGTTTTCTGCTCCCTATTTCTCTGTCTTGTAAACACACATACACGCCTACGTGGTTAAGCATGGGTCTATATACTTTGCCACCGCAGACTCACACACACCTACCTTTCTGCTTCCGCAGCACTGATTCACGATTCAGCATCTACTCGCTGCGCATGTGCTTCCCTGCTGGATTATACGTTCTCTTGACGCAAAGCAGCATCTGCCAGACCACTCGTGTATGGGATGCTGTATGGTTTTCCCCCACATACAATCTCACAGCATGAGAGAGATTATGAGCTTAAATTACACCTACAATTTTGTACCCTACTTTGTCTAAGTTTCATTCGCACACCCGTTAAGGTTACCTGAATCACAAACAGGCTTTTGCAGAACCACAAAAAGGGAAACTTCACCAAAGGTTCGCTGAGCAACATGATTACGGCGTACGCAGGCCAGACCGATTGCTAGTGAGGGGAGGGCGTTTTCAGAAGGTGTCTGTGTACCATCGGCAACCAGCTACACGAATTTTTGCAGCAGCAACAACTCTCGGTAGAAAGGAGGAGGGCTTGCGCGAGTCAATTTTTCTTCATGACTAGACAATCCTGACTTTTTTATTAATGACATCAACGTGATGATGCGCCTGTTTTTCACTGTTTTGGGGCCTGCTTGACCTTAGCTCGGCGGGTTTTTTTTGTTTTTTTTTTTTTGCACGCCTACTCTTGTCTTCGCTGACGGTACACCTATTTGACTGAATGGACGTTAGGAAGAGAAGCTCACCGATATAAAGCTGGGCGCTATGCAGCAATGATTATTTGTGGTGCTCGACTTTCCACCAATGGAAGGCCAGAGTTGACGTGGGTTGAAGTGTTTGCAAAAGACACAGCGTAGTTGCAGCGTATTGGTACCACCTTAAGTTCATCTGCTCCAGTCATGTGGAGTGAATTTCAACTTTGATTATGTAGAGACATCTTTCCCTTAGTAGCATGCGCATGTAAGTAGCCTCTTTCTGCGAGTAGCATATGGCTGCAACGTTCATTTATGTGTAAGTCAGAATAATTCACCAAATACAGAGTGACGGCAGCTGCATGCATTTACATCCATCGACTGACAGAAAGACAGTGACACCCAAGTTAAAAGGTAAAGCAAAAAATAAAAAAAAAAATATTATATATAGTCGTTGTATTTACGTGTGAAACAATAAATTTGGAGGTTCTCAAAAGTGAAGTTTTAAATTTATGAATGAAATAAATATTTTCGACGAACATATGCGAGGTTTCAATGTTTGTCCATCCGTAGTATTTTATGTCACGAAATGGTGCGGGACGCGAACATTTCTCGTGTTCCAACTGTCATCACAGTAGAGCATGCATTATCTCGCAGGCGGAATCTGGAGTTGCCCACTAAGCTTATCACGTTCGGTTCCAAACTTTAACATTCTAAACAAAAGCCGGCATAATCACTAACTAAATCCTAAGCGTTTAATTGCTACAAAAGTGCTAATTTCGTGGTAAGTGAAGGCAATGACATGTACGTCAGTGAAATCCACTACTTTGTTAGCTGGTGAACAGCAACATTTGAGACAACACTCTGAACTAACACGCTTCGCATTGTTTAGAAGCCATCAAATTTTGAAGAATAATATTTTGTGCCCAATATCTCTGCCCAGTATATGTATTACGTTATTCTATTGTAATCAATAAAACCCGACGTTGTCTAAATTGTGTACGAGACTATAAAAATTGCGGGATTAGAGACTATGGTATTTACGAAGTCCCTGAATACTATGTGGCTTAGTATTACCTTGTAGAAAGACCAAGATAGCCCCTTTGATTAATCGTGACCAAATTAACAAGTAGCTACTGTATAATAAAGAGATGCAACGAAAGTAGAGAGATGCGTTCAAAACCGAAAAGTGAATGTATTTACTTGCTGTTCACAAACTTTATTTCTAAGAGTGTAGCCTGTGCTGAGAAGCCCAGCAGTAAAGACTCCACCTCTCGATAAAGTTTGCGAAGCGCACCTGACTCATTCCATGAAATGGGTGTGATGCACATGACCAGAGTCTTTCAAATTGACAATTTTTGCCGCATAATACTTACATCTTTGACGGGTCTGAACGGAAACGTTTCTTGCGACTATCTCAAGATATTATATCAATCGAAATCTAGCGAAATGTGCGATAGCTCGTGGCTCCGGACGCTGTTCGTGTAGCTAAAAAAAAGGTAGCAAGAAAAAAGAAAGGCAAGTAAGGTCAACTAGAAACGTGTACAGTTGGCTGCCCGACGCTGGGGCAACGGAAAAAGATATTCGATAGAGGGGCTTCTACTTAGGGTCAAAGCCAACAGACCGTTAGAACAGTACAAGCTAGAGACTGCTTGACGAATCCTGCCATCCCACTATTTCAGATACGTTGGTCACGTTCAATCGCAATATTTCCAGTACCTTAACACGATATTGATTGCCCACCCATGCACTACGAAGAAAGAGCTACAACACAAAGCTATCAGGAGCCAAACAATTGAAAACATTGTGCTTGAAAAGGTTGAAGCGTGCCAGGAACAGCAAGGAGTAAACCAAGGAGATTTGTAAAGCCAAGCGGCTAGCGCGTCATTCTTTTCGCTGATTTATCGCAGCAAGACGAGCAATACCTGTCTGAGGTGGCAGTACGGCCGTCGTATTTTGCGCACGTTCCCTGAACCCTCGACTCTCTAGATTCCTTTACATTTTCGGATAGCAGACACCCGCATCATGGGGGCAAAGTCTTTTCCGCTTCGTTTCTTCTGTGCGTCTTGCCGTTCGGTGAAGCCCTCATAGATTCAGGAGACGAACATTGACAGCAATTCCTGCACTAGGCCGGAAAGCCAACACTTGATCGGTTAACCAGCATGTGGCCAGAGAGAAAGAACCTGAAGTGCAAAGCAAGGAATGTTAACTAAGCATTTTTTTTCTGTTTGCTACTCTGCACTTGGCAAAAAGAAAGTAGGTAATAGTAGATAGCACAGTGATGAAGATTAAAAACACAAATAGGTTGCTAATCCAAACTCACAGAACATGCAGTAGCAGTTCGCTCGCGAGGTTTAGCTGGCTTTAGGGAGAACACTAGGGGTTTTGTGACCTTCTACATATCAGATGTCAATTGCAGCAACGGGATGAAGTTTATCATCTGAAAGCGCTTCAAACTAAAACACTGTATTAGGGGTCTTCCGATAATTCCAACCACTTGGAACTCATTACAGTGCAGTGAAATCACTCAGTACACCTTTATAACTTCGCCCCTATTGTACTGCGAATATCATTGCACCAATCCAACACCCTTCTTTTTGGTGAGCATCCAAGCATCGTCACCACCATACTTCGGAGCTCGGGTGCTACCTTGGTGACTTTGGCAGAATTGATACCAAGGGAAGAAAAATGCAGCCCAAGAATGCAGTAATCTTCAAAAAGAGTTCTGGTGCTCTTTATATATGCTAATTCGATGATTAATCTGTTCAGGGTATACTTGGAACTCTGGCAGACAACATGCCGAATTGTTTTGTCACCACTCTGGCAACAGGCACAGGTTTAGGCCGTAATAATAAGGTACGCATATCATGCTCATATTGGTTGTCGTGTTGAATTGCAAATGTGGCTTCAAACGATGCAAAAGCCTTGTCGAAACGATAGCAAACATGGCACACAGCAAAACTTTTGTGTGAACACCCGTTACTTGAAATCAATGGTAACAGTACACGTACCGGCATCTTATCCTCTTAGAACCCATAACAAACGGCCGGCATTCCAGACTCGAAATAGTATTGACATTGTACATACTTCGCATTAAACTCTACATCACTTTTCCTGGTGTTCCCCGCCCCACCGATTTTAGTACTTGCCCACACCTTGGTAATACTCACGGCCGGCTGTCGTCACAGCCCTTTGCTACTGATATTTATTTTCAGTTTCATTACGGCTTTTGTCTTCTCCCCCCTCGTTCTCTGTCTCCTCTCTGCCCTCTTAAATTGTAGATGCAGCAGTGTGCGCAGCTCCAAGCCACATTTACCAGGTATGGCTTTGTCATATTCTTTTTTTATGCAATTTATTCATGAATACTGCAATCCCTACTAGGAATTTTCGCAGAGTGGGTTACAAGAAATACATGAATGCTCAATATGAAGACGAAAAAATTTTCAAAACAGGAAGATAAAACACACAGAAACAAAAGTACGCAAAAAGCAACCCAAATATGCGAAAATTCGGACGTTTATGGGCACAGAGCTTAATTGGCATGCTATATTAAACACTGTTATTGAGGCTAGAAGAAAACAATGTTAAGGATGGCTGTAAAACTTTGGTGTTGGTCAGCTTGTTCCAGTCGTTTCGTGGAAAGAATGAATATTTAAAGCAGTTGTTACGGGTTGCATAGGGTGTTAATGTGCGCTCATGCCTTTGTCGAGTTGCATAACCGGACGAAAATGAAAGAATTTCAGAAATGTCTATCTTGCAATGTCCCTTTATTAGTTGATATAGAAATTTTAGTCTAGATAAGCGGTTTCTTTCTGTTAGTGTTGGTAGATTAGCTCGAGTTGAAAGTTCCGTAATTGAAGTGCGCCCAAAGCTGTTATAAATAAAATGCACAGGCGATGTTTTATCACACCACTTTTTTTTTTTTCATGCGAAAAGCACTTCACCTTTTTTTATGAAGCCTTACGATGCAAAAGTCATTTTTCTGGAGTTATTTAATTTTTATGCTACCCATCGTAGCGAGTGCCCTATAGCAACCACAATACGAGCGTGGCTTCCTCCCGGTCAATGAGTGGCTGCGAGAGAAAGGGATAAAAAATAGAAATATTCAATTTAGTCGAACCTTCTCTTGTATGTGCAAAGATCTAGGTGGACATTAAACAGGCATAAAACACTGCAAACAGGTCTGGTGCCCATGGTAGTGAAATTCTGTTTTAATTCGCTGATCTCAGAAAAAAAAAACGAGGAATATACTTCATCATCATCCTGACTACGCCCAGTGCTGGGCAAAGGCTTTTCCCATATTACGCCAATCAAACCGTTATTGTGCTTTCTGTTACCATGGTATACCTGCGAACTTCTCCTCCGGCCACCTAACTTTCTGTCTCCCCCTAGTGCGTTTGTCTCCTCTGGGAATCTAGTCAGTTACCCTTAATGACGAGCGGTTCTCCTGCCTGCGTGCTACGTGCCCGGCCCATGCCCATTTCTTCTTAATCTCAAGTACAATTTTGTCAACCCCAGTTTGTTCCTTCGTCCACTCTACTCTTTTCTTGTCCTTGAAGGTTACACCTATCGTTTTTCTTTCCATCGCTCGCAGCATCGTCCTCAACTTAAACTGAACCCTTTTTGTAAGCCTCCAGGTTTCTGCTTCGTAGATAAGTACTGGCAAGATGTAGCTGTTATATACTTGCCTCTTGAGGGTTAGTGGGCTATTTAAGGATGCTTGCCGAATGTGATCCAACCCATTGTTATTCTTTTAGTTATTTCACTCTCATGGTTCGGCTCCGTGGTTACTACCTGTTACATGTAGACGTATTTCTTTAAGACTTCCACCGTCTCTCCACCTATCGTAAAGTTCTGTTTTCTGCCGAGACTGTTGACAATACATTTTTCTGCATATTATTTTTCATACCAACTCTTCTGCTTTCCGTGTCCCGTTCAGTAATCATGAGCGATAATAATCCACTGAGTTACACATCAAGACAATTTTGTCAACAAATCACAGGTTACTGAAATACTCTCCCTTAACTCTCATTCCTAACTCTTGTTTCTCAATCTAGGGCCCCAAAAACCTCCTGCACACACGCGGTGAACGGCATTGGAGATGTGTCTCCTGCCTTACACACTTCTTTATTTGTAATCTGTCACTTTCTTAATGAACAACTATTGTGGCTGTGGATGTGTTGTAAATTTTTTCCAGTACGTTTATGTAAGGTTCCCGGATGCCCTGGTTCCGTAGTGCCTGCATTGCTGCTGATGTCTCGACTGAGTCAAACGCCTTCTCGTAATCTATGAAGGTTATGTATAGGGGCTTGTTTTATTCCACAAATTTATCAATTACCTGATTGATTGTATGAATATGGTCTATCGTGGAGTAGCCTGTACGAAATCCTGCTTGGTCCTTTGGTTTATTTAATTCTAATATCACCTTACTTCTACTAGCTATTGTTCTAGCAAATAGTTTGCAGAGAATGGACAGTAAGTTGATCGGCCTGCAATTTTTCAAGTCCTTGACATCTCCTTTCTTATGTATTAAGATGATGTTGGCGTTCTTCCAAGATTCTTTAAACCTTCCACTCAAGAGACACTTGCTATATAAGGTGGACCAGTTTTTTAACACAATTTCTCCACCATATTTTAACGGGTCCGTTGTTACCTTATCCTCCCTATATAGCGGTTTTTCCTCTTTGAATTTCTTCTAGGGCTTTCCTTACTTCCCCTGTCGTTACTGGTAGGATGTTGAATTTCCATGGGCTAATATTGATTCTCACGATATCAACCTGGTTGTTTTGGCTTCTGTACAGCTCTCTGTAGAACTCCTCCGCCACCTCAACTATCATGTTCATGTTTGTTATGGCATTGCCTTCTATGTCCGTTAATTGCATACATCCGATTTTTCTTTGCAGAAGTTTGCCTTGTCAAGTCAAGGGATTGCCGCAACAGTTTAATAAATATTTAATGGCAACCCAGTAATACAGCAAGTTTTACGTTATTATAGCAGCAAAACGTTAGGTAGATTGTTTCTAAGTTAATATTGAAATAACTAACTGCGCAGAAGTAATTTCACCTTTTTTCTGCATTGCACCTGTTTTACTATCAATTATTGAGTTTCTAGTACTGGCAACACGTGTTGCAACGTACGTTAGCGCAAAACAGTCATGATAGGACCAACTGAGAAACAAGTGGATATGTACTCTTTATGATTTTTTTCATCGTTTCAATAAAGAGAATTACGTTTGCCAATGTTTTTCCCCTGCTTTCTTGGCCCTTCGCCGTATTTCAGTCTGGTTTTCTTCCGGCTCTAACTTTGCAAAAACGGTCGTCTACTTCATTCGAAGCGAGGCCTTTGTTCTTTAACTTCAAAGCGCTCGACGTGGGCAGCAATCAAACGTGGGCGAAGCGAGAAACCTTGCCCTCGGAGGCGTAGCTTGAACTTCGATGCGTAAGCACGTATTCGGAAGCTTGCAAATCGGGTCTTCGCTAGAATAACTAATCATATAGATTTGTCCCTCTTAATTTAAAGTCCGATCATTTGCATACGCTTAGAGCCAGCCTTTATAATGAGAAACATTGGGGTTCTTGCTTTGCGCAGCACCTCTGGATTCTTTCTGATGCACTTCTGCGTCTTCGGCTTCCCAATGCTCCTTTTGCTAGCTGGATTTAAATCAGCCCCGTTTACATTAACGGGTACGGCCAATCGAGGCTTCCCTTTCTATTCACTTCACGTCTTACCCACTTTGTGACTTGTAATGAAAGATCTCGAAAATCTTTACATAGGAGCTCAATACATATTGTGGCGTCAGTGTTGGACACGACCATTAGAATGAGATTCTTAAAGTTTGGCTGCAGCATCAGGTTGTTTCTCGTCGACAAAATTAAGGAGTATTGCTTGTAATACACAGTACCAGTAAGTGCTATAATTTAATCGCATCAAAGAGAGAGGTTTATTGTAAAAAGAAACGAGAGTGAAACTGAACAAAACCGAAGTTTCTGCTTCACGTTCGTTGTGCGAAAAAATGCAGATCGTCATCATAAAGTACATAACTGGCTAATGTATTTTAGTTAATGACCATATTCTTCCCGCAGTGCAAAACCAAAATTCAGACTAATCCCCATACAAACCTTTATATTTTCTGGAGCTATGGCAGCTGCATTAATGATTAAGGGGATAACGCTCGAAGCCCGTGTAATCATATTTAGGTGCATGGTAATGAACCTCAGGTAGTCGGAATTTACCGAGTCCACTACTACGACATCTCTGGTGGTTTTGAGGCGTTAAGCCTCAGAAGCTATTATGATATTTTGCTAAAACATTTATCTTTGCGTTTGTATTAGACCTTTCCCGTTTTTGTTTTCAGTGTCTGCACGCCTAACCTCTCGTTAAATAAAAAGTCAAAAACTTCTCACTGCCTCTTTTTTTTTTCTTCCGGAATGCAATTAGCTGTTCGTAGCTGCCAATATATCATAGCGGGACGTATTTAAGAAAGAATGTTAGCTTCTAATTAGAATAATGTTTTCGAGATACAACCATTCATTTATTTACCAAATTTTTATTTATTTAATTATTTATTTATTTATTGCACCTTGCTGACCTGCCTACTTAGCCATTTCCACGAGTAGGCATACATGAGTTGTGCATCCAAGAATTTTCTCACCACTAGTGGTTAGAATTGTTTAGATTTCTGGTGGAGTGACTAAGTTGCTAGTGGAGTCACTCAAGGGTCGATATTAGGCCCACTCTTATTTTTAATTTACGTTAACGATGTTTCTTAGGTGATTAGTTATTCTTCTTTTCCCTGTATGCTTATGACATCAAGTTAGTTAAAGAAATTCATTCAGTTAACGACTGTCGCCTGCTGCAGTCAAATTTGTTTTCTTTATCTGAATTGTGTGACAACAATAACGTTTCTCTGAATACCGCAAAGATCAAATTCATAAGTATATCTAGCAAAACATACATTGTGTCATTTTCGTACTCTGTCAATACCATGTTGTTGTGTCGGTTTATGAATTCAGTGATCTAGGTGGTCTTTTTGATAGCATGCTAAATGCTTTTGCTCAAGCTAAATGTGCTGCCATGCATGGCTTTCATTTCTCTCGGCTGTGTTTGCAGAATCTACTGAGAATTCAGTTCTCCTACAGCCTTCCGGAATTGTGCACTGCAATATGTTTTCCTTATTTAATATGCATCTGTGATCTGGAATCGCACCACTAAATCTGGCAATGACGCCATTGAGCGAGTCCAGAAAAAAAAAAATTTATAAGCGTTTACAACAATCTTTTCGCTAGAAATACCTCGGGACCTTGCTCCAACACTTCAAGATTATTGTCGTTGCCATCAATTCACTGCCGAAGAAACTGCGCTGACCTATTATTTCTTATAAACTGGTTCACGGTATAATATCCTCCTGTTTACTATTCACGTGTGCAAATGTTCCAATTTCGCGTAAGTTAACCAGAGGAAATAGCAAGTAGTGCCCACATCAAATGTCAGATGCATTTGAAGGCCAGCTTAATAGGATTAGGTTCCCAAACTTTCCAGAAGAAAGGCTGAGCCTTCCCAGTGAAAGATTATCAAAGAGACTCAAAGAGAGTGGTAATGACATCGTGGGAATCGATAAAGGTTTACCTTTTACGTGCATTCTATATCTTCAATGCCTCCTCCCACCGTATGAAAAAGGTGGAAAACAGATTCGGTGTTAACGTGATTTTTTTGTTCAGGAATAAGTTAGGCCGAGTCTGCACAGCGGTGGAAAGAAAAATTGAAGGCAAAGAAAAAAAAGTGGTGTTATTGTGAGGTCAATCACCGAGAAACATTTGTAGAATGTGAAAAGGGTGCGGTGTATCTCATCCCCTTGTCATGTGGTAAGTGCTATATTGGGCAAACTGGAGGGTGTTTGAATAACCGAATAATGAATCACAGGGCATCGATGAAGGCCTACCATTCGTCGAGTAGGGGCCTACATTGCGGGGATTACAAGTGTTACCCATTACTTCGCGAAACAATGGCGTTGTCCCAGAACAGGGATAGGACAGCGAGAGAAGTTGCTGAGGCTTTTTATATACACAAGTTTGACGACACGCGTGTTGCGAGGCCTTCGGTGACTTTGCACCAACTAGATATGGATTATCTCACTGTCGATTGCTTATCTTTCACGACATATTTATTTACTAGTTATATATGTGTATCTTTCAATAAGTTTTACTTGCTGTATAGTCTGCGCATTTTGTGTGTGCCTTCTCTGTTTCTTGTCACTTTTTGCACAGCTTCGTAGTTATGAATTATTCAATCGCCTAGCATTCAGTACTCTTAAGAGAATCAACCATTCCATGTACCTGCCAACTTCTTTTAATACTCTACTGTTCACAGAGTACAAAGACTATATAGTGTTAACTTTCATGATCTTGATGTTTTTCAGTTTACTGACATTGCTTTTATCTCAGCTCTGTATACTGTCCTAACTTAGTTTTTCACAATGTAGAGATTCTTGTCTTTTACATCTTTCAGGATGGTTCCTACATAAATGTGTATAATCACCTTTATTTTTCCCTCACATTCCATGGTTCTCGTCTCATCTTTTTATTCTTCCCATTTTGCGCTGACTTCTGTTTGTCTGTGTGTTTTCAGTCTTTTAACTTGATTTTTGTAAAGCGTTCGTGTATTGTGTTGTGTCCTTGTATCGTTTTATTTTGGTGTGTGCCTGCACTAAAACACCATAGTTGTTCCACGGCACGTAAATAAATGAATAATTCCTTAAATTTAAATATTAATGTTAAACTACACATATGAAAAAATATAATTGCTATAGACGCTTAATATAGTCAAGTGCACACCGTAGTTGCAGTTGTGAAACAGCTGATACTATAAAATATGACATATTAGTGAACGATATCAATGAGATAGCGAAGTTCAGTGCCTTCTTACTTTCCAAAACCACTGCTTCCGCATGTTTTTTTGCATCGTTTATGAGGGTTCTGAGGGCAACATGGAAATTACTACCGACTCCACCGAAATTGCCAATGTAAGCATTTAAACATGACGTGGCCGGCAACGCAGACATTTAGAACAAGCTGTGGCCAAGAAACACCAGGGACGAATTGGCCAAGAACCAGACGAAGGAAGTGCAAGAGTGCACGGCGAATGTCTTGTTCCTTTTCTCTCCAAAAAAAAAAAAAAGAAGTTTTTGGAGACAAGCCAATGCCTTGAAGTTTTTCTCTCTCATCACTACTTATCGTGCGTCATGCACATCAGGAAAACTTTGTTTTCATTCCGGGTCGTAGGCAATACAAACATTTTGTTTTCACAAACCCTACTTCGGCTGCACACCTTGAAATTACCTCTTTCCGTGTAAACACGTTGTGTGACTAGTAGTAACGAGTAAAGAGCATTTAAAGCATCCGAACAGATGTTTTGATCGTAATACATTTCGTTTATTTTCCAAATAGTATCCAGAAGCAGCGGCATGAATCTTTACTGACGAGGAAGTCTAGGCTTCAGTACAGGGGTCCCTCAGTACACGGCCGCATGGGTGGTAAGGCAATATCGGAAATATCGAGAATCTTTACAAGTGTATTAAGCGAAAATCCAGCAGTAACAACATTGAGTCAGTCCAGAAAATGTTCATAAGCATTTACAATATTGTTTCACTTCAAAAGACTTAGGATTTCACTGTAACACTGATAGAGACAGAGAGATAGACGGGCGGACGATTTTTAATAATGGACGAACTTGATGGACGAGTTTAATAATGGGTTCACGGTTTACCCATAAAACACTCCTAAGCTTCGCCCACTCATCATTCACTCCGTGGATATGCTGTGATTTTAAATGCGAAGAATTTCTCGGTGAACTTCGGCGACATTGAGCCTATCTATCTATCTATCTATCTATCTATCTATCTATCTATCTATCTATCTATCTATCTATCTATCTATCTATCTATCTATCTATCTGTCTGTCTATCTATCTATCTATCTATCTATCTATCTATCTATCTATCTATCTATCTATCTATCTATCTATCTATCTATCTATCTATCTATCTATCTATCTATCTATCTATCTATCTATCTATCTATCTATCTATCTATCTGGCAACCAACAGCTTTTAGCTCTCCTGGCCGTTTCGATGATGGTATCGATACCATACTTGGTATGGCATAACATGACTGTATGAAGAACATATTTGACTAATCATAACATGGAAGTCATGAAATGTATGTCATGATTTACATTTCATGGTCCTGCAGCTCTTGCGGTGATTTCGTTCCCATGGCATGTTGCAAAACTGCTATGGTATGGCATGATTGCATGGCGAACGCAAGCGACACACCCTAACATGAAAATTATGACATACGTGTTATGTAACAACATGATTACATGCTACGCTCATGATGCGCTCACAGCCGTTTTGCTAGCTTCA
The DNA here is from genome assembly GCF_013339725.1 of Rhipicephalus microplus. Lineage (NCBI taxonomy): Eukaryota > Metazoa > Arthropoda > Arachnida > Ixodida > Ixodidae > Rhipicephalus > Rhipicephalus microplus. The sequence goes on along the minus strand of NC_051165.1, from coordinate 184,914,832 downwards.
CATGTACCAAACTCGGTATTACGCGACACGACCGGAAGACATAGGTAATTGACACATCAAACATGATAATCATGACATGCGTGTCATTTAACAACATGGCCACGTGTAACACTGATGACGCGCTCGCGGCCATTTCGCTAGCTTCACATGTACCAAACTCGGTATTAGGCGACGCCACCGGAAGAGATAGGTAAATGACGCATCCAAACATGATAATCATGACATGCGTGTCAAGTAACAACATGGATGCATGCCACACTGATGATGCGCTCGCCGCCGTTTCGTAGCTTCACATATGCCTAATTTGGTATTACGTGACGCCAATGCAGGACGAAGGTATGTGACTGGTGCAGACATGATTATCATCAGATGCGTGTCTTGTGAGAACATGATTACGTGCCACAGTCAAGGCGCCAATACATTTCGACGCGACGTGGTGCGCGTGCTCCTCACCGGCGTTCATGTCGTCGCGTCACGCCGACGTTGCCACGCCAGGCGCCGGTCCTGCCTTATACTCCCTGGCGCGCGCCTCGCTGCGTTGCTTTGACACATGCGCGTTTCAGCGCATCTGGCGTCCCTCCGTCACGAAAAAAAGGGAGACGCAGTGTTGTCTGGATAACGCATCGGCGCGAAATGCAGCATGTCACATTTCGCGCCGGTTGCCGTCAGGCCGCGCCGACGGCCGCTGGTCGCACCTGGCGCCAGACGATAGAGTGCTCGCGTTTTGCTAACGTAGCGTCACTGTGCCCAGCGTGCGCGTGTGTCAACGCTACATTAGAGTAGATTGGGCCCTTCACGACGCGCTCGTGGCCATTTTGCTAGGTCCACATATACCAAATATGGTGTTACGTGACGTCACGGGATGACGAAATATATGACTGGTGTAAAGATTATAATCGTGACACGCGTGTCTTGTAAGAATATGACAACATACTATGGTCATAGCGTGCTCGCGGCTGTTTCGCTATAGCTCCAAATATACTTTATTTGGTATCACAAGACATGAATAGATGACGAAGGTAAACGACACATCAGAACATGATTATCATGACATGGAAGTCATGTACGGCATCATTTACCTCCACCTCGTAACGTTGTGCGGATTTAAAAGCGACATATCAAGAGTTCTCATTCCTGCTTCGCATATCATCGATTCCCACTGTACGTGGAATCTGTCAATTTTTTTACAACACTACCGCTCACAGAATTCAATATACCTGTAAAATGTTTTATTTTATTAAGCTCGACGTTTTTCAAAGTCTACAATCATTGTTACTTTCACCGACCACAGTCAATAGAGGTTCCTACTTTTCTGACAGTTTTCTGACAATTCTTCCCACGTCCTTCTTTAGGCCAGCCTTCCGCACGTCTATATATCTGCAACGTTATTTCACATTTTACCTAAATATTTCTCGTGTTATGGTATTTTCGTCCTTCAATTTTTTTTAATTTTCTTAGTCTATGTGTTATCGCTCTTTTATATTCATTTTCTTCTCAAGGTTGTCTATATTGTAGCGTTTATTTTTTATTTTATTTAGCGTGCGTCTGCACAAGGAGCTTATTGTAGTTCCTAGATACGTTCTATGACTGATTGATTGATTGATTGCATAATTTATTGGTCGATTGGTCAGTTGATTGATTAACTGATTATTTGGTTGATAAATTTGGAAGATGGTTGAGCATCGGCTTCAAGATTGAAACACGAAAGCGTAATAGGGCTTTGTGCACGTTGCCTTCAACCGTGCCGTAAGGAAAGAAAGGTTTGTGTGCGTAAGCCGTTCCAGGGAAAGGTAGAATACCTGTACTGCAAGCACTATCGACGTCTTGACATAAGTTGTGAAAATGGCCCATGCAGTTTCGCTACTGTGCACTTGTAGCAAGGTTTTGGAACATTTCAAAGTTAAGCATATCTGTTCTTTCTTAGAGGACAACAATTATTTTTTAAGTAGTCAGCATGGTTTTCGGCGCGGTTTGTCCACTACGACGCAACTTATTCACACTGTAAATGATCTAATGGTAATGCTTGACAAGGGCGGACAGATTGACATGGTTTTTCTTGATTTTGAAAAAGCCTTCGACCGTGTGTGACACCGACATTTAATGTTAAAAATCCGATGCCTTTTTGACAATCCTCGGATAGTACAGTGGCTCGACTCGTATCTTACGCGGCGTAGGCAGTTCGTTCACATAGGCAATTCGGACTCAGCATTCGCATCTGTTCTTTCAGGCGTTCCTCAGGGTTCGGTGCTCGGCCCGTTACTCTTTTTAATCTATAATAATGATTTGCAGATTACGTCACCAGTATGTTGCCGTTTATTTGCAGACGACTGCGTTGCATACATGCACATTCAGTCAGTGAAAGATCAACAAATACTAAACAACTTCTTAGCAGCTGTTAGCAACTGGTGCTCAACATGGCAGATGCGCCTAAACGTTTCCAAGTGTGTTCAGATGAGTGTTACACGCAAGAAGGAGTCGCTAGTTTGCACCTATACCATCAATAATGTTCCATTAGCTTCAGTAGACCAATTTAAATACTTGGGTGTGTATGTCAGTTCTACGCTAAGCTGGAGTGGTCATGTGCAATTCATTGTTTCCAATGCTTTGAGAAAACTTTACATGCTAAGAAATCGCATGATGCATTGCACTCCTAAAACTAAGCTTCTGGCCTACACGACATTAGTTGGACCGCTATTAGAATATGCGGACGTAGTTTGGGACCCGCACACCAAATGTGACATCAATTGCATTGAACGCGTTCAAAAAAAAGCGCTAAGATTCATCTTCAACTCTTACGGCAGACACGTGTCCATTACTAACCTTAGACATTTAAGCGAACTTCCAACGCTAGAATCACGCAGGAAACTGCATCGACTGCAAATGCTTTACAATATTGTAAACGGTAACATTAGAATGGGCTTCACTGACTACATGCAGTATAACAGCGCAAGGCTAACAAGATGGAAGCACAGTAAGACGATTGTAAGGCCACGAGTTAAAACGAAGGTGTATCAATTTTCGTTTTTTCCTCGAACGATAGCACAATGGAACGAGCTTCCACGTGACATAGTCGGCCTATCATCAGTTCATGCGTTCACAAATGCCGTGCAAGATTATCTGTGATGTTACGCGCAGTTCTTGTCATTCTTTCTCTTTTAGAGCTTGAAATGTATGTGGGTAATCATTTATTTCGCGGTATTCTTCTGTTGACGTAAGCTGTCCTTCGGTTCACATGCTTATTTGTTTCGTTGGCCATTTCACTCATGTTCTGAAATGTTGTATGCGTATTTCGGGTGTTCAATCACTCGATCCTGTACGTATTATTGCTCCTGTGTCCTACCTCAGTGTATTATTGCAAATGCTGTTTGGCTTGTTTTTTATGTTCGCGTCTTGAGTTCACATTCGGCTGCATGTTTTGTTATCATTAGACATATGTTAATTTGTTCTGTTTTTATGATGTACCCACTCCTGCCATGGCTCCCAAAAGGCAGCCGGCAGTAACTGATAAATAAATAAATAAAATAAAATAAATGCTTGCCGTTGTTCGGATTTAATTAGAAGTCAATAGTACATTTGCAATGTACCAACTACGCATCCATAAAGTCCAACGCCCAGCTTAACGTATCGTATTGGGTGGCCAGCCACCAGCCACTCATTGCTCAGTTTATATGTTTTGACACGTGGAGTAATTATACGTTGAGGTAACCCTTTCCGCGCTATCGGCCATACAATGCTAAATGCGCCGGTTCTCATCCGAGATGACCCTTCCCTCTACATGACATTCTTACAGCGGTCTTATTTTATATAAGCTTCACGCACTGCCATAGCTTTGTTGTACAGAACACTTCTTTGCCACGCAGCAGGCTTGGGTTCGATTCCCACTTGGGCTGGTAATTTTTTTTCCTAATTATTTATTTGAATTTTTTTTCGAATGTCGAGTGAAATATCAGCGAAATGTCAGTGGACAACACTGATCTCTCAGTGACAAAGAAGGACGCCTGCATCGAAACGGTAATTTTTGCGAGATGAGCTCTTCAACATGATGAATCAGTTCGAAGCAAACAAACCAACGAGGACAAAAAACACGCATGGCACACAGGTCCTAAAATTCAACATTTCATTTTAAATCGGGATCTCAGAACATTTAACTACGTTAACAAGAAGCAAAATTGGGCTCCTGCTGGAACTAATCGAGGTGGCGAAAATGGATGGTAAGAAATAAATATGTGGTCAAGCCGTCAATCCCTCAATTTTTCAAAAATTACATTACCTGTCACCTCAATGATGATGTCTTATTTTGTGCCCCCTGCACTGGCGTCATGTAAGGTAAAGTCACGTGTGCCATTGCATATTTCGTTTCCCTGGCTTCAATAAAGTGTTGAAAGTTAGCGCCTGTGTGTCATGCGTGTTTTTGTCTATCTGTTAGTCTGCCAGTTTGTGTGCTTCGAATTTATTGATCATGACATATCAACACACCCTGACCTCAAAAATATTGAGCTCTTTAATGTTTTTGCGTAAATAATAATAATGATAACAACAATAATAATAATAATAATAATAATAATAATAATAATAATAAATTAACTACACCTTCCCAGAAGGAACCCTGATGGGATGCGAAGCAGCAGCGTTGCGCACGGACGTGATCGGTGTGTTTTGGACTAGCGCCTCGTCGATGTCGCAGGCGCGACGTCGCCATTCGCGAACGCGATTGGCTTGCATGGCGCAGAGTATTTTGCCAGCCTTGACCTGCAATCGCGCTACTGGCAAATACCAGTGTCCGAATCTGACAAAAAGAAGACGGCTTTTACCACCTCAGATGGGCTATATGAATTTAACGTAATGCCTTTCGGACTTTGTAACGCGCCTGCTACCTTCGAACGTATGGTGGATAGCGTACTGCGTGGCCTGATGGGGAAAACCTGTTTATGCTACCTCGACGACATCACAGTGTTTTCGTCTACCTTTTCGCAACATCTGCAACGTCTCGAAGAAGTCCTAGGTTGCCTCGCAAAAGCTGGTTTACAGCTGAATACGAAAAAAATTCACCTTCGCAAGCAAGACGATCAAGGTTCTAGGGCACTTAGTCAGCAAAGACGGTATTCGACCGGGTCCTGAAAACCTCCCCGCCGTCCTAGAGTTTCCCCGTCCGTTGCGTAAAAAAGACCTGCGCAGTTTTCTCGGCTTGGCATCCTACTTTCGGCTCTTCATACGTGATTTCGCGAGGCTTGTCTCTCCGCTCCATCAACCGCTCGCAAGTAACACGGCATTCGTCTGGTCCGAAGACTGTGAAAAGGCTTTCCTGGCGTTGAAGCAAGCCCTGACATCCGACCCGGTACTATGTCACTTCAATCCAGGTGATCCAAAACCAGGTTTTGGCAACATCAGTTAGGTGGAAAGGGACCGTGCGTCACTTGTGTAGAGTATCCCATCTGTTCAACTCACTGACGAGGTCGTAGGTGTGTAGCCATTCTTCAACATCATCCCCTTTGAGACCCGAGAATACTGGCGGATCACGCTGGTGGCTGTGGATGGCCAGGGTCGATGGCGGAGGCTGCACTGGGCTGATGGTGTTGGATGGACCAGAATTGTCTTGCACTGCCATGGCAGGTGGTAGTAGACGACGACCAGAGCGGAGCTCCAGTGGTAACGTGCGAGAGGACATGGGGATCGAGAAGCACCGTCTACCACTTATGAGGAAGAGCTTTATTCGAGACGAGCTCAATCTGGCGCACACTGATGATGATATCTACAGATGAGGAAATTATACAAATGATGCTTACAAGTCCAATTGATAAAGAAGAGTCGGTGACTGCGCTCACAGGCTCTGCTAAGCATCACAATGTCGGTGATGGCCGGATTAGGCCGAATAGCTTCGACGCATGTTTCGGCGGCTGACGGAGTTTCGTCTTTTGGCGTCCTCTCCATCGCAGATAAACGAGCCGAGTGTCCACTCGAAGTGCGCTCCAATGTCGCAAGTGCTGGAGAGGGTGAAGCGACAGAGAGGTGGCGCATGGCGAGCACACGGCAGGCGAGGTACATAGTGACGCATTTTTGAAAGAAATATACTTCCTTAGTGCGCAGAGAACGTTTCAGAAAGAAGTCAGTGTGCGAATTGTGGGTGCACCACGAAGTTTGATGAATACCAAGTAATGGCAAAGTATAGGGACAAGAGGGCACGTGAAATAGATGAAGTTTTTTTTATATACGCAAAGCAGGAACTGAGTGTGTAAGTGCGCCATTCGTCAATCTGTTTGATAATTAATACAAGTATCTTTTAAGTCAAGTTTTCTCTTCAAGATTAGAATAGGTGGTCTGGCGCATGCGCCATCATTCGTCCTTTTTTTGTGTGTGAGTGATCTCTTCGCCCTTTTGACTGTATATATATTCCCGCCATCTGTGCAATAAAATTGGTTGTAAGTGCGCGCTCTGTCCTATCTCTCTGCTCTTTCTTCCTTCCGAAACGTTCCCTGTGCACTAAGGAAGAATATTTCTTTCAAAAATGCATTACGAAACCACCCCAAGTAGCCACTTTTTGCGGGTAGTGACGCCACCGCGCTCTGCGAGAAAAGGCGTACCTACTTGCCACCGCCCCAACACCTGCGCCGAGGGGAGCGTGGTGCGGCGCGTTGGCACAGAGACACGGACGGACAGCGTCACACGGGCTAGTGAAAGGGCTGCTCCTCATCTAATATTGACTGCAAGTATTTACCTTGCCTGTCGAAAGAAGGGAAACTGTCAAAGTTCAAAATAGATTGCGTTCCCTTCGGACCACAGCATCGCGCGACATCTTACTAGATATTTTGAGATGTGTACTCTACGAACGCACGAGAAAAGGAGTGAAAACAATAGATCGAAGTGGCAGCTATAACCAAAGTACATGAAACTCTCCGGTCCTTTGAGGTAAAAATTGTGGTCTTGACGAAACTCCCTAGAGAGCGGCATCCACCTTTTCGATCCCCCATACGCAAGACACATAGACAAAACACGCCAGTCTAGTTCGAAGCCTCGTATCAGCTGCGATACAGCAAAGAGCACAAACTCGCGATCGAAAGTCAGCTGTGACGTCCTGGTGTGCATGAGTGTGCTTGCAGGATAACGGTGCTGCGCTATACCACGGCGTTTCGTTCTCATCGATGCTGCCTGCATAACAATACCGTATATGACGGCTGCATGCCCCACGAGTTCAAATATTTCCGCGAGAGCTCTCCGCGATGATCATGAATGTTCTTACTTTTATGTTTGCTATTATAGCTTGCTTACACCCAGTGTTTTACAATTATACGTTCGCGGGAAGGAGGGGGGGGGGGGGTTCACCAGAATATGTTTGGCCTGCAAAGAGAGTGCATAAATTATGAGCGCGCGATTGTATTGCGGTTGTTATTTTTTTTAAGAGGAAAAAGTATGTAATGGTTTCGGCATCGCATATCTCTTTTCTTTGTTGTGTTCTCTTTTGTTTCTTTACTACAAACAGGCTGCACGCATACACGCGTAGAGTGATATGGACGTTGAATCCACCAGGTTGCAAGGAAGTCCGTTCAGGCGTCTTCCTGCTGAGGACATGGGACATTTCCCGCATGCAATCTCACTGTCTCCTAAATATGCAAGTTGAGCTATAAAAACAGCGTTATTGTATTTTTCTATGCTATTTGCTTATTACTAGTTTTAAAAAGACGTCAGTCTGGACGCTACTCTCCATCTCCTAAAAAACAAAGTGACTGCGTTGTGACAAATCTCGTGCAACTACGCTTTTATCATAAATGCCCTGATAAACTTATTTTTATATGTTCAATGTCACCTGCAAATTTGACATCAATACAATAAAAAATGATTTAGGCACTGCTCCCAAAAGAAAGCATCTGAAACTTTTTTGTTAGAATTTTTTAGTGAAAAGGGAAACCTGTTGTGCCAACATGATCAATATGAAATGTACCGTGTTTAGCAGGGCAACAGTCTTCCGTTGGTTTAATTTTCACTGAATGGTAAATAAGACAAAACACCGGAATAACGTATGGCTGCTTCAGCATGGCGACTCAACATATATTTACTCCACATTCACGTAAATTTCACGTGGCAATAACATTTAAATCTTGCTTCGCAGCTACTTATTTTGATAGGCTGTGGGTATTAATGCCACAAAGCATGACCCACTCTCATTAAGACAGCGTTGTTTTGCTGTAACAAGGAAAGCGGACAGCTGCAAAAGGAACCAAAGAACGGAACGTCTGCTGAGTTTAGAAAACGTATGTGTAGAATGCACTCCTCCGCTTCCTTTGCTCCGCAACATCTTCGTGCGTGAGGGAGTGTGGAAAAAGTTTGACGAGTAAGGTGGACGGTGCCGTCGTCCAACAGCCTAATTTGAATAATTCAGAATCAGCGTGTGCAGGGCCATAGCTCACCGGTGCTGCAGTGAGAGCACACAGACGCTGACTGCGATAGGTGGACATGTTAATGCTCTACTGCCATGGTTGCTAGGCGTAGGCATCTCCACTCCCCCCTTTGTTATTTTTGTTTTGTACTCTCGTGCAGCACTCTGCAAACAGCGGTGCGCAAACTGCGATCGAATTAAATCTGGTGTATACGAGCACATGCAAATTAGTTCTGAGCTGCCCAGACCCTCCACACAAGGTTACGCGTGGTTTGTGCGCGCACGACATGGTTCCTTCGACGAGAGCATATTTTTTTTTACCTTCGCAAATTTCAGCTTGGCACTCGCTCGAAGAACGTCCAATTGGATGTGTTTCGAACGAAGAAGTAGCCAGAATGACGCAAACGCTGCGGAAACAAAGCTGCCCGTATTGAACAGAAGGAGCAGAAAACTGGAATTTTCTTTTTGCGTGCAAACTAAAATCTCGTGGAAACGGACACACCATATTAAACACAGGGCGAGACGATGCGTGCTAGCAGAAAAGAATGCATACCTTAAGCCTTCTCATCGATGTTTGTTTGTTACATTTTTGGGGGAGTAAAACGTCTTGTTTGACAAAAAGATAATTGTGCTAACTAATCAGGATCGTAGTGGCTTCGATGTTGTATAGTTCTCTGCCGTGAAACTTTTATTGGAGTTGCACTGCATTGAATTGTGATGAATTGATCATCATTTTTCTCATATGCGTTGGTGAATGTTATCGTTGAAAACAGCAACTTTGGGAGCAACATAAACGAATAAAAACATTTGGTAATTTCGTAAACACAAGTGTAACTTGGATTCACTGCTCATTCCCCATCGTTAGGAATGAGCAGTAGATCCAACCTTCGGATTGTGCTGGTGTGATTTGTACGTCAATAAGAAGAGCGTATGCAGTGTTGTTCGTAGTTGAAGGCGCCGTTTAAAAACGCATGGCATAAAAGACACGGAGTATATGAAACAATGGCTTTCCCTCGGTGGGGGGCTCGAAGTGGGCGAACCTACAAACGGTGGATTACTCTTATACAAATTTCGAAAGAACGATTACGTTAACGTCGATGAAAAAATCCAACATGCTCAAGCTATTTTTAATTTTTCTGTGTATATTGTTCTGCTGGTCATTTCGCTAGGATAGCGAGAACAGTTTCTTCAAGTTGCAGAGGTGGTGTCTTGGCGACAGAGCGAATAGAACACGACGAGCAAAAACGGGTGTAAATAAAGTTGCCGCTTGCCTGTATTTTCTTCCTCGATATGTACTGAGAGATGGTGAGCGTCACCGAAACTGTCTTGCTCTTGGCTGGGCCTTTAATATCGGCCAATCGGCGAGCGAGTCACTCATGAACCGAGCTTCGTGCTTCTGCAGTGCAGGGCTCTTGTTATTGCGGCACTGTGCGCGACCTCTGGGGCGTCTCTTATGACATCCGCGATGGCGACACCCAATCCGGTGTTTGTGACAAGCTGCCGTCACTGAGTCTGAGTCAAGGAAACAAAGCAAGAGGGAAACTAAACCTGGTAAAGAAGTCAGAAGTGAGGCGGGGATAAACTTCAGTTCGAAACCAACATCACCAATTTTCAGGCTGAAGCTTCGATGCCTGCTTGCAACTGCTTTTCTCCTTTGTGCCAGCCCCTTTTTTACGCTGGCAATTTTCACGATACTCTCGTGAAGGTGACGCAACAACGACCGATGCATTGAAACGAAGGGCTGTGGATTCTGGATCGGAAAACGCTCAGCAAAGTGTGTACACTTACTTTATTGGCATTGTAACACATGATGATAGAGCTGAATGAATATCGGTGTAGGATATTTCCTTGGTTGTCGTTTTTCATGGGACGGGAAAGTGTTCGTCTTTGGTGTGGTTTGCTCTTGTGGGAACCACAATGATAGAAAAAAAAAGAGTTGAGCAAGAGAGACAGATGGTAGACAGAAGCAGCTGAATGCAATAATTACGTAATGAAAATGATTCCACTCACCACCTTATAAAACATTGCCTAATAGAATCATGTTTCTTTTTTATTATTCATTCAGCGTCAAGGCTGATGAACACATCAGCAGAATTATCAGGTTTTTCATTTACCCTCTCCTTGATGTTTCAGAGAAAGTATTCCCAAATGCAACTTTTCATTTTGTTGGAGCTTTAATCAGGAACGAATATTATTTTGATTTGTTCTTATGGCATGCTCATTTGTTGCGACAGAGTTATCTGGAGATCAATGGGAGAGGTCTTCTTCCTCCAGGGGGCGTAGTAGAGACCAACGCCGTTGATGATGGTATCTGCCTTTCTTTGGGTCAAACCCACTAGAGGCCGCCTGCTGTTTCAATGAACTTATTCTAATTTGTTAACTCCTATAAAGTTAATTGGTTTTTATGCTCTCTTGACGTCTGCTCCGATATGATTTGTACCATACAAAGGTCTTAAATTGGAATATTACTTATTTCTATTAGTTCTAACTTATTATGTTTGTAGTTTCATAGCAATCAGTTGAGCCCACGGTCAACTTGTATGAAACCAAACACACAAACAAAAAGCTGCAAGGTTACTTATTTCGGAGTCCTTCTTGAGAAACATGTTATTCATTGTGGGCGCAGCGCGTCAAACGAAGATGCAGGAGAGGAGAACCGCACATGACAGGCGCAAAACGTCAACGAGTTTTTAGTGTCGAAGCCGTGGGTCATATGCCTTGTGTCGTCGTAGTCGTCGTAGTACCATGCATTGCAATGAATGTCAATAAAAACGGTGTCACAGCATATCCACGCATAAATGATGATGAGTGGGAAAAGCATTCGTCAGTTAGTCTGTGCTTCCGTCCGTCCAACCGTTCGTCCGTCCGTATGTCCATCTGTGCGTCCATGAGTTCATTCGTCCGTTCACATCACCCCACTTGCCATCATTCACCTCGGGAATATGCTGTAATTTTCGTTTATTTACCAATATCACAAGCAAGAAAACCAACACACAAAAAATCAGTACGGCAAACAACGACCTGGTAACAAAAGAAACTACTATACGTTGTAGCATCGTGATTATAAGGAAAGGAACGCTCTAACAACAGTGCGATGCGACTTCTTACAAACACCCTGCTCCACGCACATGCCTACCTCTTTTCCAAAAATGCATTGCAATATTAATTAGGGCCACAATGTAGTTGACGTCTGGCTGATGCATGAAATTTCATGTTCCTTAGTTTGGTATGCTTCCACCTCCCAATGTGTTCACTGGTTTCTTACGACAAAATATTTATGAATTTTCACCAAAGACTAGCGCGCAGCCGCAGTTCCTACACTGACTTGCCAAATGGGAATAAGGTGCGCCTTTCAATGAGCCGTGATCCTCCGGTAATCTTATATTCAGGCACCTGCCAGTTTGGCCTACGTATAATCCACCAACTTAATTCCCACCAACTAGCCTATTTCGAAGTTATCTCTCTTTCTCTTTCTTTCTCTTTTTTTCTGTTTTCCGTTATTATATATAAGGGGAAGTTGGCGCACAAGTAAGCCACCAGCTACTTCATAGATATTGAGTTAAGAAAGTAAAAAGCCCCTGAGCCCCTCTTAAGAAAGTAAAAAGCCCCTAAGCCACACCTAGTTCTAAGTCGAGACCGTAATCTCTTTGTCGCCTTCACGACCCCTCCTGCGAGCGTTATCTACCCTTCGCTATGTATTTCTTCAGAAAGCACATGGGATTTCAGCACTATGCCAGTCAGGACTTAGCGATCTTCGAATACACGTTGCTATCTCCGTTTGCACAGTAGCAAGCGCAGAAATCGAAGTGAAGCCAGTTAAACAAACACGATTGCCATCCGAGACAAGGCAGATCCGACACGTGACAGCACGACCGAAAAGTGTAGGAGACGATTCCCAACAGATATGTCGACACGAAGAGATATTATCTTGACGTCATGTGTACAAACCGCTGAGGTCACAAGTTGTGCCGCAAAGAGGGAAACTCCGAGGGAGAATAGCGCGCTTGTTCCTTGTATTTTCACAGTCAGCTTAGGGGCCCTTTAAACTTAATGTTGGTACGTGCTAGTGCCGCAAAAGCGCCATGGCGCCGTCGACGCTCGTCGCATGGGAGACGCGGGGTTCTGCGCGTTGCTTCCAAAAATAAACCGCCTCTATATCTGTGGTTTATGCTAATCGATTTTTCATATGACTAAAACGCGTTCAACTATCATACTGAAATCTGGGTTACCGGATGCGTAACAAATGGGGAATGGGGAATTGGGGAGCCCAAAAAAGACAGAAATGCAAACCCACTCAGCGAGAGAGAGAAAACAGCGAAGGCTTTCGCTGTGGTGCCGCTGAATAAGAAACGTAACAATAGGAACGAGACATCGGTAATGAAAAAGCATGATTTCTTCCCTAATTTGTAAGATATGATCTACGGGCCTGCAGGAGGTTCGTTTTTAACGCGCCATCAATATTCAGAAAAAAAAAATCTTTCCGAGCTCAAAAGGAGCAATATTGAGCTTGTACTTTTCATCCTTCGTGCTGCACGGAGAAAGTATGCACCAACATTTAAAACCGCCAATCGACATTGTCCACGAAAATCATTCAAAGTGGCACTGTTTTTGAAAAGCGGTCATGGCGTTCGAAGATCTCCCGCGTACATTGTAATACCTCGCCTAAAGCACAAATTGCCGACTCTCTTTACACGTGAGAACGGTAACAATGCAAGTGTTGAATTCGACCGTTTCGACCAGAGTCTGGCCTGAAATATTCGTGACGAAGGCAAGACTTCGGTAGAAACTGTCGAATTAAACACTTCCATGTTTACGACCACAGTAATTGCCCCATTGTGCTGTCTCAGCAGGGCCACAACGTTGGTGGTGGCTTTACGATGAACAAGTTTTGCTATCGACCACAAAAACGATAACCGCTGCGACTGCTTTACGCTGTCATGAACCGGTGCGAGGGAAACATGTCGTTCGTACGCGGAACGTTAGGGAGCACTAGAATCATCGTGCGCACTGACGCGCGAGCGGGTTTGTCACGTGGTATTTTTTGTATGTAGCAGACATTTGTAATTAGCAAAAAAAACACTGATACTTAACAGATATAAAGTTCGAAACTAATTATTTAGATGTTTTGCAAACCAATCTACAACTTTCTCATTGAATTTTTTTATCTATCTTCGTTCCTTCAGAAGTTAGTTAAATAAACAGGTCTAATTAAAAAAAATTTAGAATACAAAAATATTCTGACTAACTCCAGACAATAAAGAGCAACAAGCTTTTGGTCGCGTCAAAATTACGTAATTACGTGTTCAGGCATATCTTTAAACTCTAGCTAAAGATACGTGCCACACCCTGTATAGCACACAAGTGAGAATTGTGCCTGATATATGCACCCCTGCGTGCACCCCATCCCACCCTTCTCACTAAGCCAGTGGTTAGCCCAATATTTGAAACCAACTACCGTTTTTTTTTTCTTGTCTTTCCTGAGGGTTTATTCATTTGCAGCTTCACAGGCAGCCTCACTTGCGGGCTGGTGACAGAATTTGTCACTGCGAATGCTGATGACGAACCACGCGGGAATACATGTTTTCCAAGAACAAATTCCTTGCTTAGCTTTCAAAGCGTTTCCCGCTACGCGTGTAAAATAGCTTAGCTTAGACGTAAACAGAAATTCTAAACACAGAACCTTTTTCAGCCACGTATTGCTTTTTACGGCTATTGAAGTTTTATTTCTGAACACCCCTAATGAATGCTGCTAAACCTGAACTTTCGATCAATTATTTCATCTATCAAATAATACACATGGAAGACATTTGCCTAACTGTAAGGATTATTTTTGTAAGCTGTTTTATTCGTGGCTGTTGCAAGGCATAATACTTCACCTTTTTGTGCAATTCGCATTGCAACAACAATACTCTGGTCTCCAACTCATGTTTGAAAACGACAGTGCTGATAGAATCCGATTTGTGGGGTTTAACGTCCCAAAACCACCATATGATTATGAGAGACGCCGTAGTGGAGGACTCCAGAAATTTGGACCACCTGGGGTTCTTTAACGTGCACCCAAGTCTGAGTACACGGGCCTAAAACATTTCCGCCTCCATCGGAAATGCAGCCGCCACAGCCGGGATTAGATCCCGCGACCTGCGGGTCAGCAGCCGAGTACCTTAACCAATAGACCACCGTGGCGGGGCAGTGCTGATAGAATCCACTAATTTAGTTTGGCGATTTCGCGTAGTGCCATAAGGATCAAGCATTTACCTGCCAGAAATTGGGGTAGTTGGGAATTGAGTTAGGTCTCTCATTGAACATACGTGGGTAGATTGAAAATTTTCGCAAAAGGGGGTAGTTGGTCTTTTCTGTTTATATGGCATGATGACAAGCTGGGTATTCCGTAAACAGTGTACAGAATAAGGTTAACCTCTAATAAAAGAATGGTTGAGCATTATTAAATTCAGTGAATAAAAAATCATTCAGGGCTATGAAAGCGTTGAGGGTGTAAACGTCACCTCGCAAGCTCTAAAAGTTGAATCGCTGTACTGACATATTACAACATCAGTAAAAAAACATCTAAATCAAAATAAAGCCACTGTCTGACGGTAACTTTATACCTGCTGCGACTTAATACAGCGCATTTTTCATTACTGAGACCTTCGTCCCCGTCCATATCGTGTTTCCGACCTAACCTTCAACCATTCGTGTGCGATTGCTCATTGGTATGGCCAGCCTTGGCTGGGGGTCTACGCTACGGTTTTAAGGCCACGTTTATGTAACGGGCTGTGGCCCTGCACCTAGGGCACTACCTAAGACTCTGCAGGCTTTCTTTTACCTATTTTTCACTTAGTAATGGTTAATCTTCTTTCACCTTTTGCGCGAGGCTTCCTTAAAATGCACAGTGCCTGTACTGCTCAGTGAGAAACGGATGACCCGGCCAGATGTGAAGTTTATTCACGTGTCAGTGTACCTGCGGCAATATTTTTGCATGCTAAGTCAACTTGTGTGCACTGTACTTCACCGAGGGTAAAACAAGAGTGTGCAAATATTGTTATTTCTACAGAGACACTCGCAAGCACGTGTAATATGCCGCTGCCTGTGGAGACAGAGCAAGAAGGTTCAGACGCTGCTGAGTTCAGACAGAGGTGGCCGAGGAACACAATCAGGACCAACAGCGGAGGCGTAAAGGATAACAGCGACACAGCGCGATCATTTGCGTAATGCGCGCCAAGAAGCTCAGTTGGCGGCCTGCTGCTAGAAAATGGGGCCATGCAGGGAAGTCACGGATCCACCGATGCGGGAGCCCCGGCTTCTATCATCAAATTACCTCTCTGAACTTTCTACTCATGTTCCGCGGCCGCGATGATGGAGGCGAGTTTCTACTCAGCCTTTCTTCCTCCACGCTACGAGGACGTGAAGTGCACCCCAATTGTTTCTATTTCATTTTCGATTGTTCGTCGGCAGCCACTTCTTAAATAGGATGTTTTTTTTTCTCTCTATGCGGCTACATAGCTGCCCTTTCGTCACTCTCGTGAACCTGATCAGGACGTTTCGAGGGGCTAGCTGGTCCCTGCAATTTTTTATGCATCGCGACATTGAAGTTTGCTTAAACCTACGTCAGTTTCGAATCGACTGAGAGCCATATACAAGCCACTGACACGGAGTCACATGGTGTGACTCCTACAAGCTATAGTTTTCTGCTGTACACTATAGACAACAAAGCGAAAGCTATGCCGTAGCCCGAGATAAGTTGCCTGCGTTGAAAGCGGTATATTTAGAGGAAATAGCCACCGATAAATTTGTGCGCCTATGCTTACAGCAAATAACAACATAACGAAAAATAAGGAAGGGCAAGTGTAGCCCCATTGTTTCTGTGTGTGTAAATAGAAAAAAAAAGAACAGTGCCATGGGGGTGATTGACAAGCAAACACGCTTGAGAAGTGCTGACTATGACCTGAAGGTCTCGTTGCTGCGATTCTATACAAAAGCGATGTTTCCGGGGGACCAATGACCCCTGAAAAAGCAAGCCTTACTCTAAATATATGGCCATTAAGTGCAGAGCCTGTTAAACAATTACAAGTATGCGATACGAACATTGCGCCCTTGTACGCTTGCAACAATTTAAATGGTGCACTTTTACTGACTGCTAGGGAAAAATATAAGTGTGCTTTGAAAAGGCATGTATATGTTCTTTTGTTGAACAAAGATGAAAAAAATCAACAAGCCATTGCAGCTGCACATTTACACCGAGCCCGTCAGAGTTTTCTCGTGATGTATTCCTCGATACGCTGAACTCCTCGGCTTTCCAATCAAGGCTATAAATATGCTTCCGTATTTATAGGGCTAACAAGACTGTTATGAGTAATCATCTTGCAAAGATCCACAACAGAACACAAATAATTTAGGTGCCTTACAATAACAAACTATATAGGGCTCAAGACAGGCTAAATCAAGGCAGTATGCAATTACTTTGTCGATCCCTCTATAGCAAATCACTTGGCGAAAAAATAACTTTTTATTGTCCAGCTACACTAAAGGTAGGCTTTGTCTATCTGATCGTCCACCAGACGAAGCAGTGGTTTGCTTACAGTGTTAACTTTGCAAGTTATTGAAGAGGCAGGAAATACGCATTCACCATGACCCGTTTTCAGTGTAATTTCCTGAACTGGCACTCCAATAACAGCTCTGAAAGGCAACAATAGCATATAACATTACCCGTTGCGTTATTCTGGCACAATTATTGACGACACTGTCAAGCTAATTTTACCGTCATCGCGATGCTTGAAGAACGCAAAAGAAAATTATTTTGCATACACAACAACCAAAAGGCGTCTTGTCTATGGAACCAGGGCTGAGATTCTGCCACACATACTAAAAGCGCATACATTTCATTCTAACAACACGAGTATGCCACAATGGGATAAACCATAGGACAATGAAGATTACAATAAGAGCGAACAATATACAATAGTAAAAAGTGACGGGTATTGGGGACGGTCCATTCAAAGGTTGTCTGTGAACGGAAGTGGAAACAACTGTGAACAACCGGTCAAATAAACGTACGTGACGCATCTTTAACGTGATTTGATAACGTTTGGCTCAGTAAAAAATCAACTACACCACTATACCACCTTTCTGACGCGTGCTTCGTATAACATAAATTCCCGTGATACATTGGATATGCCAAATTCATATATATATATATATATATATATATATATATATATATATATATATATATATATATATATATATATATATATATATATATATATATATATATATATATATATATATATATATATATATATATATATATATATATATATATAACATTCAGAATATTTACGCAGTGCTTCGATTAAATCATTTTGGCTGGCTCTGCCCATCTATAAAGCTAAGGAACGTCAAAAAAAACATACCCAAAACGTTGAAGCTTGCTTAAGCGGGACTCTGGTTGTCTTGTTTTTTTACAGCTCATTATTTCGCAAAGATGTATTTAAACAACTAAAAAGCGCAGTGTAAACTGCAAATAATATTTTTTCTTGTAGAAACAATGATTAGAAAGTGACGGCTAATTGGTGAAGGCACTTGGAGGATCAACGATCCCGTCACTTCTTGGGATTGGGTGAGTTACGTAAAAAAAAATGGATCGCACGAAGGAAGCGAAAGCACTAGAAAGAAATATAGCATCCCCGCCGAGACTGCGTCTGCTTCTTCATGTATTGGCCAACTGATCCCCCCGCATTGTTCATGACAGCTCATTAGCTAAAAAATTGACGACGTCAAGTAACAGACTTTTCTAAGTCGAAGCTTCGCTTTCGTTAGTGTTAAGCAATGGATCTTCTTCATAAGCTGGATATGTTACGCTTGGAATACCAGGCACATTTTCGAGCAGCTTTTCTCTGAAATTATATAATCTGTTTCTTTCGTCATATCCACTTGCGCTGTCTTCTTGCTTCTCAACTCTACTTGTCATCGAAGTTAGCTTGAATTCAAATGAGAACAGAAGGCTATACCATGGAAGACGCATCATAAAGGAATTTATGTCTAATAGTTTGCAAAAAAATCAACCAGCTGCGCGTAGTGGATACTGATGAAGTAGTGAAGCTTTTGGCTTACAAAAAAGCCATCGCTTCCCCAAATACTTTAGCTGCTTGACTGAGTATAATATGAACAAAGCGAGTTTGACTAAAATCGGTTCATTATTGTGAATTTAAATGTCTTGAATGAAGTGGGGTGAAGTGGAAAAGAAATGAGAATAAGGTGTAATGTAGTTTTGGGAGTGATGGCGGCAGTTGTAGTGTTCGTAGTGGTGAGTGGTGGCAGTTGCTACCACCATAAAAAAATAAAAGCTGACTTGAAAAAAGTTATGAACCATCTCTTCAAACGGAAGCCTGATGGGATGCGAAGCAGCAGTGGTGCGCACGGCGTTGACACAGAACGCACCTCTACACGGGTGCTGAAAGAGCGCATCAATTGCACCAAGTGCAGGCTTTAATGGCGAAATAAATACGTTCTGTGAAAGGCACTTGTTGCTTTCGCTTTTGTCAAAGTCTTTCTGCTTCATTTACTTCGTCTTCTTTTCATTTTTGTTATCTTCTGGGCCTCTACCAGTTCCTCAATAGATGGCGATTCGTCGAAGGGCTGCTGGTGTGATAGGTGGAAGCCACCGTCGTGTTTATGCATCGTCTTCCCGTGCATAAACATGGCAATTTCTACCCACGCTGTGGCGTTATTGCTTCAGCCACCAACAAGTACCACCCAGAAAACATTAGCATTGTTTTCCTCACTTATTTTATTATTATCTTGCTTCCTCCATAGCACGACACGAAGAAAGTCGTATTACGAAGAGTGAGCACCTATTGTTCATCGCTCGGTGCATGCATAATAAACACTGCTATTTCTTCAATACGTGCAAGCGCGGCCTCTTCCCATAAGTAGTTTGAATGTAGATTAGGTAAACAGTGGTGCCATACATGTCTGTTATATTCCATTTCTTTCTGAATCCCTGATCTAGCATCAAAAATTAGACAGCACTGAATTTGTTTTCATCAATACCGTTCGGTAGATGATAAATACGACTACCATGGGTGTGCTCTCAACAAACATTTGTGTGACTGCACAGAACATGAATGTCGTTAATGTACCAGGCTTTCTCTTAACTTCTTCCGTTCACTCCTTTACCAAACCATGTTCTACGGTTCTCGCTTACGCTACTTACAACAACGGCAACTGCAACGTGCTACGTGTACATTTCCGTTTTATTCGACAATGGCGCAAGAAGAAAGCACTGGGAGAGCTCGAGTTTTCTGTCGGTAACTACCCATTTCATGACGTCGTGTGTGTGTGTTTTTGTCGATGCGAAAACTTTTGCACATGCGTGTATATATATATATATATATATATATATATATATATATATATATATATATATATATATATATATATATATATATATATATATATATATATATATATATATATATATATATATATATATATATATATATATATATATATATATTCTACTTTTATTATCTCTCGGGCCTAAAAGAACATAGTAGTTTTAGTAGAAACCATTACGGAACAACCACCAACTTTAAAACAGCACTGCTGCAATGTGAACCCCTATTGAAAAAAGCCGATTTAACAAACTTCAGACATTTCACCGCAGGTATATGCGAAAGAGGAAAGAGGTCGCCTCTAATGAACGGTTAACTGGAGAGGAGAGAGCAAAGGGCGACAGAAGAAGCGGCGAAGCACTGCACTTGTCAATGTATCGGAAGGCCATAACGCGTGCGTCTTATCCATACAAACGCTACACAAACTTTGGCAGCACAAACACTACAAACGTGTTTCAAACGCACTTTTTTGAGGCCGTGGCAAATCACATTCAAGTTAAGCAGGTGGGGCTCCAGTGGCTAGGGGCGAATATAAGTGAGCGCGCTTGCATATGTTCCTGAACTGCTGCCGACGCCGAAGCGTGACTTGGTGAGGCTCCGGATGCTAGGCACGCGCGCGCCCACAGCTGTTGCTATGGGAGATGGAAGTGGACGGATCCCGAGGGATGCCTGACATAGCCCGACTAAGAAATGCTCTCGCCCTTAAAAATTTACCTGTGTTACTTGTAGTGTGCTTACAGCATCCAGGTTTTGAAAGTGCGTGTGTGTTCTCATGCGCGACGCTCTTATCGTGAATATTCCTCTGAAATATTGCGAAGTTTTTTTCAAAACACGTAAAAGATAGGGTGGGCTTCGTGTGACCGCTTCTTCTATTCAAGCATCTATGCTGCCTTCTACAGAAATAGTGACCTCTTAAACCCTTTAAGTGGAACCTGGTCCTAGCCATCTTTTCATTATTTATTTGTCATTGCGTCGATAAACAAGTACATCGTGGCGTACCAACTCCATGAGAAAATCCATGGTGTACAGAGTATACCATTGTTTTTTTTTTTCTTCCAAGAGCTCTTTGTGAACCGGGATGAAAACAAGAAGTGCTGTCGACGATGCTCAAAGACGACGGATGGTGCTTCGGAGCCGGGCTGTTGGGGGATGCGTTCAATAGAGAAAGCATTGAGAGTAAAACTCAAGGATTGTTTGATGTTTGAGGCATTGAAAAGAAAGCTAAGGAAAGTTTCAGCTTTGGTGCTGCAGCGTCCTGTCCGATGACCGCAATCCCGCTGTCAAATCGCAGCACATAAGAGTTTTCCGGATATTCTTGAGTCTTCTTTTTTTTTTTTTGAAAACGCAATAAACAAACCAATGCGCTTCGATAGAAATCGTGTCAATCGCTTAGCCACACTTGTTTTTAATGATACGTGGATGTATTAGATAGCTGTATATATTGCGATGGGGTGGCACAAATATCACAAGCAGCTCAGAACAATTACGATCATAAGCGGTATTCAATGGCACAGAAAATTCTCGACGCAACATCAAGAGATCAAAAGACGAAAAGATTGGTGAGATAACAAACATAACCACGTGTATAATATTCTAGATGATGTTTCGCAAAAGGGGTAGACCTGGGCCAGCCTATTTTAGAGTCGGTATGTTCATTACTAAAGAACTATGCAGGTACAATGCAATGGAAGCGAGTGGCGACATATTTTTCTTTTTTTGCGGAATGAAAGTTTTAACGTGCGCAAAAATTACAAGAAAACTTGACTCGAGTGAAGCGCTAGCGCTTTTTCTTCCCCCTTATTTGGCAGCATGCGTCCTTCATATCATCTGCTCTTTAGCGATGAAATCCATCTGTGTATAATTGTGCGCAGTCAATGTGTGTGTATGAAAAAAAACGAAAATGCTTATATTGTTCTGAAAAACAAAAATATTCTGCAGAAATTAGTGTATATTATTTTAATGAAATGTTTGCCAGTAGCATGCAGTACTAGCAAGTTCTCTCAATAATATTTTGTGCCTTCTAGTATTCTTTATTTTGCTATTTCGTTAAGCGAGCGAGCAATACTACGAGCACAAAAATAACACTCACTCAAATCCACACTTCTTGGATGGAGGTTTTTATTTATTTATTTATTTATTTGTTTATTTATTTTTTTATTTATTATCAATACTGTTAGCCACATCAGGCTATTACAGGGTGAGACAGTTTACATGAGGGGTAAATGCAAACAGCATAAGAATATACAAACCGCATAGCACAAACAGCACAATGCAAACTAAGAAAGCACGCAGGTACACACGACGCGAACAAATATTTATACAAAACAACACCAATACAGTTATACATAAGAATTTCGACGTTTTACACCCAGTGACTGCAGTTTTCCGTCTGAACTTTCTAGTGAAATCCCACCATCAAATATTTAGGTGCTTAATTTATCCCAGTCTTCGATTGTCTTCACCAAGGAAGAATGCTTGCAGAAATCAACTCTTCATACGGAGGGTCGCACAACCTAAGCATGGGAGGATCGAGGTGATACCTCGCCTCCATGAAAGCCGCAAGTAGAGTGCGGGATCGATGTTTAGCATACCACGATACAGTTGATAAAGCTTTTTTTTTTTTGTCTTGCTGTTTTTCTGCGTGAAGGAAAACTTGCCTAATGAATAATGCAGTGACAGATTTAGTTCTTCTGTACTTGTAAAAAATAAAGCGGGCAGCAAGGCGCTGCACTCGCTCGATCTAATTTATTAGAGTTAGTCGGTACGGGTGCCACACTATACCTGCGTACTCCACGGTGGGTCGAACAACCGCAGTGTAAGCTTTTAGCTTTACATCAGGAGATGCCTGTCTTAGTTTTGCGTCGTAGCATTCCCAGCTTTCGCTGAGCTGATCCACAAATGCTGGCAGCGTGCTCACTCCAACTTAAGTTATGCGTGATAGTAACACGTAATTATTTTATCTTCATTGCTCGCCGAACTTCTGTACTCCGAATTTTGTAGGTAAATTGTGATTTTTAGGAAAAGCTAGAGAGACTAACCTATCTCAATGTATCATCACTAAACACAACATTTCGTAGCCCGAATCCTCAAAAAAAAGAAAAAAAAACGTGTGACTGGAGAAAAATAACTCCATCCAACGTAATAAATGAAGCACGATACATAAGGCGCATATCGCTGGGTATTCTATGAATCAATGAAATAAACCACTATATAGCTGTGACAATGGGTGCTTTTTTTCTCGAGTGGACAGCCAGCCATTTTTTTCTCGGTGCTTCAGCCTGTCCAAAGAGGCGTCAAATAATCACACTGACACTACGTGGTAGCAATGTATTTTCTACGTGGAGAGTCCACGCCTTCGATGCGCGTCGCCTCGTGCTGAAAAAACGTTCTACAAGTCTCAACAGAGAGAATCCGAAGTACTTTCGTGTCCTTCTTGTCTATGTGTCGTCGTTTTGTTCTCGCGCTATAACTATCGTCATGCCCGCTTTACTCTTTCGAATCATATTTCCTGGGCTTTTCAGCTGTTTTTGCACTTGCAAAAACAACACGTATCAATACAGCTGCGCGTAAAAACCAAAAAAAGATTTAAAAATCGTGTTACGCCCCCTTATTTCTTACAATTATTATTTCTACTGTTTTCTGTAAAGCCTTAAACAGATGTTTACGTACAAAAACGGGCCCCGCCGCGGTAATCCAGCGGCTAAGGTAGTCGGCTGCTAACACGCAGGTTGCGGGATTCAATCCCGGCTTCGGCGGCTACATTTCCGATGGAGGCGGAAATGCTGTGGGATCGTGTGCTCACATTTGGGTGCACGTTAAAGAACCCCAGGTGGTCGAAATTTCCGGAGCTCTCCACTACCGCATCTCTCAAAATCATATGGTGGTTTCGAGACGTTAAATCCCACAGATAAATCAAATACGTACAAAAACGCATATTGTAAGGTGCATAATGAGAGTGAAAACGGTATCGATAGGTTATTCATTTACCTTTACTATAATAATTAACGATGTGAAACCACGTAGCTGTAGTCATGGCTAACGCCGGCAGCTTACTCTTCATTTATTCCTGCTTCAATAAAAAATGGGGCATTTCCACAAGAGCGTTTTTTATTTCGGATGCAGATAAATGGCAGCATGAGTAGTCCCCATTGTCTAACGATCCCACCAGCTGCATCATTTCTTATGTAAAAAATAAATAAAAAATATTGACGCTAGCATATTTGGCAAACTAATTCATGCGATTTATCTAGAAGCCTACCAATTTAGTTTTCCAATCAATCATTATTACCTTCTCGAAGAGAAGCTGCAGTATATCACTGAAGGACCAATGATACTATGTAAAAGCAAATTTTTAAGTTATGCACTTACCTCGCAAGCATTCTAACAATACGTGTAGGTGAGCGGCACGGTGTAGGTATTATGTGAGATAAATTCTGTTCGTAGAGCCTATAGCGTTCTCGATCACTGAACCAAGCCCTGGCGAACCTCGGTAGGCCCGCTGCCGCTGAAAGCACCGTCCTACAGCTCTTCAGTGGAGAAGGAACGCAGCAGGCCGCGGTAAGCCGTCGGCACATATCAGCGTGCAGAGGAAGGAATTCTCATATCGTTAACTAGACTGCCTGCCCGTTCCACTGTGACCACTATACACACACAACAACACACACACAGATATATCATCAAAAAATATATATATATATATATATATATATATATATATATATATATATATATATATATATATATATATATATATATATATATATATATATATATATATATATATTGTGAGCGCTGACTACGTACTTCATCTTCATCTGTATGACCAAACCATTGCAGTGATCATCATCGTATGTCACGCAGGCTGGCTCTCTGGCTCGTGCATCTGGATATAGTGTGAGCGCTGACTACGTACTTCATCTAGCCGTTCCAGGTGCTGTGAGAAGCTGGACGAAAAGATGACAATGTCGTCCAGGTAGCAAAGGCAGGTCTTCCATTTTAATCCCCGCAGTACCGTGTCTATCATCCGTTCGAATGTGGCTGGGGCATTGCACAGGCCAAAAGGCATCACATTGAATTCAAAGAGACCATCCGGGGTAGCAAACGCAGTCTTCTCTTTATCAGACTCGTGCATTGGGATCTGCCAATAACCGGAGCGCAAGTCTAGACTTGAAAAGTACTCGGCACCTTGTAAAGTATCAAGAGCGTCGTCAATGCGAGGCATTGGGTAGACGTCCTTACGAGTGATTTTGTTGAGTGATCTGTAATCAATGCAAAACCGTACCGAGCCATCCTTTTTTTTTTCACTAGTACGACAGATGAAGACCATGCGCTTGTCGAAGGCCTGATGAAGTTGCGCGCGAGCATGTCGTTGACTTGTTCTTCTATAAGCTTGCGTTCAGAAGCCGACACACGGTAAGGGCAGCGGCGAATCACACAGGATCTGTCGGTGTCGATACGATGGGCAGTCACTGTTGTTTGACAAAGACCTTCGGAACAAACGTCAAAGCAAGTTTTGTGCTTCCTTAATAACGCTAGCAAGGCATCAGTTTGCGTTGGGTTGAGATGTTCACACAAAGTGGCCTTGAGAGCAGGAAATGCATCTTCCGCTGGCATAGACCTATACGGACCTCTTCCGCTTACGCCAGCTGTCACGGGGTCGTGACGTGGCCGAAGACAGGAAACTTCGTGTTGGGTTTAACTGTTTATTTGGGCGAACCTGTGCCCGGTAAAGGGAAAGTCTAATTACAGCAGCAGTCTTGCACAGATAGCAGTCTCGGACTGATAGCGGCGAACGCAGCGTCGGCCTTCGATCAACAACTGACAAGCGGCGAAGCGCGTCGGCATTTATACTCTTGCCGTCGAATGTTCTAGCGTTATCGCTGGCGGTGGCGTAGGTTCCAGAACAATCTGTACCGTTCGCACAGTGGGCGTGATCTTATCGAAATGATCTACTACAGTCCGGATCCTTCTCGAAAACTGCAGGCGCGGTTTGCGCTGAGAATCGTGTGGTGTTTTGGGACGATAACAAAAACTTGGGAAATGGAACGTGGCATTGCCCCCCTCTGAAAAAAAAGGCATCGTCCCGATGCTTTAACTAAAGATGAAAGTACAATAATAATGCAAGAAAGTACAATGAATAAATTACGATACAACAATAATACAAAAAACACTGGTTCAGTTTGTTAACGCGCATGAAACGGCTTGAGTCGCGCGACATGGACGACTTCAGGTCGCGATCGGCGTCGTTGAGAGTTCGTGATGCCGTCGGGGACAACCTCGTAATCAAGTGGGCCGAGACGTCGAACTACCCTGTACGGTCCGAAGTACCGTCGCAGAAGCTTTTCACTTAGTCCACGTCAGCGTATCGGCGTCCACACCCAAACACGTTCACCGGGCTGGTATTCCACGACGCGTCGTCGAAGGTTGTAACGGTGGCTGTCGGTCGTCTATTGATTCTTAATACGGAGACGCGCAAGTTGTCGGGCTTCTTCGGCGCGTTGAAGGTACTCGCTCACATCGAGGTTTTCTTCGTCGGTGACGTTGGGTAACATGGCATCGAGCGTCGTTGCCGGGCTCCTTCCGTAGACCAATTTGTATGGAGATATCTGCGTCGTCTCCTGCACCGCCGTGTTGTATGCGAAGGTCACATACGGAAGAATGGCGTCCCACGTCCTGTGTTCGACATCGACGTACATTGACAGCATGTCGGCGATCGTCTTGTTAAGCCGCTCGGTGAGGCCGTTGGTCTGTGGGTGGTACGCTGTCGTCCGGCGGTGGTTTGTTTGGCTGTATGCCAAGATCGCTTGAGTTAAGTCGGCAGTGAATGCCGTTCCTCTGTCGGTGATAAGGACCTCCGAGGCGCCGTGACGTAGGACGATATTTTCGACGAAGAACTTAGCTACCTCGGATGCACTGCCTTTTGGCAGGGCTTTTGTTTCGGCGTAGCGGGTGAGGTAGTCGGTAGCTACCACGATCCACTTGTTTCCGAAAGCCGACGTCGGGAACGGCCCCAGTAGGTCCATACCAATCTGCTGGAAAGGTCGGCAAGGTGGATCAATTGGCTGCAGAAGTCCCGCTGGCCTTGTCGGCGGTGTCTTGCGTCGCTGACAGTCCCGGCATGTTCTCACATAACGAGTGACGTCGGTGGTAAGACGTGGCCAGTAGTACCTTTCTTGTATCCTCGCGAGCGTGCGAGAAACACCGAGGTGCCCTGCCGTCGGATCGTCGTGCAGGGCCTGCAGGAGTTCTGGTCGCAGAGCTGAAGGCACCACAAGGAGGTACTTAGCTCGAAGCGGTGAAAAGTTTCTCTTTTGTAGAAGACCGTTTCGTAGAAAGAACGACGCAAGTGCGCGCTTGAATACCTTCGGGACTTCGGCGGTCCGGCCTTCGAGGTATTCTATTAGGGCCTTAAGTTCCGGGTCGGCCCTCTGTCGTTCAGCGAAGTCGTCGGTAGTTATCGTTCCTAAGAAGTAGTCGTCATCCGGGTCGTCGGGTAGCGGTTGGTCGACAGGCGCACGAGAGAGACAGTCGGCGTCGGAGTGTTTTTTGCCGGACTTGTAAATGACAGTAATGTCATATTCTTGAAGTCTCAGGCTCCATCGTGCGAGGCGACCTGAAGGGTCCTTCAAGGTGGCTAGCCAACACAATGCGTGGTGGTCGCTCACAACTTTGAAGGGTCTGCCGTAGAGGTAGGGGCGAAATTTCGACGTAGCCCAGATGATGGCGAGGCACTCCTTTTCTGTTGTGGAATAATTTGCTTCTGCTTTGGATAGCGATCGGCTGGCGTAACTAATAACCCTTTCAAGTCCGTCAGCCCTCTGCACAAGAACGGCGCCAAGACCTACGCTGCTTGCGTCAGTATGTATTTCTGTCTCGGCGAATTCGTCGAAATGGGCAAGTAACGGAGGCGTCTGGAGGCGATGTTTAAGCTCCTGGAAAGCGTGTTCCTGCGGCGTTTCCCACCTAAACTCCACGTCGGCCTTGGTAAGGTTAGTGAGAGGATCGGCAATGCGGGCGAAGTTTTTCACGAACCGCCTATAATAGGCACACAGGCCCAGAAATCGGCGCACGGCTTTCTTGTCAGTGGGCGGCGGGAAGTCGGCGATGGCGGCTGTTTTCCATGGATCGGGACGAACTCCAGACTTGCTGATAACGTGCCCCAGAAACAAGAGCTCCTCATACGCAAATCTGCACTTTTCTAAAAGGCTTCAGTGTGAGTCCGGAAGTCTTGATGGCTTGAAGTACAGCTTCAAGGCGCCGAAGATGCTCGTCGAAACTCGAGGAAAACACGACGACGTCGTCCAAGTACACAAGGCAAGTCTGCCACTTCAATCCTGCCAGTACTGTATCCATAACGCGTTGAAAAGTTGCAGGCGCTGATCAAAGGCCGAAGGGCATCACCTTAAACTCGAAGAGGCCGTCCGGTGTTATAAACGCCGTCTTCTCTCGGTCTCTTTCGTCGACTTCGATTTGCCAATAGCCAGTCTTGAGGTCCATTGACGAAAAGTACTTGGCGTTATGGAGCCGATCAAGTGCGTCGTCTATTCGTGGGAGAGGATACAAGTCCTTTCTTGTGATTTTGTTCAGGCGGCGATAATCGACGCAGAAACGTAGGGTCCCATCCTTTTTCTTCACTAACACCACGGGGGATGCCCATGGACTCTTGGACGGCTGGATAATGTCATCCCGCAGCGTTTCATCAGCTTGTCTCTTCATGGCCTCACGTTCTCGCGTCGAAACCCTGTACGGACTCTGATGGAGTGGTCTGGCATTTTCTTCGGTTATGATGCGATGTTTCGTGATTGGGGTCTGCCGAATTTTCGTTGACGACGAAAAGCAATCTTCGTATTGCAGGAGCAGGGCCTTGAGCTGTTCTTGCTTATCGTTCGGAAGTCTGGGATTGACGTCGAAAGCTATGGGAGGGGCTTGGTTCCTTTGAGCAGGTCCCGCAGAATCGGCGAGGGCGAAAGCACTGGTGGCCTCGACAATTTCTTCGATGTATGCGACCGTTGTTCTTTTGTTCACATGTTTGTACTCATTGCTGAAATTCGTGAGCATAACCGTTGCTTTGCCTCCCCGCAGCTCTGCAATTCCTCTTGCGACGCAAATATTTCGGGTGACCAACAAATGCTGACTGCCTTCAACGACGCCTTCCAAGTCAGGTGATTTAGGAGCACCGACTGAAATATTGACGCTTGAGCGAGGCGGAATGGTGACTTGTTCTTCCAGCACATTCAAGGCATGGTGTCCTGACGGCGTGCGTGGCGGTAGTGCTTCTTCTGTGTATAACGTTATCGACTTTGTTTTTAGGTTGATGACAGCACCATGGAGGCATAAAAAGTCCATGCCAAGGATGACATCTCTCGAGCAACGCTGTAGGACTACGAAGTCTGTAGGATAAATATGGCCGTCAATGGTGACTCTCGCTGTGCAGATTCCTGCAGGCGTTACGAGATGACCTCCGGCTGTGCGGATTTCAGGGCCTTTCCAAGCTGTCCTAACTTTCTTTAACTTCGCGGCGAACGACCCACTGATGACAGAATAGTCGGCTCCAGTATCGACGAGAGCGGTCACACTGTGGCCGTCGATAAGAACGTCGAGGTCGCTAGTTCGCCGTCTCGCATTACAGTTAGGGCGTGGCGTCGCGTCACGGCTGCGTCGGCTTGATCCGCTGCTTCCATGTTGCGTCGTCAGGCCACCTCCGGTAAGTGAGCTTTCGCCGTCAGGGCTTTGCCTGGTTGGCATTGTGTTCGGAAAGCTCCGTCGCGGCGTCGTCGTCGTCGGAGGATCTTCGGTAGTTCGTCGCACAGCAACCGCACCTCCACCGGTTGCTGCCCTTAGTTTCCCGGATACGGGCTAGGAGACCGGCCCCGCGTTGGGCCGGAGTACTGCCGGGGGTGCGGTGACATGTGGCGGCTGGGCGACGGCGAACGGGAAGGACTTCGGGCTGTCCATTGAGTTCCTGTCAGGTAGTCGGCGATGTCACGTGGCCGTTCCCCTGGCTGCGGACGTGGTGCATCGACGGCGAAGCCACGCAGTCCCATCCGTCGGTACTGGCAACGGCGGTAAGTGTGCCGGGCCTCGCCGCAGTGGTAGCACAGTGGGCGGTGGTCAGGGGTGCGTCAAACGTCGGTTTTCCTTGGCGCACTGCGCTGGCCCGCTGGTGAACGGTAGGTCGTCGGTGGGGGTGGTGGTGGCGGTGGTGTCTGGCGACGGAAGTGCGACAGGGCGGCGTTTTGGCGTGGACGGGGAGGAGCGTTGTGGCGCACTGCAGCGGCGTAGCTCATAGTTTCTGGCTCGGGCAGCGGTGTTTGGGGAATTCGAAGTGATTGCCGAACTTCTTCTCGCACAATGTCGGCGATCGAATCCACTTGAGGGTGCGCCGAAGGCAACAGTTTGCGCAGCTCTTCCCGCACGATCACTCGGATCGTTTCACGCAGGTTTTCGGAGTCACTGGTTTGAGCAGCAGCGCATTCTGGAGTCAGGCGACGATTATACTGTCTGGTGCGCATGTCAAGGGTTTTTTCGATGGTGGTCGCCTCGGATACAAATTCTTGGACGGTGTTCGGTGGATTCCTCATTAGTCCCGCGAAGAGCTCCTGTTTGACCCCTCGCATGAGGAAACGAACTTTCTTCTCCTCAGGCATGTCTGGGTCAGCGTGACGAAATAGGCGGGTCATCTCCTCTGTGAAAATTCCAACCTTCTCATTTGGTAGCTGAACCCGGGTCTCTAGTTGAGCAGCGGCCCTTTCTTTGCGAGCGACGCTCGCGAACGTTTGCAGAAATGCGCCGCAGAAGACATCCCACGTTCGGAGCGTGGACTCACGATTCTCTAGCCGCGTTAAACCCCACATATCAATCAATCAACGATTCTCTAGCCAGGTCTTTGCTGTGTCTTCCAGGTAGAAGTACACACGACGGAGCTTTTCTTCGTTGTCCCAGTGGTTGAGGGCGGCCACACGGTCGTATGTTTCTAGCCAGGACTCCGGGTCTTTGAACGATGACCCATGGAAAATTGGTGGTTCCCTGGGTTGATGCATGACCATCGTGGGCTGGGATGCGGCGGTTGTCATTGTCGCTGCAGTCGCGGTCATTGCCTTGGTCTTCCGCGCCTTGTCTTCTAGAAGCCCGTACTCCGGTGGTAGCCCTTGCTGTCGGCGGCTTGTTCGCTGCTCCTGGTTGGCGTTGGTGTCTTCTCCGCGACGTGGGCTGGGTTCACGGCTTGACGGGGGCGTCCGGTACATGAACGAAGCAGCACCTCCACCAGATGTCACGGGGTCGTGACGTGGCCGAAGACAGGAAACTTCGTGTTGGGTTTAACTGTTTATTTGGGCGAACCTGTGCCCGGTAAAGGGAAAGTCTAATTACAGCAGCAGTCTTGCACAGATAGCAGTCTCGGACTGATAGCGGCAAACGCAGCGTCGGCCTTCGATCAACAACTGACAAGCGGCGAAGCGCGTCGGCATTTATACTCTTGCCGTCGAATGTTCTAGCGTTATCGCTGGCGGTGGCGTAGGTTCCAGAACAATCTGTACCGTTCGCACAGTGGGCGTGATCTTATCGAAATGATCTACTACAGTCCGGATCCTTCTCGAAAACTGCAGGCGCGGTTTGCGCTGAAAATCGTGTGGTGTTTTGGGACGATAACAAAAACTTGGGAAATGGAACGTGGCACACCGTTGGATTGTTACTGCCGTAGACCACCTTTTTGTCCACATCTTCCAATCCATCTTCATCTCTCCCGGAAGAGTTCGCCGCTCACGTCGCCCGCTGCCGTGAAATCGCCCGCGCCAACACTGCTACCATTCAGGACAAGAGAAAAATCGACATTGATGCGAAGCGTCGAGTTGTTGTGTTCCGCGCGAAGTCCTTTTGTGGACACCTGTTCGTGTACCTGGGCTCTGCGAAAAATTCCTTCACCGATATCTCGGTCCATACACCGTCCTGGAACGAACATCTGAAGTCAACTATCGCGTTGCTCCTGTCAACGCGGCTCCTGATCGCCGTCGCCGCCACACCTAGATCGCCCACGTCTCTCGACTGAAACGATATATTCGGCGTCCCAACCGTTTCTAACTTGCTGCCCTCTTTCGCGAAGGGGGGAAAATAGTGTGAGCGCTTACTACGTACTTCATCTTCATCAGTATGACCAAACCATTGCAGTGATCATCATCCTTTGTCACGCGGGCTGGCTCTCTGGCTCGTGCGACTGGATTAAAAAGATAACCTGGTAACAGACAGTAATGCCAAGGAATGTACAGGGGAAGTTAATAGAACCAATGGAATGTAAGTGAGAAGAAAGAAAAGTGGATAAAAAAATAACCAGCCGTGAGCAGGAATCGAACCTACGACCTTCGAATAACGCGTTCGATGCTCTAACCACTGAGCTACCACAGCGGCCTTCCCTCCATCCACTTTTTTGGTTTATATGTGAATTTAGAAGTAGGAGTGACAGTCAGCGGCATCTATAAGCCAAAACGACGAGTGTGAAAACACTCTTATGCGCATGTTTGGCGTCACGTAGTACGTGAACTTATTATGAGCGGGCAGCTGATTAATTGTCCACCTCGTATACAACCTAATGGCACCCAAGTCTGCCAGTACGAGATCTCGTTCATATAAATAAAAGGAAAGAGATCAAGTGTATACTTCAGCGGCTTGTTTTTTTTCCGTGTTTTTGACATATTAATGAGATGTAACAGACAATGATGCCAAGACTGTACAGGGGAAGTTATTAGAGCCAATGTAATGTAAATAATTGTGAAAAAAGAAAATTGGTGAAAAAAAAAACTGCCAAGCGGAAGCAGGAACCGGAACCTAGCCACTTCGAATAACGCGTTCGATGCTCTACCACTGAGCTACCATGGCAGCTAGCCCCCCGCCATTTTATTGGGTATATATGTGAATTTAAACGTGGTATTGTTATTTCGTTTTCCACGAATATCCATGGGCGTAGAGCGCCGGCGTTCCGATATTTTGTGATCTGTTTTGTAGGGCAAAATAAAAGGAAAATACCGAACGCGTCACAGACCTTCGCCGCAGGCGTTCCTACGCCAGAGAGTTTTACGCTGAGTCGTAAAGCAAGCCTTCGTTAAGGCACGGCTGCTGAATAAAAAAACAATGTTGTTTTTTTATCCTGCAGCCGCAGTTAAGGCATCGCGTGCGAACAAGGGAAGCTGTGCCAGCAGTTTACATGAAAAGCGGCGGAACACTCATTGTATGGCCTCATTTGAATAATTCGAAATTAGCTCGTAGGTTGACTTTGTGGTGAGGTATTAGGAGCACGCCTCTGCGGCTAAGACAACATAAGTAGCGCGTGGCGTGCAACCAATTCCAGGGATTCCTCGTTGTTCGCCGAGAGGATGCAGATGGGGCACTCTCGCTGCCCTGGGAGCCAGCAGCGCTGCACGAAGTAAGTGAGCCCTCCCGCCGGCGCTGCTTCTTTGGACACGTTGCCTTAAACAGCAACGTTGCCCTAAAGAGCATGCAGGCTGCCTATAGAAGGTAACGCGCGGTGGTACTTGCAACGCCCGCTGTCTTCGACTGGATTGTGCCCTGAGAAGAATGGGGCGAATCAGTACACGAGGGTTCAAGTTTATTTTGCCTGTTTGGTGCCTTTGAAGACGCGATAAACGGGGGTTTTGAGCTGAACATAAAAAGATATTTTGCTCATGAGTGCTTTTTGCCATTGGCCAGCTTGATTTTTCTAATACAACTCTGTTATTCACTCCAAGGTGCGTTGCTCTAATCTCTTGTGGCATTTCGGAGTGATGACTAGGTTGTCGGGCACTCACCTACTGCGCAGTAATTATTATGTTCCTTTTTTAATTAGGTGCATTTTCTCTGTACTCGAACGACGCGTACAAATAAAGAGGCTTTAAAAAGAGGGTAATCTATTTCTCTTCGATGACGCAGTCAAGCGAGTTAAACTACATTAACCCATGTCATTTACTAGCTCATTAGTATCCCCTCACAATCCCTGTTGCACAGCATGCAATGCATAGTATTACTGAGAAGTATACCTGGCATCTGTCCAAGGTGGCGGTCAGACCTGTGACGCAGCAGATGGTGCTAAGCATCTCTGAGTTCCGACAGACCACCATTGAAATATGAACTTGGCTACTTTCAACGCTAGTATGCTATCTAGTGAGGCTAGTCTAGCTGTCCTGTTCGAGGAGGGTGTTTAATGAGATGTAATAGGGCTCAGCGAATATAGGAGGACACATGAGGCTTATACAGTGCTGAAGAACGGACACGTCCTATGCTACCATGAATTAGTTCACAGAAATGAACTAAGGGTAGGGTTTCTTATACACAATAATATCCCTGGTAACATAGATAATACTATAGCATGAGTAGGAGGGTGGCAAGTATCGCAATTAAGTTTAACAAAAGGTACAAGATGAAGGTGATACAGGCCTATATAAGCACCTACATCAAGCCTTGAGGATGCCTTGGCTGAATGCTTCTGTGAAGACGTAGACTCAGCCATTGATAAAGTGACAGTATACTATACTGATGGGTGACTTTAGTGCCAAAGTAGGCAAGAAACAGGTGGAGACCACGCAGTCGGAGAATATGGCATGGGCTCTAGAAGTCCCGGAGGGGAGTTTTAAGTAGAGTTCGCAGAACCCAAGAGTTTACAGATCTCGAATACCTTCCTCAGAAAACAAGATAGCCGTAAGTGGACGTCGCGAAGTCCGAAACTAAAAATAAAGTGGACTTCATTCTGTGCGCACAGCCAGGCATTGTACAGAACATAGAAGTAGTTGGGAATATCCGATGCAATGACTATAAAATGGTAAGATCTTGTGTTCACCTATATTTAAGACAGCAAATACAAAAACTGTTACTGAAGAAGCCAATTAATGAACTAGTGTTGAGAGTGAAAGTGCCGAAATTCATATTTTCGTTTCAGAATAGATTCGAGGCTCCAAACGAGGTATCCGACGTCAGCATTGACATAGTGAGCGATAATCTTACTGGTATCATCAAAGAGTGTGCAACGGAAGTCGGACGTACAGTCACTAGACAGAACACTGGAAAATTATCTCTGGATACAAAATCTTCTTAAGAGGCAAAAAATGTAAAAAAGCCTCAAATGCAACCGACAATTTAGAGCAAGTGGAGCTTTTCAAGGTAATTAATAAGCGCAAGGCAGCCGACATCAGAAGGTACAACATGGAGAGCATCGAGAAGGCTGTAAAAAGCAGCAGAAGTCTATAAGGTGTAAATGCAAACTTGTCTATAAGCAAAAATCGGATGTATGCATTGAAGGACGAGGAAGTAGATGTCACAACCAATATGAATAAGGTAATTGAAGTGGCAAAGCAGTTCTGCAGAGAGCTGTACAGTAGCCAAAACAACCAGGATGATAGCGTGAGAAGCATTGATAGTCTATAGAGGAATTCGACATCCTACGAGTAATGACAGGAAAAGTTAGGGAAGCACTAGAAGGAGTGCAATGAGAAAAAGCCGCTCGTGAGAATAAGGTAACAACAGATTTCCTGAAGGATAGCGGAGAAATTGTGTTAGAAAAACTGGCCACCTTATATATGAAGTGTCTCTTGACGGGGAAGGTACCAGAATCTTGTAAGAACTCCAACATCATCTTCATTCATAAGAAAAGAGACGTCGAGGATTTGAAAATGTACAGGCCTGTAACTGTCTTAGTGTCTGTTCTGTACAAACTATTTACAAAAATATTAGCTAATTGACTTAAGGCGACATTATAGTTCAATAAACCAAAGGACCAAGCAGGATTTCGTTCAGGCTACTCCACAATACATCACATTTATACTATCAATCAGATAATACAGAAAGGAGAGGAATACAACCAACCTCCATACGTAGCAGTAATACCGGCAATACGCAATCAGGGCATCGAAGAACCCTACAAATTACATTCTGGAAGAAATCTGCAGTGGATTCCCAGGCACCTTAGTTCTCCATGAAGAAAACGACAGAATCCCAATAAAGGAGGGTGTAAGACCGGAAGAAACGATCTCTCTAATGTTATTCACCGCGTGTTTGCAGGCGGTTTTTCAGAGCCCTAGATTAATAAGCGCAAGGCAGCCGACATCAGAAGGTACAACATGGAGAGCATCGAGAAGGCTGTAAAAAGAAGCAGGGGCCGGATTCACAAAACTCACTTACGAAAACATTTTTGCGCAAGAGAAATTTTGTTGCGTAAGTCGATTCACGAAACGAAAAAACGTCGTAAGAGGCCATCGTTGTCACATCGGCCGCTGCAAATAAAGCGCGCTGTGACTGCCCGGGAACATGTCAGCGATGGTGATGCAGTTGCTGTATTTGCTTACGTCACCGAAAAGTGCTCGTAAGTGGATTCACGAAGCGAAATTGTGCGTAAAAACAGCATGGCCGAGAGAAAATCCTAAGAGTGGTCCGGACCACTCTTAGGAACAATGTGGCTACTTAGAACCTGCTGCCGCGGCGGTATACTTTGGTGCCCTGGCTGGTTTTGAGTTAATTCACGCCCATTTAGGGCTGCCTGATGACTGCTGGTGCGTTTTTATTTCTTTCGGCGCTTTGAGCTTCGCGTGTTGTTTCCCTTGTACGCAGTGGATGGTGTTGACAACCACCATTGTCCAATAAGTTCGAAGTCGCAGTAATTGAAGAATTCTATTGGGCGTCAATGGCATAAAACTACGCATGTAAAGATTTGTTGTTGGATGAAAACCAATGTGATACGTGAATGGTCGGTGCATTCGAACGCGGCATGGCATATATAGGATCAACCTTATTTGTTATGTTGTTGTGTTGCGCCCCATCGCATCCAATTAAAAGTGCGACTCGAGATCCTTGCCTCATTGGTGGAAATTACCACCAAAGAGGTTAATGGGAGAACATTCTTTGCACGCTATTGGAAATAAAAATGGGAGGAAATTTTCAGTGAGTGGTTCATAAAGTTTGTGCTCTAGTGTACTTTCATTGGCTCTAACTGTCCAATGGTTGCGATCTCTGAAATAAAGCTGTCAATACACTTTGGGACGATCTGGAACAAAGCGTACTTTGTAAACCAAAGCGTATCAGGGGTGCGCGTGATTACGCATGGAACTACAAACAATCATGCATCTTCACCTTCACTGTTCAGGACACCGATATGGACCGTGATAATACGGCAAGCAATCGGAATGAAATGACCCTAGTAACTTTGTATGACACCGAAAATATGCAAACCCTCACGATTCTGGAGCAAACCTTGGCTGAATTCATCCCTGCGTCAATTACCAGCCATTTAACTTGGCGCACGAACATCATTCAAAGGTAGACCGAGCCACTTACATGTATTTTGTGCGACGCAGCGACCACTTGACCTGAGAATAATAGCGTTGCGAAGGCGAATCCCCTGTCGCATGCTCTGATCGAAGCAGACGACAAACGCGAGCAGACGACGGCTTGGCCGACAGGCACAGCTTGTGATTGGTTGTGAAGCAATACCCTCTACATCAGCTTACTCCGTGACGTTGCCAAAACACTTCTTTCATCTGGCACGCCTGTCCTGTTCGTCATATCACCCCCCTCCCACATAAGAGAAAATTTTGTAACGCCATGAAAATAGTGCGAGTACTTTCTAAGAGCTCTCTTATGTGCTGC
The DNA here is from genome assembly GCF_013339725.1 of Rhipicephalus microplus. Lineage (NCBI taxonomy): Eukaryota > Metazoa > Arthropoda > Arachnida > Ixodida > Ixodidae > Rhipicephalus > Rhipicephalus microplus. The sequence continues at coordinate 184,877,455 of NC_051165.1, read as the reverse complement.
GCAGTTGTCGAAAACAACATGGCGTCGTAAACAGCATATCGGTCAGTGCGACTTTCAGCAAACGCTTCTCGCACGAGTTACTTCAGCGTTTGACCGGATGTGTTGTGATTACAGCAGCTCTTTCGGTGCGTGTAAGCAGTGCGGAAAGCTGTGGCAGTGCAATGGTGTACGGTAAAGCGCAGCGAAGCCTGTGCGTCGGTGTGGTTATCAAGCGGGGATCGGCGTCGATGTATCGACGGCAACTAGCACTCGAGAAGCCTGCAATGTGTGTTTGTGTGCCGGTAACAGTTCGTTCGCTTGACTTTCCAGTCTCTCAGTTGGGTGCTGTGCGACATTTCGGATTGACAGCGTTTTGACACGTTACTTGAGTGACCCCAAGTACGTACGGAAACGTATCAACTACGCGCTCGGTTCTTGCTTCGCCACTAGTTAGTCCGTACGCTTCTATTTACTTGAGAGCAATGTACTGTTCGGGAGTGAAACGATGTTCGTTGTGAACAGTGGTGCTGTGTTGACGTTCCAAGACTTGTGAACAAGCTGTGCTCGTGTGACCGAAAATTGAAAGACAGCGTTGATAACTGTTTTGCCCTGCGAAGTTGTGGTGGGGCAGCTTGGCGCTTTTGTTTGTTAAGTCGTCACTTCTCCTTTTTGTGATAACCATAGTCCTAGCGCTGTGATGTGATCAACCAAAACTGCGAGATGCTACATTTTGTTGTGGATCGTGTTACTTTGGAAGTGCGCCTAGACTGTTCTTCGGTAACAACTTGAGAGTTCTATGTGGCAGCGAGAGCCCGTGAACGTCAAGCTTCCCTCCGGCCCCCAGACCTAGCGCTGTGATGTGATCAACCAAAGCTGCGAGATGCTACATTCTGTTGTGGATCGTGTTACTTTGGAAGCGCGCCTAGACAGTTCTTCGGTAACAACTTGAGAGTTCTATGTGGCAGCGAGAGCCCGTGAACGTCAAGCTTCCCTCCGGCCCCCATAAAACGCAAATATTTCACCGGTGCCTTGCTTTGGATGAAGTTGTAGGCCAATATCGCCTAACTACAGGTTCCCGAGTTCGTCTGGCCATCGTTTTGCATGGCACTAGAGCCTTGACAACAGCCGGTCATGGCCAGTTCTTACACTTTATCAATGGACGTGCACGCCTGGCCAGCCCTTCATTGCTGTCATTGGCAGCTTGCAGTCTGCAGATGCCCTTTGCCTGTTGGCCGTACTTGGTTCCTCATGACACCGACGGCTACTAAATGCTGCCATCGGTGAGTTCACCTTGCAGAACTAAATTTCACCGGTACAATATTTCACGCAGTTCTATAACGTGTGCAAGTTTTTAAGCCCATCAAATGTAATGTTTCTCTATGGTAAGTTGAAGCATGAAAAATGTACTACTACTGTTATATACATACATATATTATGGAGCAAATACATAAAAATGTTTTGTGATTTGATACAAGTGAGCTCTTGTTTCATTATGAGGTTGGGATTGTCGATTGACCACGTTTGATAGTTGGAAAGTTAATGTGAATTTATTTTTCAGGAGCCAGGTTGCACTTAAAAAATTTGTTATTTTGGAAAATTAGTTCTATAGACAATTACCACTGTGGTAGTACTATACTTCAGTAGGACACATATATTGCGGTACGTAAATTTTACATAAGGTTTCACTTTATTTCAAAGTGATTATAGCGGAGTTTGATCGCTTTAACGAAGTGATAGCTTCCTCAAATAAGTATTAGAAGTGAGTGCTTTTAATGATTGTTTTTAAATATCTCGTTTTTGGCTCTTCACAGATTGCAGAGATTGGTTTGTTAAGGTCCTGTGATGCATCGGTTGCACATTCTGGCACATCAATCCTCATCATTACTTGGAGCACCTGTACAAAAATAGGAAGGACACGTTCTCCCTAACTGTGCAAGCCTATGTCACTGCTGGGACTGTTATCATTCATCGGATATGGCGTGGAAGCATGCATGGCAGCCTCATCTGGAAGGACTGCGATGTGCTTGGGAGCTTCGAGCTCCCAAGCACATCGCATTATTGGGCTGGCTGCAAGGTTAGTTTTTCTTTAATACATACGATTACGTGAACACCACTTACTGTGCACAAATTGAAAACCCAAGCATGGCTGCTTTCAGTGGATACCTGTAATATTCTTACACATAATTCTTATTCAACATCTATAGAACTAAATTGCAAGATAATTGAGAATGTTGAAAGCTGAAAGCCTGCAGCTTATGAATGAAACTCCAATAATCTGAGACTCAAAAGCTTGTGCTTTGAAACGAGCACAAATACTTTGATTCCTTATTGAGCTCTCGAGCTTGTGACTCCCTCTGTGGATCAAGTGCTCTGGAAGGAAATAGCAAGTGGGTGAAAATTGCCTGGCTGTTCACAACTTGCAAGGAGAAAGACCTATTGAAGAAGCCTCAGATGACATAGGGCCAGTAACTGCATCTTTTACCTAATGTAGCTTTTTCTCTTTCAGTGCTGTTGCTTGTCTTTCAGCCGAACATGTTCACCACGATTGCATAGTGATATATATTTTTCTACAATTTGTACCTGACCTAAGTATGCATTGTTGATCTCTAAAGGTGACGTTCAGTGTGTTTCAAAGCCATGGCTTCTCATTTCTCTGTCTGTGGCTAGCCTATTTCAGCAGCAGAGCGATGCAGCTAGCACACATGCAATCCAAGTCATGGAGCGCTCCTTTGGTGTTCTGTGCAGGACGCAGCATATCCATCCGGCAAGACACTGGTATCAACAATAATGGTGAGTGTTGGTGGCACCTGTAGGAGCCCGTTGCGTTTTTTGCGTATGATTATTTCCCCTGATGAAGTGCATTTTTGAAAGGTTTTCTTCATTTAGAATAATAGATGTCAGCAACAAGCACACTCATAATCCACAAGTTCTTTGTGTCTTCTAGACTGCCCATTTGCTACTATAAGCGGTATGGTGAGCTGGCTATGTTAGACAGCCTTAAAGTTATGAACATTGACTGTTGTGTTATAATGCAGTCTAACTTGTGTTTCTTAGTGAACTTATTTGTGGTCTACTTCTCGCACCTAGTGTAAAGCCGAAATAGAAGAAACTCTATTGGCTTTTTATGCCTGTCAGAAGTTTCATGCCTTCATCTATAACATTGTAGTTTTGCTCTTGTATCATATTAAATATATTTTCAGTCTTCACTGTTTGTGTGTGTGTGTGTGTTGAGGCTTGTCATTGGCTTCTGAAAATACAATATCTGTAAATATGAGCACATAATTGACAACTATACACTCTTGCATGTAGCATGATTGTAACAATGATCTGTATTTTTCTAAGTTCCAGCAGTAACAAGGGGTTGGGTGCTCCACGGTCATGTACAGTGTATCAAGAACAGAGCACAGAAGACCAACAAGTATAAAGGGACTGCCAGTGACTGTTCTCCTGCTCAAAGTTTACAACAGCAGAAAGAACACATTGTGATGTCAGGAGCAGCTGCTGCTTAACTTCTTAGCAGTGCATTATTCAGCAGTTCCTTTGCTTGCATTCGAAATTATTTAAATTTTGCAAACTATGACACTAATTTAAAGGCTGCTGTAGTGTTAGTGGGCAAATATTTTTGAGCTGAAGTTTTTAACATGTGTGTTAAGTGCTTGCGTGCCTCTACATTTACATGCCAGAAATCACAGAATCCATGGTCGCCAATAGTAACTGTGTTTGCATTCTTTGTAGTACAAGAAGTAAAGCCATGGATGCAGTAATCATGTACTTAGTCGATGTAATCCTTCAGTGTACACTCATTTGTATAGCACCAATGATGCCATGAGTGTATAAGCTCTGGGAAGTGAATCTATGTGGATTATTTTATTTGGAAGGAAGAGGATCATCACTACTCCTAGTATATCTTAACAGTAAATTTTAGTGCTTGGGTATTATCCCACTGCCTGTCCTTCCTTCAACAGTCTACTTATCTACTGTGTAAGTGTAACTTTTTAAATGTATACTTTGCTCGGATAGGTTTGTTCATAATGTAATGCAAGTGACTTATCATCTATGCAGCTCTACTCAGACTAGAAATAAAAGTATATATTTTTACATGTAGCTATAGCATGCATTCACTTGTGTTTTTCTAGGTGCCTGTACAATTATTTAGCCCTACAAAAGTGCTGGTATACTCTAATATTGAATCTGGCATCTTAAAATAGTTTGTTAGTGGAAGTAAGAATGTGTTTACAAGCAATATTACTATCTTCAGATCAACTGTGAAAACTCTGTGGAAATTTATTTACATTTTTTGAACTTTGTGAAGGCAAATGTTGTTATGTTCTTTTATTGTGGTCCCTGTTTCATGCAAATGACACATAATTACTTTGCAGTGGCATAGTATTAGTTGTTATTTTACACATATGTGCTGAGCAACATCACAGTTGAGGCCAGCAGCAAGACATACATGCAGTGCACTGGAGCATCACCTCACATAGTGTACAGTCTTTGCCCACCAGTAAACTCAATATTTTTCAAGCAGACTAATAGACAGCTGTATGGGAACTGTGTTGATGTGCAAACTTTGAAGTCTTCTTGAGGAGTGTTTTTCATCATTTTTGTCCAAGTGAAGTAGCTACCCAAGGCCACAACTGGTGGGAATGTGGTGGTTTCCTCTCTCCAAAAGCACTCCTACCAGCTGCCTCAATGTTAGCATGGGGTGAATTCACGAACTGAAAAAATAATTGGTCTTTGTTTTCTTGGCCGAAAGAGTCAATTCCACCGTTGAGCCACCACGACGCGCCAGAATAGAAACTTTTAGCTAAATAAAGTTGATTCTACTTTTGAGAAGTGTTTTGGGGAAACGAAATGGCACCTATAGCTGTCAATATAAACACTGTTTGCACCAAGGAGCTTAGTAGCTTATAAATGTATTATTTATGTATTATCTAGAATTTACTCGTGCTGTGCCAACTTTCAGCCCAAGTGTCCTAACATGCTTTGTTAGTGGGTTGTGAATGAGCCAAGCTATGTAAATAAACAGAGTGATATTGCAGACATGTACAAAATATTGATGCACAGCCCTTTTCTTTAGCATGACATTGTCAAGGGCTTTATTCTTGTGTTTTTTTATAAAAACTGCTTGTCACTGGGCAGCAGCGGAAAACTATGCATCAAGCTTTTGCGAGATGGTTCGAGAAACACCGTGTTCAGACATAACAGTGCCGGAGGATTTCTCCCGTAAGTTACTTTCTGTAGTATATTCAAAATGAGTGTATTAGAATTGTTGTTTTATAGCCATTCATTTTAATATTTACACCTGAGTGTATGTATGTATGTTGAGTGTATATATGTATATGTGTGTGTGCGTATATGTATGTATGTATGTATCTTTTAAGTGAGAATTCGTTTATCATTGGTGAGTAAGTTTGGTAATGATTTGGCTGAATTTGTTTCTAGTTATTTATCTTTTGAGCCATTATACATTTCAATTTGTTTTGTACTGCATAAAAATATATGTAACCTTACACAGAATATGTGTGTTCGAAGAAGTTGTTTCATTTACCAACCTAGAGTCATGGGCGAGAAATTGGGTAAAAATGGAACGAACCTGCGAAGATTAGTTTAGAGCATAGCTACTCTACATGGCATATCTCGTACACATTGCGTTGGTTGAACATGTCGATTTAAACCTTTCAATTTTAATCAGAATAAGCAAGCTATCACCCGTGGTTGTATATGTGTGTGATATTTATGCATACCTTGATACCGGTTGGCAATTACAATTAAGGACACAAACCTAGTCAAGCTGAATACACGAATTTTGTCCATGCAGCTTTCATCTGCACTGGAACTGTTGCTAATAAAAAATAAACTTCAGTTTAGAAATTTATTCTAGTAACCAAAAGCAGGGTATCTCTTTATCACACAAATCAAATTGCCATTGTTCTGTTCCATTCTGGACAATAGGGGACCCTCTTAGCAGAACTCGATTAACTGCTATAGTTCATATTAACCATTGACAGCGACATTACACTGAAGCGTGCAGCATGACAAATAGTGGGAGAGAAGACACAAACTAATCACTCTGTTTGCGTCAGCTCTAACTGTCCGTGCTCTTTGGTCTTGCTGCATGTGATGATGCCCACCAAATTAGCACGAAAGCGTGTCCCTACAAAGGCAGTCAACTTGGCTGCAAGCAGTTAGCTCACTGCATGTGTAGATTTTCTTCAAAAGACCGTGAAGACTGATTGCTGGTCGAATATCCAAACACGTGAAAAGTAATATACCAGGTATTATATTGGTATTTCAGCACTGGACACTTTTGCGATAAGAGAGGATGGAGGAGAAAATTATGAACCCTGAATTGTTTAATTTTTGAAGGAGCACAGTACAGCGCTTTTGGGTCAAAAGGGGAGTGAAAGAAGCAAGTGCGAAAGCCTACTTCTCAAAAAATTAGTACCCGCCACCACGCATAATGTCAGGCCGGGCAACCTCTTGAAAAAAAAAAGTGCTCAGTGATTCTGCGAATCGAACCAAGTACCTCCTAGATTGTAATGAGCGCTGTAACCGCTCGTCCACTGCAGCAGTGCTTGCATTCGCCCTATTGCTGATATATCGTCATTCCTTCGAATGAAGCCAAATGCAAAAACGTCCGGTGAAACTTTGTCAAAAATAGAAAAAATAGTTAGAATGCGTTTGCCCAAGGTTACTAGAAGATAGAAACCGCCACGTGTGACTGTATAACCATGCGCTATTTATTCTTGTACATTACTGTCACGACGTTGGGATAGCCGGCTCTAACGTAGGCTACCTTCTCATAGTTTGCCAAATATAAATAAGAAAATAAAAATATATATCGGCCTGTGACAACGCTAATCAACTATTATGAGTTCACTGTCACTAGTGTCACTTTCACTAGATGAATGCTCAGTTTACTTCCATTATCGTTATTTAGGAAAGTTTTGGCTCATTAACTCAACTCTCCTATTTAGCATTGATTCTCACATCTAAGGACAGTCACACTTCATCTCGCTTTCTGAGTGGCTGTCACTCCCATATAACGCGTACTCCACTTTTTTATGCTCTCCGAGCATCTGACGCTGCTTTGCGGAGACTTTCCCTGACGTCTGCTGGGCCAGAAAATTGTCTTTATTATCTATCAATTTCAAGCTTTCGCGAAGCCGAAACGAGAGTCTCTCTCTCTCTTTTCATACTTTTCGCACGTGTGATAACGTCTCTCGACCTCAAGACTCGTATACACGTCCTTTGCTTTGTTTGCGCACTCAAACAACGCTGGACGAAATATTTGCACCGTGTTTTGTGAAAAGCATTAGCACTGAGACACCTCCCGACGAGTCTCCCTCATTTTACGTAGACATATACCTTAGCGTAAGCGTATGCACGTTCTCGCGTTCCGGCTTTATAAAAATGCTGCGGTGCATGGAACTTGCGAAATTGCGCTCACAATTTCACTTGATTACTGCTGTTATCTATTTCCGCACAATTCGTCTGCAGGCACCAAAGTCGCTCATGTGTCTTGTATTAAGAATATTGTAACAAAGGCTACCTTTGACTATAGGTAAAAAACACCCTTACATTCACCACTATACCGTGCTAGATTGCACCGAATTAGTTAAGTAGCAGCGCAGCTTCAATGAAATGTAAGGTAACTGGTCACGTTAAATAGGGGAAGACATTCGAGGCACATTTTCGAACATTGCATGCATCGATTTATGTGTGGTTTCATTTATGTGGTGCACCTGGAGTGTTGTTTACTTGTACTTGGCGAGATAGTGCATGGATTGCTCGGTGGCTTAAGGCCATCGAGCAATTATTTTTTTAGCTACAGTCGTTGATTAAAGGCGAGTGCTTGGCTTTGCACAGCCCACCAAAACGTCTATTACAACATACGCGGCATCCCGTAAGCGCTGTAGCAGACGCTCGCGGAACTGAAACTTAGATGCAGCAAATCATTGGCTATCATCGTATACTCTCGATGCTAGACGCTTTGCGTGCTACCTTGATATTATCGGCACACACTTCTTTCTTTCCTTGTCGTTTCATCGGCTATCGTGTGTCCTCCTTGCCCTCTTAAGTGCCGAATAAGTTAAATTCATACCCGCGCTATAGTAATCCCTCCAGATAAGAGAATTTTTGGCTAAGAAAATGCGTAGTCAAAGAGAAAGCTTTGTGAATTCGGCCCCAGAAGTCTATAAGGTATAAATGCAAACTTGTCTATAAGCAAAAATCGGATGTATGCATTGAAGGACGAGGAAGTAGATGTCACAACCAATATGAATAAGGTAATTGAAGTGGCAAAGCAGTTCTGCAGAGAGCTGTACAGAAGCCAAAACAACCAGGATGATAGCGTGAGAAGCATTGATAGTCTATAGAGGAATTCGACATCCTACCAGTAATGACAGGACAAGTTAGGAAAGCACTAGAAGGAGTGCAATGAGAGAAAGCCGCTCGTGAGAATAAGGTAACAACAGATTTCTTGAAGGATAGCGGAGAAATTGTGTTAGAAAAACTGGCCACCTTATATATGAAGTGTCTCTTGACGGGGAAGGTACCAGAATCTTGTAAGAACTCTAACATCATCTTCATTCATAAGAAAAGAGACGTCGAGGATTTGAAAAGTTACAGGCCGATCAGCTTACTGTCTGTTCTGTACAAACTATTTACAAAAATATTAGCTAATTGACTTAAGGCGACATTATAGTTCAATAAACCAAATGACCAAGCAGGATTTCGTTCAGGCTACTCCACAATACATGACATTTATACTATCAATCAGATAATACAGAAATGAGAGGAATACAACCAACCTCCATACGTAGCAGTAATGCAGGCAATACGCAATCAGGGCATCGAAGAACCTTACAAAAACATTCTGGAAGAAATCTGCAGTGGATTCACAGGCACCTTAGTTCTCCATGAAGAAAACGACAGAATTCCAATAAAGGAGGGTGTAAGACCGGTAGAAACGATCTCTCTAATGTTATTCACCGCGTGTTTGCAGGCGGTTTTTCAGAGCCCTAGATTAGGAAGAGTAAGGCATAAGAGTTAATGGAGAGTATCTTAGTAACCAGCGGTTTGCTGACAACATTGCCTTGAGTAAATCAGGGAACGAATCACAGCTCTTGAAATAAAATTCAATAGGGGAAGACGCTCAATTTATTACTGCCGTTTTATTAGAAAAAAAGTCATTGCCCGAGAACACGGAAAGGCGCGGGCGCAACCATCTATAACTAAGAGGGCGAGGGGGTGACGCCTTGTCGTGATAGGTTGTTGTGCCTGCGCGTTTAGGTGTTCTCATGCCATGAATTTCGTCCAATAAAATGGCAGTTGCGCCTTTTCTGCAAAGTGCTTCCTTCCTTCCACCTTGTGCGCTCATATATTTCCGCACAAAAGCTCGTGATTACTGAACTGGTCACGGAAAGCTGCAGAGTAGGTCTAAAAATAATGCACAAAACTAACGTAATGTGCAACAGTCTCGGTAAAAAAAAACAGCCCTTTGCAATAAGTAGAGAGACGCTGGAAGTTATAAAGGAATATGTCGACTTAGGACAGGTAGTAACAGTGGACCCGAACCATGAGAGTGAAATAACTAGAAGAATAAAGATGGGGTAGAAGGAAAATGGTAGGTATAGCCTTGAGAGACAAGAAGAGGGTGGAGGGGGTCAGGGATTAAGGATATCATAGTTGAAATCAAGAAGAAAAAATGGACATGAGCCAGGCACGTAGGCAGGATAACCGCTGGTCATTAAGGGCAACTGACTTCATTTTCAGAGAAGACAAACCCACGTAGGAGAGGGGGACAGAATGTTAGTTGTGGCAATGAGATTAAAATGTTTGTAGGTATAATGTGGTAACGGTAAGCACAAGACTAGGATGATTGGTGGACCATGGAAGATGCCTTTGTCCTGCAGTGGACGTAGTCAAGCTCATGATGAAGATGATGATATCTGTCACCACTGAATGGCGGTAAATATAATCGTTGACAAAATCAAGAAAAACTGTTATGGGGGCGAAGTATCTGAATACTAAAGGAACTCTTGGGCTGTAAGCCGATACAAACCCTTTTTTACCTTTGTCCCGAATCCCTGGCTATCTGTGTTAAACTCAAGGTAACTAATTGATCAACTTCACGGTTATGTATTTGGCGGCAGATAATCAAGGACAATTAAAGCAGCTATCAACAGTAAGGAAGAACACATGGTCCTTTATCCAGTGTGGGCACTCAAGCTAGACTACGAGGTAAGTGCATGAAGCCATTCGCTGAACATTATTATTAAATGCGAAGCATTTCTTAGCGAACTTCGGCGACGTTGAGCGTATCTATCTAGCCCTCGCGTTTGGGTGGTCTAGTGGTCACCCTCTTAACTTGGAGTGAACCAAAATTAGTATGGGAGGGCAAGATGGTTTGACGAATATGATGCACTGCTCAAGACCTCAATAATGTCACAATCCCGTCACGTACGTCGTCAAACACGTCCTGCCAGACAGTGGTACATACCCACGGGTGGATATGTGCCACTGGTATGAGGGTATGTGCCACAGGTGGTTGACAATCAGTATCCACCCAGGAACGACGAGAACACACATAGGCAATTTTAAGGTGCAAGCGTTAAGACATAACCGATAGCGGTAGCGTCAACCCGACAAATGAAAAAAATAATTGTGTGAAGGCCCTAGCGGGAATCGAACCCAAGCATTCTGCGTGGCAATCAAGCCTTTTACCATAGAGCTACGACAAGTCTCGGAACTGCTTTTCAAATAGACCTTAATCTTCGTGAAACGTCAATAGTGATTGCAGTGCTGCCTACCCAATTTTATAAACATTACACATGTGCTCTTTTCAGACATCCGTCCCGTCGGCTTAACGTCAATTGTGGTTAGTTGCCATGCGCTGTAGTTGATTTATGTGGCAGTGTTCAGAGCCAGCATCCTCGCGAGCGTCAGCGCTTCATATCGGCTTCTGGTGTTGCTAATACGCAGGTTCCAGTTAGCATCGTTGCGCAAGTGCAAATACCTGCCTATATAAACATATGCAACTCTTCAACATATGTTTGTGCGTGCAACGTTTGTACGTATATTTAGCGTCGTTTCATGACGTGTCCCACAATAAAATATTGCAACATGGTCACCTTCTCTCCACATGCTTCGCATAACGTCGATTCCCAGGTACGTGGGATCTGCTGAATTTTTTTATTATAATATTACTCTTATCATTGTTTTATTATTATTATTATTATTATTATTATTATTATTATTATTATTATTATTATTATTATTATTATTATTATTATTATTATTATTATTATTATTTGCTTTGTATGCATAGAACACACACAGGAAATAGGCTGACAACTGCCACCTACAGGGGCACGACGCCTTCGTACTCCTTCGGCAAGGGGAGACATAAAGAACAGAAAACTGGAGGGGAAAAAAAGAAAGGGAAGGAGTAAATAAAAAAAACACTAAAAACACTCCAATCTCTATTATTGCGAGGCCAAGTTTGTTTTCTTTATAGAAAAGCTAAAAGGGCTCGATGGGCCTGGTCACACCTAGACGCACATCCTGCTATACACTGCACATTAATGCGTGCGTATTGAGCCACACGAAACACGGTCGCTGACCAAGTCTGATGAAACGTTCAGTGACCGCGTTTCTTATCACTCGATGCCTGACCAGACGAACTTTCATCGAACTCTCGACTACGTATTGAGCCAGCGCAAAGCGCATAATCACGACGAGAACTTTCGAATCCAAGCAATCATTTCTAACATCGAAAGACCGAAGCTTCCTCTAGAGAGATCTCGTAAGCAGCAGTAGCCATGAAAAATCATCCGTTAATTTTTCAGGCACAAAAATAACTACAAGAAAAAGGGAGCTATTTCTCTTGTGTGTTTGTGCTCTCCACAGAGGTATACTGTTCACTCAGGTAACTGCGCCACTACAACGACGCGAAGTGCTTCTAGTGCTGATTTTTTTTTTCAATGACTTACTGCTCAGAAGTCTTGACTGAAAGTTATATGTATACATGGAAAATATAACAAAGTTTGCAATTTGCTTCAAGGAATATGAACGGATCTCTTACGCGAGCGTATCGTCTACTTTGATTTTGGGGAGCATTTTTACTGTATAATGTCCGTCGCCCCTACACGACTCGGATGAGCAAATGAGTGGTTACATTTTTTCAACCACTGGGAGCCATTTTTGTGTTGCAGCAGTCTAAGGGTCTCTCTCATTGCTCTCTCCATCTGCTTTTCCCACAATCAAAACACTCCGCTTGCCTTTCTCTCGTCCAATCCCACTTTCAAGAGATGGTTGCAATCTATCATGTGGTGACCGCAGGGATCGTTGCTTTTGTTTGAATAGACTGCGCTTGTCTGGTCCCACTATATTCATATGTTGCAGTATCACGATTTCACGACAAAGTCTAACAAATTCCTAAATATGTCAAGTTTCATAAAAACACAGACACCAATCTTCCTAGAAGATTCCTCTGGGAAAACACAAAACGCTACGATGCACCCCAACGACGCGGCTGGTTTGTCCAATTTTCCCAATCTCTCTCTCTCTCTCTCTCTCTCTCTCTGAGTCATACTGAAGAGAGGGACAGCGCCAGTGGAGGGATCGTCTGTATTAACCTGTTAGCGTCGTGCGAATGCAAGCAAGCGCTTGTTTTTTCTTGGCTTACTCGTCACTTACGTCTTATCTTTTAACGCTTTTCACCGTGTAGTAGCACACTCATGCTTACTTATCGTTCAATATTCATTAGTTTGATTAGTTTCATCGTGACCGTTGCACCTTCTCGAGGCTTTCTTGTGATCCCAGAGATCTGCAAACTGCTTTTACGCTGCTTCCTTCAGGTTCCTTTAGGGGCGAAGCTTCTTATAGCGACACCCTTTCGTCCCTTGTAGTATGTAACAAGTATAACATTTTGACCTCCAAGGTGGTGCCGGTGAGAGACTTGTTCTTTGCGTTGTTGAACAATAAAAAATAGTGCTCAATGTACATGTCAATGGCTGCTAATGGGGAATGAGAGACAGGAGCATTCGGCTTTTAGTTAACGCGCAGGCTGCGATCACCATTAGCAGCCAGTGGCATGTACATTGAGCACTATCTGACAAGAAAGGGTTGCTACGTTATCCTCGAAAGACATATGCATTCGACATGAGATATCGTATTTAAACTTTGAACAGATATCACGCATATAAACTGGGTGCGAAATGAACCATATAAATATAATTGACTAATTTTTATATAGAAGTTCTGCGTTGGTAAAGTGTTCTGTGTTGAACTCCCGCCCCGCCGCGGTGGTCTAGTGGCTAAGGTACTCGGCTGCTGACCCGCACGTCGCGGTATCGAATCCCGGCTGCGGCGGCTGCATTTCCGATGGAGGAGGAAATGTTGTAGGCCCGTGTGCTCAGATTTAGGTGCACGTTAAAGAACCCCCAGTGGTCTAAATTTCCGGAGCCGTCCACTACGGCGTCTCTCATAACCATAGTGTGGTTTTGGGACGTAAAACCCCACGAATAACTCATCAATCAAGTTGAACTCCAAAAACATTCATCAAAAACGCTTCTTTTAGCTTAAGCCACGGAAGCCAGTGGGTCTCTTCCGGGTGGTACCACTCAAAACCTATTTACTCAGACTATCATTGCGATAACTCCTATATGGACACTCTCGATGGACTTAGCTGTTGCCGTCACCGTCTGATCCTGTAAAAATATCCTAATTGATAACCTCCGCCCCCCCACCGCATCGTATGCAACAAGTGGGATATTTAAAAAAAACGAACATCACATTGTAGTACCTTTTTCCTGTAGCTGGCTGTAGTCGCCACCACAAAATTTTATTTCTTTCACATCTTGTGAACAACAAAATATTTATTTTACATCTCCTAACATTCCTTATTTTCTTCATGGAAAACTCAAATAGGAAAGATCAACGAATTGTTTCATACTTTTAAACTCAGAAGCATAACTTGTTAACTGAATTTTTAAACTATAGATTATCTATATGCTGAGCATCAACATTCGCGTTTAATAAGGATCATGGTTGACCAAGCACACATGTTTTGTTTTGCATTTTAAACAAAGTGTAAGTGCGTATTTATCGATTCTTGAATCGCAAGTGTGCCGATTTTGCCTGTATGAATGCTGGTAAACCAAATAGCTACAGAATATTGTTACGTCTACGAGGGGTTTATTCGAAGCAGACGTAACGGTCGACTCGACGGTATACCGCAGTGAACGCGAAGCAGCGAGCTCTTGCCACCAACCGAACGTCCTCTTCTTCTGCTACCACCATGTTCCCCGCTACACAGGTGCACATACCTAAATTACACATGTGGTAACACTTCCCTCCGCGCAGACGAAGCCCGCTGGGCGAGTCAAACAGTCTCTCGAGGAATAAAGCGCTTCAAACGTGCAACATGGACAAGTTCAGTTTTTGCAGACCGTCGGCCGTTTGAATGGAGGCGCGCTATGCGGTAAACTAAATCACTGATACGGTCTACAACAAGATAAGGTCCCGCATAGTGCGCTAGCAGTTACTCGCTCAAACCGCGTTTTCTAGTTGGTGTCCACAGCAACACTAGGTCGCCGCGATTGTACGTCACGTGTCGGCGTCGGCGGTCAAAATGTGCCTTCGAGCGATCTTGCGAAGCAAGAGTGCGCAAATAAGCAAGGCGTCTAGCTTCTTCTGCCCGACAGATGATCTCGGATATGCAGGGATCATGGTGGTCCAAACACGGGAAGATGGTATTCAGGGTATGACGAGGTGGTCGAGCATATAGAAGAAAGAAAGGACTGTAGCCGGTAGTTTCATGCTGAGCGGTGTTGAATGCATATGTGATAAAGGGTAGAATACTATCCCAGTCCTTGTGATCGGATGCAACATACATAGACAGCATGTTCGAGAGAGTTCTGTTCGTTCGTTCAGTTAGACCGTTCGTTTGGGGATGGTATGGCGTAGAGTGCCGAAACCTTGAAGCACAGACACGAAGCATCTCTTCCATCACGTCTGCTGTGAATTGTCGGCCACGGTCACTGATTACGATTTTGGGAGGTCCATGTCGAAGAATTACAAAACGTAGCATGAAGGAAGACACATCGGCTGCAGTTGCCGATGGTATGGCAGCTGTCTCGCAGTACCGTGTTAAATGGTCGGTGCAAACGACTATCCAGCGATTTCCATCAGAAGACCGGGGAAAGGGTCCAAGGAGGTCAATCCCGACTTGCTCGAATGGAGTTCTAGGGGGCGGCACCGGATGTAATCGCCCTAAAGGAGCACTTGTTGGGCGCTTATGACGTTGGCACTCGTTACAGCTAGACACGTACTGTTCCGTCGTCTGGCGCATTTTGGGCCAGTAGAATCTTTCTTGAAGACGGCACAGAGTTTTCGCTGTGCCTAGATGACCGGATGTTGGGTCATCATGCATAGCCTGCAAAACATAAACGCGAAGACTCTTCGGAACAACCAGAAGATATCGTGAGCCGGTGTTGGTGTAGTTCTTTTTGTAAACTAGCCCGTCTCGGATGCAGAAGCGCGTAGGCGATGATTTTGGTTTGGTAGCAAGAAGCTGTTGTATGGTGCTGTCCCTTTGTTGCTCATCCTTAAAGGTCTTGTTATCGGGAAAAGGTTGGTCGAGTGATGCAATGTAGGTATCGAAGGTGTCCGCGTCACATTCCATCGTTGGAAGCGGTAGTCGCGAAAGACAATCTGCGTCAGCGTGACGTCGGCCGCTTTTATAGGAAACCGTGAAGTCATATTCTCGTGGACGAAGTGCCCAGCGCGCCAGCCGACCAGATGGGTCACGCAGGTTGACCAACCAGCAGAGAGAATGATGGTCTGTCACGACGGTAAAGGGACGTCCGTACAGGTAGGACCGGAAGCGCTGCACTGCGAAGACTACTGCAAGGCATTCTTGCTCTGTGACAGTGTAGTTACGCTCGGACTTGCTGAGCGAGCGACTTGCATACGCTACGACGTGTTCTTGATTATCCAAGCGTTGAACCAGGACAGCACCTACACCAATACCGCTGGCGTCTGTGTGAATCTCAGTGGGAGCGAGAGGATTGAAGTGTCGAAGAATCGGATGGGACGTCAAAAGAAACTTCAACTCCGAAAAAGCAGACTCGCATTCCGGGGTCCAGTCAAACTGCGCCCCTTTCTGAAGCAGAAACGTGAGCGGGTATGCGATATTGGCAAAGCCAGGAATGAATCGGCGAAAGTATGAACAAAGCCCCAAAAAGCTGCGCAGTTTTTTCAGCGAGCTTGGCTGCTTAAATGCCTCTACTGCGGCCGTCTTGGCGGGATTCGGTCGTATGCCTTCTTTGTTTACTAAGTGTCCAAGGACAAGTGTTTGGCGCTCTCCAAAACGACATTTCTTTGAGTTGAGCACCAAGCGTGCTTTGCTTAGGCAGTCCAGTACGAGGTCAAGGCGTGTGTTGTGCTCACAAAAAGTGCGCCCAAAAATTACAACGTCGTCCAAGTAACACATACACACTTCCCACTTCAATCCACGCAGAATGTTGTCCATAAATCGCTCAAAAGTTGCGGGCGCGTTGCAGAGTCCGAACGGCATCACATTGAATTCAAATAGTCCATCTGTTGTAACAAATGCCGTTTTCTCCTTGTCTTCCTCGTGCATTGGAATCTGCCAGTAGCCTGACCTCAGATCCACAGACGAAAAGTAAGAGGCCGATGATAGACAGTCGATAGCATCATCAATCCGCGGGAGTGGGTATACGTCTTTTTTAGTGATGGCGTTGAGACGGCGGTAGTCAACACAAAATCACCATGTCCCATCCTTCTTCTTCACTAGAATTACTGGAGCGGCCCACGGACTACATGATTCTTGAATTACATTTTGCTTGAGCATCTCGCAAACCTGTTCGTTGATCACTGCGCGTTCCGAAGGCGATACACGATATGGTTTCTGTCGGAGAGGTCTGTGAGATGTCGTGTCGATTCGGTGCTTTATACGAGAAGCAGGGAATGACGGTGAATCATGCTGAGCGAAATCAAAAATACCGGCATGTTTGCGCAGAATACTCGCCAGTTCATTACGTTCCTTGGTGCTGAGTGACTTATCAATCATAGCCATAATGGTGGTGTCCCTGGCGTGCAGATTATCGCAACGGGTCTTATCCGGGGAATCATTGCTTTCTGCGAGAATGGCAAGCGAGAAGACTTGGTGTTCACGAATCTCTGCAAGTTTCAGACCCTTCGGCAGCACTGTAGGTTCATTAGAGCAGTTAATCGCCCATAAACCAGTACGCCCTTGCATAACCGATAATGTACAGTAGGGTATTAAAACTGTCTTCTTTATGCAACTGAGATGCACGGGCTCCACAGTTGCGTCAAATGTTTTCTCGCTTGCAGGTGAACAGGCAACAGGGACACATTTTGCAGACAACGGCGGCACAGTTGTGTCCACAGACACGCAAAGAGCACTTTCTTGAGAGGGCGAGTTTTCCATAAACGAAACTGGGATATCAGAATCTACTGTAATTTGTCCTGTGCGGCAATCAACAGTAGCACCACATAGCTTCAAGAAATCGAGTCCCAGAATGACGTCATGCGTAGTATGAGGGAGAACAGCAAACTCTGCGACAAAGTTCTGGCATGCCAAACTAACAGTCACAGTGCAGACACCAACAGGTTGTAACACCTCTCCGCTCACTCCACGAAACGTATCAGGACGGTCCCAACGAAACATAACCTTTCGTCCAAGAAGGCGGGTGAAAACTAAACTCATCACTGACACGCTTGCACCTGTGTCCACCAACGCCATCGTCGGTACACCATCGATAAGCACTCGAACCTTATTTCTAAACATGGAAGCTAACGGAGGTATATCTGTTGAAATCGAAGACTGTCCGGCGACCTCACCTCCAACGGCCGCGCCGGCTAGTTTTCCGTAGGAGGCGAGGAGTGGCGGCGCCGAGGAGACGGTGATCGGTTGGCGCGAGGGGCAGGTGGTGGTGTCAGACTGCGGTCAGAGGCCGGAGATTGGTTTCGTAGCGGTCCTGGGATCTCGTAAGACGCGCTTCCCGGGAATGTCGGTGCTCGGGTAACGCCAGAACGGTTAAATCTCGGTGATCGGTCGTACCTTGGTGGCTGCCGGTAGTTGCAATACCTGGCAATGTGTCCTTCGAAGCCACAGTTGTAGCAGACTGGTAGAGGACGCTCGCTGAACCAATGCTGAGACCGCTCAGTTGTGAAGGGTCGGTGACGAGCTTGCTGAGCGGGGGCTGCCCACCTCTGTGTGGCGGGACCGTGCCGAAGGCGTTGGCCGTATCGCTGTTCGGCCGCGAATGAGTCACGACGTGGCCTCGGATTTCCATTTTCGCTGATGTCTGCCACACATACCGATGGTGGCAAAGGAGCTGATGGTGCCGCCATGTAGTAGGGTGGATTGGTAGGTGGATGAGGAATGGTTTCGTCAACTCTACCACCTTGTCGCTGCAGCTCTTCACGCACAATTGCCCGAATAGTAGCCGCAAGGTCGGTGGGTGGGCTCACGTCGACGCTGGCAACCGTTGTCACATTTGCCAGCCTACCAAATTTTGGGGCGATGCGACGAGTCTTCAATTTTTCAAACGTGCGGCAGTGATGTTGGACGTCGGAGGCAGAGGTGAGGTCATTCCTGCCTATCAGAAAATTGTAAACGTCTTCCGCTATGCCTTTCAATAGGTGTCCAACCCTGTCTTCTTCAGACATCTGCGGGTTTATAATCTTGCAAAGCTTAAGGACGTCCTCTATATAAGCAGTGCAGGTTTCTCCAGGAGTCTGGGCTCTTCCAGCAAGAGTCCGCTCCGCGCTTTTCTTTTTTGAGTCGGAGTCACCAAAACACTTCTTGAGTTCTTGAGCAAAAAGAGTCCATGTTGTCAAGGACTCTTCGTGGTTTTCATACCACATGAGTGCAGTGTCCGTGAGAAACAGCGCGACGTTTTCTAGCTGATCGATAGAGTTCCAGTGGTTGTACCGGCTCACCCTTTTGTAGTGCGTTAGCCACGCGTTCACATCTTCTCCTGCCATTCCCGCGAACGGGCGGGGTTCCATGTAGTGATGCCTAGGTATAGCCAGTGTGGATTGGCGCGAAGTCGAGGCGGTTGATTCCTGACCTGCGCTCTGGGCCATGACGACTGTTGTCGGCGGCAGACCGGCAAGACGACGGCTCCGGCGAACTCCGAACAGCTGTGGCTCCGTGGTACGTCGACGTGTCGTACCCAGCACCTCCACCACTCTGTTACGTCTACGAGGGGTTTATTCGAAGCAGACGTAACGGTCGACTCGACGGTATACCGCAGTGAACGCGAAGCAGCGAGCTCTTGCCACCAACCGAACGTCCTCTTCCTCTGCTACCACCATGTTCCCCGCTACACAGGTGCACATACCTAAATTACACATGTGGTAACAATATGATACAAAACGTTTACCTAGTTCTATTATAGAAATCACATATTTCTTCTGCTGTTGTCAACATAAAAATTTTTTGCGAATTTTCCCTCTATATCGGCCAAGGTGGCCACATATCGAACGAGGCAGAATGCAAGATTTATTTATGAACACAATAAAGAATACCGAGTGGTCAAAAATTATGACGCAGATCTTTTTTTGTGTGGCAGGCGTCATAATCAGGCCGTAGCATCAGCGCGTAACACCTCAGAATAAACTGCAATAGTTGTTACATCTAGTATAGCTTACTGTTGCGCTAGTTGGTACATGTCTAAATTATTATATAGTCAACTTGGTGCCAAAATCATTAGACAGTAGAAGAAAATACATAGACAGGACATCCTATCTATGTTACACTTGTTGACTATTTAATGTTACATCTGTTTAAGCAACGTGTCAATAAAACAAGAGCGTTGCGACCTCGTCATTTCTTCTGTATTACATATATTTCCGCTGGTCAGTAAAGTTAGTGACCATTTTCTGCAATCATTTCGCTAACTTGAAAGTAGTATCACCCGCATGGCTTCATCGTAAATATTTCATGAAGTAAGCCACATGATTTCATTATCTGTGACCAGTTCGAGATGCCAGTCCGTATGTCTACCACTAGCAGTCTGCTTGTGTAGTTATTGAGCGTCGCGTCTATTGCACATCTACTAAATGAGGCAAGAAGTTTCGTGGCTGTGAAAGCCTCGGTGCTTATTTCTACTGTCCCAGGCGTCTCTTCTTCCAACCTTTTTTTTTACTTAAAAAACGAGAGAGGTTTCAGTGAACAGGAATAAATATAGGTTGAAATTTACCCAAGAAAAAAAATTCACATACCAATTGCGTTTTTTTTTGGTGCTGTGGCAGGTCCTGTTCAACATAGTATAAGTGATTTTTTTAAAAAGGGTGTCAAAACATTAAGTGCGTAGACGCACGAGTTTTTTGTTACGTCTAAAGAAATTACAAAGTGCTATAACGACAAAAATAAAAATATGCGGGGCTGGTGCCTTCAAGGATCGATTACTAAAAAAGACGGCGTTTCAATATGTAGCACGACGTCATATAACACCTGTAAAGGTACTATGTGCAATAACTTTGTAACTTCATGACTCAGTGCTTTGATTTCATCTATACTCGTTTACAACTTGAATTATCCAATATCTGCTAGCGCTACGAAAAGTTCGTGACGTAGAAGGAATGTATACGCCTTGCAAAAGCAGTCTAACACAGACAGGTACAATCAACTACCCGGTGAAAAGTGCGAAGTCAATGAAAATACTAAAGTGATATACATTGAAATTTTCATTCATTCAGGCGTGTATTTATGCGTGCATTTATAAAACGCACAAATTTGTAAAACAGCGTAGTCATGGCTCACAAGTGCAGTATGCTGTCGCAATACGTTAACAGTGATCACCGAACCGGGCTATTGTACTAAGACGATTGCTTTCCCGCGTTCATAAGAGTACTTCCCTTTTTTTCTGCCCCTTTAAATCGCAATCATGGTGTGACTGTTACTTTCTATACAAACAAAGGAAACATGAAAATAACGTAGCCTCTTATCATTCGCTCACGACAATGAAAAAAAAAGTGACAGCATATCCATGGCTTTAATGATGGAGAGTGGAGCGAAGCTGTGTCCACATGCCGCTGCCGTGCCGCTATGGCCTCCCGTTCTCGGACACCGAGATCTTGTCAGCGCCGCCGCGCAGCTTCACGGCACGCTTCTGCCTCGCACGCTCGCACATCGAGGTTCCGTCTTCCAGCGCGAACCACCGCCGCCACCTCGCGCGCACGCAGCTCTGCCGCCTTGTCCATCCGCTGACTGTCTGAACGCGCCCACGCGCCAGAACAGCTTATATTTTACTACACCGCGCCCCCTAGCCTACGGCGCCACCGACAAACACGCGATCGCCAACGTCTTCGTATGACATCATTTCTATTTTCTCACGCACTCGCACATCGGAATTTTGTCTACGAGCGCAAGCCGCCGCCGCCTGGCACGCATCATACTTTTTATCGGCAAACCGTGAATCATCCACTGGCCGCGTCCGTGCGTCATCTGTCTGTCTGTTTGACGCACTGATGGATGGACGCATGGACGAACATAGTGACGGACGTGCGGACGTATAGATGAACGGACGCATGGACGGATGCACGAATGGGCAGACGCACGGATAAATGGTTTGGCGCACGGACAGACGGATGGACGCATGGACGAACGCAGGGACAGGCGGACGGATGGACGGATTCATGGACGGATGCACGAATGGATGGACGCATGTATGAACGAACGAATGAACGAACGGACGCACGGACGGATGAATGGACGGGCGCATGGACGAACGCAGAGACGGACGCACGGAAGGACGCACAGATGTACACACGGAAGGACGCACAAGGGGATGGACGCGTGGATGTATCACGGAATGGATGGACGCACGGCAGGAAGGATGGATGCATAGACGAACGCTGGGACGAACGCAAGGACCGACGCACGGACGGACGCACAGATGGACGCACGAGAGGACGGACGGATGTATTGACGCATGGACAGATGCATGAAGGCACGGACGCACAGATGGACAGAAGCAAGAACGAACGGACGGCAGCAAACACGGACGGAATGACAGATGCTTCGCCCCACTCATCATGTGCTGCGATTTTTATTACTTATCATACTACAAGTAACCTCCTCTAGTATCGTACCATTTGAATTTTTCAGCGTGTATGTATTTCGTTGTATGTACAAGTACCGCCCTCTACGACTGGTTCAAGAGCTAACGCGAGGTGGCTACATACGATGACGATGGGACGCTCCACGCCTTAAGGAGCTTCGCTCCTAAAGAAAAGAAAAGCGGGTCAAAGAAATATTCCCGCTTGGTCGTTCAGCTGCCAAGAAATATCTTTAGCACACAATTCCGAGGAGGTCCTGGAAGTGGCTTTCTTAGAAAAAGAAGGAAGAGTGGCAACAGTCGTTTCTGTTACAGACGGCCTACACGTACCACAGGTGGCGCTTCCTTGACCATTCCCAGATCCCTCGATTTCCCTTCGTGGTTGCTTTACCTTTGGACCTTCCCTTTTTTTTTCTTGCCCAAAGCGAAGCTGCTTTGTGTGGCCAGGTTAAGGCTAGATGACGGCCTTGTCCCCGCCCGGTATTTCCACTTGCACCTGGCCAAGAAACGTCTTTCT
Organism: Rhipicephalus microplus; assembly: GCF_013339725.1. Classification (NCBI taxonomy): domain Eukaryota; kingdom Metazoa; phylum Arthropoda; class Arachnida; order Ixodida; family Ixodidae; genus Rhipicephalus; species Rhipicephalus microplus. The sequence goes on along the minus strand of NC_051165.1, from coordinate 184,854,832 downwards.
AGCGTTCTCCCCCTTACATCACGGTGTTTTACGTCTAGACGTATCTCCCAAAAGAAAGAAATGACGCTACGGACTACTATGGTGGGGCCAAGTTTATGGCGCCACTGAAGGTCTTCCTCTGCCAGCTTTCTGTATCGAACGGCTAATGCATCGAAGCTGCCACGTTGAGCCGGCATCATTTACGACCTTCGCACGGCACCGCCACCTCTGATGAGCTCCGAAAAACATTAGTAGAGGAACGCGGGCGCGAAAGGCGTACCTGTAAACTCCTCCGATAAATCAGGCCTTGTTTGTTTGGAGAGGCGACTTACGACGGCATGTGTACGCTCACACGGTCGGTGTTTTGAACGCACCTTTTCTGAATTTTCTGGAGTTTCCGAGGGCTCCTCTTATCTTCCAGCAACGGTTGCTTACCTCCTTATCCCATTGCTCCTATTTCGTTTGCGTGTTCTTCCTTGCGTTCCGTGTCCTTGTTTCGTCTTGGACGAGTTCTTGCGCTCATCAAGCGTGGCTTAAGTACATGGTCCAAATCTGACGCGCAGATTGACAAATTTATTTGTCTAGTGGTGATTACGAGAAGAAATTGATAGACCTAATAATAAATGTGCAGGTATAAAGTTCCAAAACCACCATACCACCACGCCAAAGTGAAGGCTTTAAGAAATTTCGACTACCAGATGTTCCTTAACCTGCACCCAAATCTAAGCACACTAACGTCAACAATTTTCTACTGCATCGAAAAAGCGGCCACCCTGACTGTGGGAACAAATGAGCAGTGCATCCATGAATGTGCGTTTTCTCGTTGATATCGCATTCTGATTTACACCTATATAGGACAAAGCAGCTCTGACATTGAAAGCATGGACACCACATTAACTTGCATTGACGTTCTTTTTGAAGCTTACACATTCATGCTGCGTACCGTGACAAGCGTAAATCCTGTTTTGATTTGATGTCCTCCATCTTTCAGCAGATCTTTCAGATCTGCTGAATGATGGAGGACAGATTGTGTTAGAAAAACTAGCCACCCTGTTTACGAGGTGTCTCCTGACGGGAAGAGTACCAGAGTCTTGGAAGAACGCTAACATCATCCTAATACATAAGAAAGGAGATGACAAAGACTTGAAGAATTAAAGGCCGATTAGCTTGCTCTCTGTAGTATACAAGCTATTTACAAAGGTAATTGCTAACAGAGTGAAGAAAACATTAGAATTCAATCAACCAAAGGAACAAGCAGGATTTCGAACAGGCTACTCAACAATCGACCACATTCATACTATCAATCAGGTAATAGAGAAATGCTCAGAATATAATCAACCACTATACATAGCCATATAGATTACGAGAAGGCGTTTGATTCAGTAGAAATATCAGCCGTCATGCAGACACTGTGGATTCAGGGCGCAGATAAAGTATACATAAACATTCTGGAAGAAACACAGGGGATCAACTGCTACCATAGTGCTTCATAAAGAAAGCAACAGAATACCAATCAAGAAGGGTGTAAGACAGGGGGACACAATCTTCCCAATGCTATTTACCGCGTGCTTACAGGAGGTTTTCAGATGCCTAGAATGGGAACAGTTAGCGATAAGAGTTAATGAAGAGTACCTTAGAAACCTGCGCTTCGCCGATGACATTGCATTGCTGAGTAACTCAGGGGACGAATTGCAACTCATGATTACGGAGTTAGACAAGGAGAGCAGAAAGGTGGGTCTTAAAATGAATCTGCAGAAAACGAAAGTGATGTACAACAACCTCGGAAAAGAGCAGCCCTTCGAGATAGGTAATTGTGCACTTCAAGTCGTAAAAGCCTATGTCTACTTAGGGCAGGTAATAACCGCGGAGCCGAACCACGAGATTGAAGTAACTAGAAGAATAAGAATGGCATGGAGCACATTTGGCAAGCACTCTCAAATTATGACAGGTAGATTGCCACTATCCCTCAAGAGGAAAGTATATAACAGCTGTATCTTGCCGGCACTTAGCCAAGGAGCAGAAACCTCGAGACTTACAAAGAGGGTTCAGCTTAAATTGAGGACGACGCAGCGAGCAATGGAAAGAAAAATGGTAGGTGTAACCTTAAGAGGCAATAAGAGAGCAGAGTGGATTAGGGAACAAACGGGGGTTAGGGATATCATAGCTGAAATCAAAAAGAAGAAATGGACATGGGCCGGGCATGTAGTGCGTAGACAGGATAACCGCTGGTCGTTAACGGTAACTAACTGGATTCCCAGAGAAGGCGAGCGGGTTAGGGGGAGACAGAAGGTTCGGTGGGCAGATGAGATTAAGAAGTTTGTGGGTATAAATTGGCAGCAGCGAGCACAGGACCGGGTTAATTGGCGGAACATGGGAGAGGCCTTTGTCCTGCAGTGGACGTAGTCAGGCTGATGATGATGATGATGATGATGATGATGATGATGATGATGATGATGATGATGATGATCCGAGGACATCAGTTGGCTGATCGAACGAAGAACTAGCGTTTACAGCAGTGAGATCATAAGTAAACTTCGGAGGTTGAAACGTCCCGTGACGTGCGTGCATCGGCAAAGCATAGCGTTCGACAATTAAGGAATGCTTGACTGATTTTTATCAGCCATTTAGACCAGTTCACATTTGATTGCGTTGCGAATTAAAGCCAGAACATAATTGCACATTCAATATTTATTTGTTACATTTTTTGATAAGTTTGTTGGACAGCAGATTACTATAATGGCAAAATATGATTCGCCCATATTCTTTTTAGTAACACACACACAAAACAAACATAAAACTTACAAGGTTTGCTTAAAATAATTGCTAAATAAATATTTTCGGGACTAACCTTTTTACTAATATATTTCTTACATAAGAGTTTGTTAGAGGTCCACCCCGCACGCCCTAATTAGAGCGCGCACTTTGGCATAATGCGACAGGTGATGATGGCAAGCTTTAGTGTTTTTTTAAGTAAAAGTTATTGACAGCATGATCCACCAAAAATTGTTTTAAAACGCAAGTACATAAGAACTTGTCAAAATAAAAGCTCTGCTACTTATCCATCTTTCTCCGTCTTGTGAGTACTCAAGTTGTTTAATTTTTTAGCCAAACTCCTGCCACGGCTTACCCACCAGCTGATAATATATTGTGGAGAACACATTGCAACAGATACACATCAAACATTACAGCCCACATTGGCACAAAATTCTCTGGTGTGAAACAAGATTTACAAAACGAGGTCGCCGCTTTCCCATTCTCGTTTATTTTGAGATTCCTTCTTCATTGCCATGAGCATTGTGTGTATTTTGTTCTTTTCAATTACCGTTGGTTTCCTGTAAACGTAGAAACATTTTGCCTTCTCACTTGCTTTCATTTAAAAAATAATTGTTTAATTTTTATTTCCCCCCGTCGAGCTTGGTGGGCAGCCTGTCTGTGGCAGTGGTTTTTTTGTAATGAAATCCTTCTTTACGATAATGAACTTTTCAGCGAGTTCCGAGAGCACATCTGACCCGGTCCCCAAAAAAGAATGTCCATATTCCTAATGGGAAACCGCGACAGCCCATTACCAGAAACCCTTAATTCAAACCAGGATTTTACGTTATAATCTGCTCGTCTTCCGGCACCCGCTTTTTTATTCTTTTTCATTCTTTTTTTTATTTTCACATCCGAGGAACGCCTTGAACAGCGAGCTGGTTTCAAGTTCCCGCATTTTACTTCTTTTTTTTTATAATTAACTTCCAAACTGCATTCGGGCGCTTAGCGTGTGTTATCACACCATGAAGTGGCTTCACAAAAATGCGGCGTTTAAATATTCAGCGTCGTTAGTCAGAGTTTAAAAATACGCAGACACAAGGGATGACTACGCGACTAAATACTTGTTGCTGACCGTTGCCTGAAGTGAGTCGGCCTAATTTTGTGTTCTGGTAATTTGTTTATTCAGGCCCCTTTAATTAACTGACTTTTGAGGGAACGAAGATGGGGGAAAAATTCTAAAAAGAAAGCTGTAGATCGGCTTGCAAAACGTCCTATTAGACTATTTCGAACGTTATATCTGTTTCTTATTAGTGTTTTCCTGCTAGCTACGAACGCCCGCAAAGTTTTAAAAAATACCACGCGGCAAACCCTCTCAAGTCCCAATGTGCACGATCATTCCAGTGCTCCTTAGGTACCAAAAAACATAACATAAAAAAGTCACAGCTTTGCCGCAAAGGTGAAGCAATGAACACATACAGCAACAGATCGGACGGTTACACGAAAAATGGCAAGCAGATCGAAACATGTCCCGCGTTTCTCACACACACATGACGCACAAAACGTAATCACAGATAGAGATGAACGCGAATAACCTACGACAAACGGTGCAGAACCTACGAAACGTGCACAGCCGCTGGACACCTACTTGTGTCTCAAGGAGCTTTCTCGGTGGCTATGTATACTAGTGCGCATGTTGTTAAGTGCAGTTCGCGACTGTGGCAGGGATGATTGCACAAAATCAGTTTCACCGAAAATGTGAAGCGATGGATGTGATAGCGACAAATTGCAATGTTATACGAAGTGAGGCTGGTAGTCAACTCATTCAGATTGATCTCACGCAACTTTAAAAAACACTGGTGTAAGAGAACACGGCCGCTCCTGGTACACATTTGGTACCGTTTTTTCGTGTTGATAGCGCAGCCCATAGAAGCTCCCGCCTGCTGTTGGGGCAGAAGGCTCGCGCTCATCGTTGCCACTATAGCACGGCAACCATAAGCACTCCTTTTCTCTTGTTCGCTCACGAGATAAACGCGCGCGCAGACGACCGCCGCCGGAAAGGCGATGTTCGTACCGCAGAAAGAAGAGGCTAGCGCCTCTTTCCCCCTATGTATATACATACATATTCATATACGTGAATGACGGCGGCAGCCGCGGCGACGGCAAAAAAAAACAAAAAAACAGCCGAGACTGTCTGTATAATTGCTATCGCAATAAAAGCAAACCATACTTGCACCATGTCACATACTATTAAGTATGTGAAAACTTGTCAAAATAATAGTTTTGTTGCTTATCCATCTTCGTCTTTTGAGTACTCAAGTGCAGGAGAAATTTAAGGTTTGTAACCTTGGGACCTCCTCCTGCATATTTACCTGCTATGTATTACCTTTCTGACACCAATATAGATTGATTGATTGATTGATTGATTGATTGATTTATGTGTGTTGGCGAGACTTGGTCTAAACAAATACGTCATAAAATATTGGACAGCCCAGTGGGTTAGAAAGAAACAGAAAAAAAAAACGACACAGGGCTGAAGTCACAGTTAATTTATTTTTGAAAAAGATAAGACATCTTCGCGTGTGAATAAGTCAATAAAACTGTACACATGCGCACATATGTTGCAACATAACATGACTTGTACCTTATCTAACAGATGTTTTTACTCTTCCTCTAGAAGAGTGTTGATGGATGGCCTACATACTTGTTGCTTCATCTATTAAAAAAAAGTGCCAGCTATTTCTCGTATGCGCTGATCAATATGAATATACTTAATGATGGCTTGCTGCATGCGGGGCAGACATCCGCAGGATCTGCAGTGAGTTGTCAAATAAGATTTAACAAGTACGGTGGCAGCTATCTCATATATGATTGCCCAAACAAAATGTTGCAGGTTCGAGCGGAAAGCCGCCTATCACGTTACCCCATGGTGTAATTACGGCGCGCGGGACTCGGGCAAGGCCCGCGGTGCTCGATTGCGACGGCTAGTGCACGTGACTCGGTGGCTGAAGACAGTTTCGTGCCTGGGCAAGTCCCCGTGGTGCATACGCGGTCCTGGCCGCAACCTCGTCCTCCGTGGCGTCCCGCCACACGCACTGTAGCAGGTCAAGCGGGGGTTATTCGATCAAGGGTCTCTAGAGACTGGCGGATTGCCAGCCGACGCATGTGCGACGCGCGCAGACAGCGAGGGCGCTGGATCGATGACAGCTGCGCGCCTCCGCTCGATGGGCCAGGCCGGCGCCTGCTCCGAGGCTCCTCACTTCAGCCACCATCTTAGAGAGACGCCTGCGTTGGCTCTCCCGCACAAGTAGCCTACTCTTGACGACGCCAATGGTTAGCTCCGAAGGGAAGGGCTCAGGGTACACAGCGCCCTTCAATATCTACCAGGCTGAGCAGTCTGTAGAGAATGCATTATTGTAGATAATGGACGGGTTGCAGTTGAATTGATTGATGAATTAATTGATTGATTGATTAATTAAAATAGTGATAGACTGATTTTCTGATCAAAACATGCCAAGAATGTCGGGGTTTTAATTGCCGAAATCACGTTATGATTAAGAGAGACTCCGCTGTAGAGGGGTCCGGAAACTTGATCATCTGGTGTTCCTCATAAGGGGCTTTGCAACACTTCCTGAGTATGGTCAGAAAACGCTGCCATTCAGTAATCGAGGCTCCCGAGAACACGCAAGCCAAATATTACAGCGCAGCACGTGGCCTGAAACTAGCTATAAATTCTCGAACTCGGCTGAAATTTGCTTTGTATTCTCTCGACAAATGACGAGACAGCTCAAAAATCACTCGTCACAGCCATTGTATGAGCCGTAGGCTGATTTGAACATGGCACGCTTGATCGTAAACAGCAGCTACCATGGGAGGCGACGACTGGTACACGCATGTGCGCGTGATCGCTCTGAAAAGACTCTTATTCAAATAAAAAAGAGAAGTAGTCAACGTCACGAAGCGCGCGTGCCGTATTCTGTTTGCCCGCCTCATCCCTTCCTGCTTATCTTCCAGCGCTTTCGTCGGGACGAGAAAAGAGGAAATGCGATTGCAGCGTGCGACAAGTATGCGACAAGTATTTTCAACTTCGCTCGTGCCGGACGGATGCTTAAAATTTTTGCAGTGGTGAATTCGTGAAGCAATAAGCACCTTGAGTGAATCTATTTCGTGACTACTTTAAAATGTGTTGCAGGGCCCAGATAACATGTACATAAATCTATCAACGTGGGTCTTTAGCATTTTACCACCGTCACGGCTGGGATCGGATTGCGTGACCTTCGGATCAGCAGCCGAGCACCATAACCACTAGACCACGGGAGTGAGTGAGTGAGAGAGGGAGGGAGAAAAGCATGCGTTTAAATGAGTGCAAGTGCGCGGATTTCTAAAACAAGCTTATTTAGAAATAAATGAGAAGCTAGCACTAAGGCAGTCATTCCTTTCTGTGAACCCGTATCCCTTTCTGAGAATCCTTCATATTCGTAAATGAAGACAACCGAACGACATGGCACATGTCCCTAATGAATCTTTAAGGCAGAACGGCACAGTCACGCAGATCGTTAAGCATGTGCGTATCATTAGGAGTGCAGATCAGAATCGGCGAAACCCGGCGACTTCAAGCCAGCACCGTTTGCTACCGGGAAACGATCAATGCGTTGCGCCCCATTGCTTTGATTGAGCACGAGGACACGCCGTAGAGAGTGCTTCGACACGCATAGTTTGTTTGCCAAACTAAGATTAGTCGTGCACGACACGTCCGCTAGCCATTATGATCTTGTGGCGACCACGGCGCACAAACCTGCGCAGCCTCCGTCTCGTCACTGACTAGCCCGGCGTGACATGTCCACTTGCTGCAACGCGCTTCCAGTGGAGTTTCAGCATAGGCTTACGTCACTATTGCTGGCTGTAAAACCCAAGCTGTCATGTTCAGTTCCCTATTCGTTTCTCTAACCAGTCAAGCACAGCGTCAGCATGCTTGCCCCGCTGCTGATACCACGTTAATAAACGTCGTCCCATTGGGATCTGTCTTTTTGTCGACACGGCATCCCACAATTTAGATATCACTTTCAGCATCCCCCATCGAGCACAAAAGGCACCGTTTTATAAGCTTTCCTCTGCAACTGCGCCAAGTCTACGCAGTGCTTACAATGCTGTACCTGAAGATATGGCATACACAACGTTAGGAGTGCCATGTTCCTTCATAACAGCTTTGCGCGTGAGATAATTCTAACGTTACCTCCAGTTGTGAGGAACACGAATGCTTGGCAAACACAATCTTTGCGGCGAAACTGGCTGTAGTATACCTGCGATGCAGTAGTGGTGCAGGCTCTTCTCACAATCTGTTGTATACCCAGTGCTGTTGTCGTCGGCGTGGTTATCGTATCCGTAAATCTAGTAGTAGTCGTCACGGAGGTCGCCTAATCACAGGGAAGCGAAGAAAAAAAATCAATAAAGCAAAACTAGGATGCCGATTGCCATAACGATGGTGATTATGCCCGAAAGGAAGATCATACTTGTTTTTTTTTTCTGGTAAATGAAACCAAGACGTGATGATAACGTTCTTGTAACAAATGTTATCACAGTCATTATTGTAACAGCAACGTTGTCCGGCAGTTTTCCCGGTGGGGAACAGGCTGAATGTTTTTTTTTCGAAGCTTGTACGAGCATGCATTTCTCATAAACAGCGCTAAACGATTTACGTACCACCTCTTTCGTGCTATGCAAGGTGCCCTTGTTCGCATTTTGTATACTAGCAGATTTCATTTGATTGCATTTTTAATAGCGGTGATGTCCGGAGATATATTTCAGCTGCTGCCTGCGGTGACCACAGGAATTAAATCGTCTTGAAAACAATCACCCACAAACGCTGCCTTAAACCAGGTGCCACATGCTTGTAGGAGTGGGGACAAAAAATGAATACAAAAACAACGCAAACAAAGTGATATAAGCCTTCTCATATTAAGCTACGGATTTCGCGGCACTTCTATTGCATTGTTAAGTGAGCCTCAACTGAACTGGTAATTGATTGATTGATTTGCGGGGTTTAACGTCCCAAAACTACCATTTGATTATGAGAGACGCCGTAGTGGAGGGCTCCGGAAATTTTGACCACCTGGGGTTCTTTAACGTGCACCCAAATCTGAGTACACGGGCCTACAACATTTCCGCCTCCATCGGAAATGCAGCCGCCGCAGCCGGGAATCGAACCCGCGACCTGCGGGTCAGCAGCCGAGTACCTTAGCCACTAGACCACCACGGCGGGGATGAACTGGTAATTCAAGAAATACTTCGTTCTAATGTAACATGACGAGGTTTATATAAAACTTCGTACAGTTAATCATCTGTCTATTGAAAAGATGAGTTACCCTTCCCACACTCAGCCTCGTGGCAATTAAGGCGGGGCAGCAACATTATTTTAAAACAATAAACAATGGCCACTATTCTTTTTTTGGCCTGCTGTAGTCAGAGAATAGGGCACTGCACTTTCCATCACCTAAGCGTGGGCTAACATGCCAGTATTAACTTCTTGATTAGACGAACAGCAATGTAGTACAACGCAGCTCAATGCACTCAATAGATCCCGTAGAGATAATAAAGCAAGCGTCGATCACAGGCACCCTACGTGAACAGCCACGCCGGAGTCGTGAACACTCATCGGAGTCCAGATGCATCAGGCACACCGGGCTGTTGGCACCTTGCATACAGATGCAGGTCATCACTTCGCTTCTCTCCACTAACGAATCCATTGTGTAAATGAGGCTGGCATGGTGAGATAGCGCTCGTTATTCGCGGCTGCTGGTTTCTCCTGTGCAATCATTTTCATTAACATGACGTCCGTAAAGGTCCTCACTTTACGTCACGATCTCTCTCTCTCTCTCTCTTTGTAGCACATGTAAGTGCAAAAGTTACACCACACAGCTGTCTCAAATTCTGCCAAAAATCTACTGCATTCTCACCGCTATTGCGGACTCCTAAAGCGAACCTTTGGCGCATTGTCCGAAAACTCAGAGTGGCGGCGCGTCTCCAGGAAACGCGCCCGGGTCCTTAATGGTTGGCTCGTTACGACTGAATGTCACCATCCACGTGCGTGGAGCAGAGGAAGGGGACCGCGATTCTTCGCAGTTATCGGGAGCGCATAAAGGTGGCGGCGATAAGAAGTGCCGGGCCTCCTTCAGGATCTCTACTGTCGAAGTGCTTATTGGCCCTCGGAACGAACGACGTCGGCTCTTCCATTCACTCAATTAAGCCGCCTTTATCGACGATAATCGGGAACTCCGCAAAAGAAGAAGTGTGGCGACGCCAAAGGTGGAGATAGTCACCGTGATCAAATTTTCGCACATACCGCCGTCTCAAATAATAAAAAAAATGCGAAGAAGCAGAGCGAAATTCGGGGACCCTCTGAATACGTGAAGGTGGGAGCAATTCAACCGCGAGAATACGTGCGGCTGAAAGGAAGTGGTGTCTTGGAAGTAGCGCCCGTTTTGGGCGAGCCTTAAGTTGGGCTGGTAAAGTGGTAATTCTTGCTTTTATTAGCTGGATATATGGCCGTGAGGTGCGGTCTACAAAAATGACTAAAGATACCTACACCAATAAAGGGCCACTCACGAGTCCGCGTTCAAAGACGACGAGATGGTTTTCTCCTCTCCTTCGCTACCCTTCGCACACGCGACACATCATCCTCGTCCCTTAGTTCTTGAAAGCACATGAACAAGGTGCACGCACTAAGTGCCAGAACCTATCAGGATTTCTTGCTTCTCGGCTGCATACTGTTATTTCCGGTTTCGCAGTTATGCGGCACGCGAGCATGCGGCCCGAGACTGGAGATGCGAGCATGCGCGGTGAGCTTGGAGACGGCGCCGCCAGCGACGCCGAAGCGCGACATTGTGGGACTAAGAAATGCTCCGCATTCAAAACAAGCGCACGAAAAACAAGCAAGCAAGAAGAGGGGTGGGAATGGGAGAATGATAGCCTATTCAATAGACTATTGAACGTTTTATGTAATTGTCAGAATAATCTTTTAAAGCTCCCTTCCAATTGTTTCATACAGAGAGGCCAATTCCTTGTAGACATCGAGGCAGGGCTGGGCTGAGATAATCAGAAAGGTCTTCCGGAAAACAGATATTAAAAAGAATTGCTGAAAGCCTAAAACACATTTATTCTTGACGTAGCGGGATATTACACACTTCCAAAAAATTTGAAATTGTGGAATACAAATACACAATGCAATTTTTAAAACATGAGTAGCGGATTATTTCGTTCATCTCGTAGTTGCTCGTGCTCCACAGAGGCATTTACTAGGTGCAGGGTAATATTATGATTGATGGTCTAACGCACTGAAATTACAAGTAAAACATATCGCCCAATTCACTGGTGAACGGCAGTGCATTAAGTAAAAAGCATAGATTTATTCTCAACTCATGATCTGTCACTCATGATGCACTTCATGATCGACTCATGATGAGCTGTCATCTATGCATCGTTGATTCAGCCTGAAGGCAACTAACGTGAACTCACGAATCGGTTTTCCGCCATACAAAACTTGCTTTGCAATACCGGCCTTGGAAAACAATTGGTTTCGTATTTAAAGGATGACAATACTCCACCCGCGATTCTGCCGCCAGCGACGGAGGGCGCTTTTACCCCATGAAGAACGCTCCGCTGCTCTCATGCACTGGGTCAATGACCGGTAAAGCACGTTTGCTTGAAATAAGACAAAAATGTCTTCCCTATCTCTCCGAAACACGTCAGCTCATTTCCGGAAAAGAGAAACGAGATACCCCCGTCCTGATTTATACTCAATGCGTTGTAAGGGTACTTCACTATTGAGATACAAATATATTTTGCGAAATGTATCTTGATACAGAAATACAGACGCTCAAAAGCATCTCTAAGATTTTATCGCGATACTGCCAGGCCTGCATCCACGTCATCAGAACTTCCAAAAAACGTAAGCTTTCTCGTTTGACTACTTCCCTTCACTTTAAAAAAGTAATGAATAATGCACATCAAAAAAACCACGCATGTAGCCGCCCAAATTAACTGAAGACAAAGGGAACCGCGGGCTTTTGAAGTTGAGTCAAGCAACGAAGGCTGCTGTTAGATGGTAAGCGGGCGTACCAGCTTAGTATAACACCCACGCGGAAAGGGAAACAACGGCGTCAAAGTTGGAAGATCTTCGAAGTAAGGCAGGAGTCAAGAACTGCACGATATGGCTCCGGGAGATAACGTCGAAGAAAAACAAAATTACGGCAGTGGCATTGATGTGATAACGAGAAAAGTAAGGGAGCGAATACTGAGAGGGGAACCGCACCCAACTACGTCGTGGCTGGCTTAAGTGGACGCCAGAAGGGAAGGCGCTAATGAAAGGAGAGGGAAAAAGAATGATGATCTTCAAAGGAAAGATAGCAGATAGCCTGGATAGCTAACGGGAAGTAAACAAATGCCGGTAGTTCCAGGCGAAAGCGACAGCAGTGGTAGTTAGGATAAGAAAAAATAAAAGAAAACCAGAGTACGCAAGCTGGCTTCCTAATGGTTCCACAGTCTACAACCTCCGCGGTAAAGGAGTCGAACACAGCCGGCTCTGATTGCGTTTGCGGCATCGGTAGTCGCTAGACGAAAAGCAGCGCTGCCAGTGGCGGCAAATCGCATGCACCACACGTCGCCATTCGACAAGGCATCGGCTGTAACTGAACGGCCAGGAAAAGACTCCTTTCGCGGCCGTTACGACTCCGCGCTGCTCGTGTGGCCACTACGATCCGCAACGCTCGAAAGTTGGCATTTGTCCATGTTTTATGGGGTTGCGTTTCGAATGATTAGAGATGGCTAGATAAATATACTTCGTTATAGACCTTCTTTTTTCAAGCAGTAGCATCTTCGTTGCTAAATTGATAAGCTACGTCACCAAGGCTTCTCCCAAATACCACAGCAATTCGACATGGTAACTGTGATGTAGTTCCATATTTGTTCTCCCTGCTGGTACAAGCATTGTGATGAGCACATTATAAATCTTTGTGGAGTAGATAAGTAGATAAGATAAGTAGCTAATTCTACTACCGGCATGCTAAGTGTTTCCACTAAACGTTTGTAATTGTACAGTGCAATGTCGTTGATACGCTTCCAGCAAGAATGGGGGAAAAACGTGGTTGATCCCTTTTTTTTAGGAATTGGTTTAACACGAGAGTGAAACGCGTCCTCGTGGAGGTATTGGAGCATTCACTGTGCACAGTTTCACCACAAGGGCGAAGCAATGAATGCTGCACTAATGAATTGCAATGCCACGTGAAGAACGGTAAGTAGTTCGAAACTTGCATCCTTGCAAACCTCAAGCACAAAGCGCGCACGAAATGAGCATGCACTGGACGAGCGCGAACTAACTTTCACAACTCTTACTTCGAGTGTGAGAAGCGCGCTGTTTTCGTAAACGCGGCCGCGGCAGCGAGTCTATTGACGTTTGTGCTCTCTTTAAGCTAGAATCACACGCGAGAGCTAAATCCCGCTGCACTGCGAACGGAAAAGTCATGTGATTAGTTACATCCGGCGCAGCAGCGGATACACCGCTTGCACACAGCTGGAACTACGTTGGCAGAATTCTCGTGCATACTCTCGACTCCTATGCTTATGCAGCGCGCTTTTGTGGCCATGCAGGCCACGCACTGTAAGTGAAAACCATCGATCCACCACCAAAACCACCAAAAACCACTCGCCTCTTCCACTGTCACACAAAACGCATTCAGTCGTTGCCGCAAAATTAAAACATGAGGATTTTAAACCGGCAGCCTGCTTCCTAGCAACGCCAATCCGACCAAAGTTGACAAATTTGACACTCGATCCTCTCGATCAAGAGCAGACGACCGTCGAACGGAGGGATCGAAATAGCGGCGGCACATTTCCGTCCGTGCCACGAGCGGGGGAGAGTGTTCGATGACGCGCACGTCACGTGATGCGCCGTCCGCTGCGAAACATCCTCCTCCGTTCCCTCGTGCGAATCCACCTTTAACTACTGTAACTTCAAAGCAAACTTGTGGTGGAAGCGGCACAACGGCCTTTTGAACACTGCGCTCCCAACGCGGGCCGTCATGTCATATCGCTGCTTATTACTAAAACGCGCTGAAGTTTCCGAGGCTTGAGGTCCACCAGCGGTACATTGTGTATATGAATGACTCCGCGTTCACATGTCACAGAAGGTTCGCTCTGGGGTGAAGTGGTTAGCGGCACGCGCTGAGGAGCGCAGGGTCGCTTGTTAACTCGACGCCCCGCTGCAAAACTTTTCCTTCTCTTTTTTTTCTTTGTAATGTGATCGTAAATATTTTACAACGTTATATCAGTGACTAAATCTATCACAGAGCCATCGTGGAGCCCAGTCTTCGTGGTGAAAAACGTATTATGCAATAATCAAATTAACTAACCTGCTTTAAAATGTCGAAAAAGAAAGGCATCTTCGCATTGGTGGTACCTAGACTGAAGGTTGGTTGGTTGGTTGCTCAACAACTTGGCGCAAACCACCCTGCAGGGGCGCTGAATCGGACGGTGTCTTGCACAGCTGGCTGGCCTTCCTTGCTTCAATCCTTCTAGCTTTTTTTTTCAATTTATTTCTTTATTTTGTTTCACAATACTGCAGGCCAGGTTGACCCAGTTAGGAGTGAGTTTCCGAAATCAGGGAGAACAGAAGAGAAATAATTGATAACAATATTACCGCCATACTCAATATATCAGTTGTGCTCTAGAGTGATTTTTAAACAAAAAAAAACAAAAGACATCACAAATACAATACAATACTCCCACAATAAATTATATAACAGTCTCAGTGATTCAATATTTAACATAAAAGGTGTTGCTCACGGGCTTCGTCAAAATTGTCTGCCTCGCAAACAAACTGAGCCACTACATTTCAATGCAGGGGAAAACACTCTGTTTAAATGCCTCTGTTTTGGCAAAAATCAGTTTAAGGGTGTGTTTGTGAGTATTGCGCGTAGTTCTGGCTGTAGCGGTCTTCAAATATGAGGGTGCAGACGTACCAAGTTTACCGTTTAACATATTGCGCAAGAACTGAAGTCGACTGATTTTTCTGCGGACAGCTAGTGGGGGTATATTATAAGCTTTAATTAGTTGAGTTGGGGAAGCTATCCTTTTTAAAGACAATAGTCTTTCTTGGCGACCTTCGACGCAGAAATTTCGGTCTGCCTGCCTGCCTGCCTGCCTGCCTGCCTGCCTGTCTGTCTGTCTGTCTGTCTGTCTGTCTGTCTGTCTGTCTGTCTGTCTGTCTGTCTGTCTGTCTGTCTGTCTATTTGTCTCTTTGTCCACTCTTAACGGCACCGG
The DNA here is from genome assembly GCF_013339725.1 of Rhipicephalus microplus. Taxonomy (NCBI): domain Eukaryota; kingdom Metazoa; phylum Arthropoda; class Arachnida; order Ixodida; family Ixodidae; genus Rhipicephalus; species Rhipicephalus microplus. The sequence continues at coordinate 184,839,790 of NC_051165.1, read as the reverse complement.
GTACTTGAAACAGCTGACCCCATCCGCAGCGCCCACCGATGTTGCTCAAGGTTGAGCGTTCATACTTGTGCAATTGTAACTTAGAAAGCAATTATTGCGCATGTTTGGGGCGTCATAGCAACACGTATATATTCTGTATGTTCGTCTTTTACTAGAAAAGGCATACATAGGTAATTTTTAAAAACCGTATCACTTATTACGCTGCGCGGACCATGCAAAGCTTGCACGAAAAGGCGAGTGTTCCCAACGCTTTGCTAAGAAGAGACGGTGGAGGCCCCTACCCGTCGCCTTGCGGTCTACACATTATCACCTCTGAGACGGGCGCGCACACCCGTCTCAACGCCACACGCTTCGTTTTCCAAGAAAACTACCAGATGGCGCTCATGCCTCACGTGTGACGTGACATGATGCGCTCGTTTACCTCCGCTGCACGCTCGAGGCACTCCAACGCAGCACCTCCAGAATACCATTCACCAATTTTCTTGCGTAGAACATCAAATAAATGTTTTGTTAACTCTCTCCACACGCATGACTATCGTCATTTGATGACATTTGCAGATCAACATGCAGATACGGGGGTAATTTTTTATGTATTAAATATAAATCTGATCGCTTTCTTTTGTAGCGCTTCTAAGCTCTGTATATGCTTTCTTGCGTACGGATCCCACACCACAGACGAATGCATACTGCAATATAATAATAATAATAACAATAATGTTCATTTTTCATCAATAGTTTGATGAAGGACAGCTGCAGGTAAAAGCTGCTTTCCAAAAGAGGCAGCTTGACCAAGGCCCACAGCTACCTTTTAGCACGACAGCAGTGGCAAAGAAGCAGCAATGTGAAGTCAACAACAATAACAAAAACACCAAATAAATAAATAAATAAATAATAAATAAATAAATAAAGATATAAAAATCAAGTTCAAATTCCAAAAATAAAAATAGCAACCATGATAATACAGCAACTGCAAAGAAATCTTAAAAACTAAACATGTGTATATCGCGCAATTGAATCTGTGTACAATGTAAAAATCTATGCCAGCTTTCAAATATTTATTAAGTAACGTAGGAACTATGTAGGATAACTTATCTGTGGAGTAGTTTGTTCTCGAAGTTTTTATTTTTCTATGTTTCTTTATTTCGTGTTTCAAACAATGTAATATTTGGCTGCAGTTTTGAGAGGTCATACAAAAAATGTCAACTTTCTTTTAATTCACGCCTGATTGCCAATGCTAACTTAAAATTGTAGAGACGATGTACGGGTAGTATTCCTGCCTGTTGAAATTATTCGCTTGTGTGAGCATCATACGGCAAGTTAAAAAATGATTCTAATATACTTCTTTTGCATCAGGTACAGTTTTTGCAAGTTCATGTAAGTTGTAGTCCCAAATACCAAGAAACAAGAGGTAAGATGTGAATAGAAAAGTGATTTATAAGGTAAGAGTTTTACCTTGTATGGTAGAACAGTTTTGCCACTGTACACCATACCCACTACGCGGGATAACTGACTCAGCACACTGTCAATGTGTTCAGTCCAAAGCATAATGCTCGTAAATGTAACTCCAAGAATTTTTATACTATTTACAAGCTCAATATAAGTATCGCCATACTTGAGATGTATGTTTTCATTAACAGGCTTATTTTTAGGTCGGAATAGTACCGCCTTTGTTTTACTAGTGTTTACGTTCAAATTATTACAGCATGACCAGAGCTTTAGTTTCACAAGAAAATGGTTCAATTTTTCCTCAAGCGTGATACTATTTTCAGCTGAAACAAACATGCTGACATCATCGGCATATAAGACGTATTTAGCATCTGGATAAATACGAGTTAAATCATTTATATAGGCTATAAAAAGAAGGGGTCCAAGGATGCTTCCCTGAGGTACACCCTTAGTAATAGGCTTCAGCTCTGAGAATTTTCTATCTATTTCAACCACCTGTTTGCGATATTTAAGGTAACTTTTTACCAGGTCTAGTGCATGACCACGAATTCCATAGCACTGCAACTTTTCAAACAACGTGGAGTGCTGAATGTTGTCTGATAATAGCATTATACGTTTGAAGTTAAACATTCACCCTAGCCTTTACAAGCTTCCTTTAAAAAACACAGTTTCGGAGATTCAAAAGTGCAGATTGACGAAATTTGTGCCCACCACGTCATGTCACTTGACTGGCTACGTCTTGACTGGCCTCGGGCTTTACCTTGAACGACTATGTTGTATTTACCGGGCGCACAAAGGGGAAAGGAAGGAAAATTGGAGGAAAAAAACGGCAAGGAGGTTAACCAGCCTATAGGTAAACGGTTCGCTACCCTGCGCATGGGAAGGCGACGGGGGAGATGAAAGATAGAGAGGAGAGACGGAAGAGAGATAAACGCAGCGCATTCGGCAACACACGCGCGCACACTCAGTCATAGTCAAGACTTGCCTTTCGCGGTGTGTGACCTTGCTATTACAGCCGCTTGTTCAAGTCCGTGTCGCGTAGGAATTTCAACAAAGCTTTTGTCGCCTTCTGTTACAATGTCTTCTCTCGGGTTCTTGAAAGAATAGTGTCCACAGACATTTGGCTGTTGTCGATGCACGCAAGAACGGACGCCAGTGACTGTCTCTGGATGTCATACAACTGACAGTCGCACAGGATGTGGTGTAGCGTCTCTTCGCATTGACAGGCATCACAGAGAGCGTTGTCGACCATTCCTATGACAAACGAATAAGATTTTGTAAATGCCCCTCGTAGCCATAAGCGATGAAGAAGGGTGGCTTCTCTTCGGTCGAGCCCAGTGGGCATGCGAAGAGCCATCAAAGAGAACAGGTGGTGTTGACGATTCGTCTCGTTGCTTGGTGGGCACCATAGTGAAAATGTGATTTCACGCGCAAGTCGTCTAAGATTACTGGCAGCATCGGTCCGCAAAAGTGGTATGGCTTCTTCTCGTGTTCCTTCAAGAGCTGCCGGCGCGGCAGTATCGGCATGTTCGTTCCCTATGACACCGCAGTGACTTGGCAGCCACTGAAACGTCACATGATGCCCTTTCTCGTGTGAAGTGTGGAGAAGGCACCGAATTTCGAAAACAAGCTGTTCGTACGGCCCGCGACGTAGTGCTGAGAGCACAGATTGCAGGGCAGTCATTGAGTCGCTGAAAACCAACCATTGTTGTGGTGGTTCCCGATTGAGCACACAAAGTGCAGCTCGCAAAGCAGCTAGTTCCGCCGCTGTAGATGCCATGGAGTGGTCAGCCCTAAAGCTGATGGTAAAACCTCTTGCTGGGACAACTACTGCACCTAGCGCATTCTGGTGGTTCGTGGAGCCATCAGTATATATATATATATATATATATATATATATATATATATATATATATATATATATATATATATATATATATATATATATATATATATATATATATATATATATATATATATATATATATATATATATATATATATATATATATATATATATATATATATATATATATATATTGTTGTGTTCCAAGCACCCCTGTGTCACGAGCGAGCCTCCGAACCCGCGAAGGACCGGACGCTGAAACTGCTTCCAGATGTTGACTCCTCCCCTTACCCCGCTCGGCGCAAACGAGCCACCGTTCGTTTCCCCCGGCAGTTCGGCCGCCGCCTCCATCCGAATAGGAATAAACTTGTTTTTAACCGTTCAAGGCTGTCTGAGCTTTTTGGACTACCGCGACCTACGCGTACGTCTATGGGCCGACGACAACACCGGACGTAACAGTGGCGACGAGGAAGTGGATTTGGACCAACGCTACGCAACGATATTGACAAGCTACAAGCTATGGCTACGCACGGGCTCCCAAATCGGCTACCCGAATTCAACGGCTCATCATGGTCATCGTGGTTTGGACGCCTGCAATTTTACTTTGAGGCTAACAACATCACTGATGCAGCAATGAAGAGGGCCAACCTGCTAACGCTGTGTGGGGAGCAGACATACGACACAGTCTGTGCCCTGATTCAGGCACGCACTCCAGCAGCCGTTGACTACGACGACATCCTAGCAGCGCTACAAGAGCACTATGACCCAAGGCCATCGGAGGTCTACTGTCGAGCCCGCTTCCAACGGCGAGACCAACTGGAAGGCGAAAAAGTGGCTGAATACGTAGCGGCTCTCAAAAAGCTCGCTGCTGACTGCAATTTCGGGACGTTGACCGCGACAACTGCAGCTACTGCGCAGGAGGGAGGATCGACTGCCACACCTGCTAACACCACTATGCTCCCCTTGGACGTTAGGTTGCGTGACCGTTTTGTGTGCGGACTGCGTGACGCAGGCCTACAACAACGCCTGTTCGCGGAGACGGGTCTCACCTTCTCCAAAGCCTACGACATCGCCCAACGAGCGGATAGCGCCGGTCACCAGCAGAAGGATATACGACGGAACGTCGAGCCGGTGCATCACACCAGTCAGCAGTCAGGTCATTCCACGTCTAAGGCGAAATCAAGCAGAAAGACACAGCGCTGTTGGTGATGCGACGACATGCACGATCCCCAGGTATGTCGATACAAGACAGCGACCTGCAATTTTTGCCAAAAACTGGGACACATTGAAAAGGCATTCATCTCGAAGCGCAAACAGCTCGGACCGAAGACTTCAGGGCAACGGAACAACAATGTCGACGCACAGGACGGCCAGACGCAAGATACAAGCCGAACAGCACTAACGTCATCGGCACTATATGACTTAAACGCCGTTGTGAACCTCGGAACGAGACCGAAGATTACAACTGAAATTATGGTACACCAGCGCCCTTTCAGGTTTGAGGTGGATTCCGGAGCAGCATGTACGCTCATCAGCGAGAACACTTTTCGCGCTACTTGGCGTGAGAACGCGCCAGCTCTCCAGCAAGACGACACGCAGCTGAGAACGTGGTCCGGGCATTCCCTTCCACTGCTGGGATGTGCCAACGTAGACGTGTACTACAACGGGCAGACCCATCAGCTCCCCTTGCTAGTCGTCCACGGTTCTGGATCGAGCCTTTTAGGACGAAATTGGTTCACCCCCCTTGGAGTGGTCATTGGCGGAGTTCACCACACACCCAGTTATCCGTCAGTGGAGCAGCTTCAAGATAAGTACAAAGCGGTTTTCTCCGAAGAAATACCAGGGAACAACGGACCTCCAGTCCCACTGGAGCTGCGGGAGGATGCGACGCCGAAATTTTTGAAAGCTAGGTCGGTGCCTTTCGCCCTACGAACGTCAGTCGAGAATGAGCTTGACCGACTGCAGGAACAAGGGATCATCGAACCGACGCAACATTCGGAATGGGCTACACCACTCGTTGTCGTCCGAAAGAAGAACGGTACCCTACGCCTCTGCGGAGACTACCGGAGCACTGTCAACCTGGCGACAAAAGCATCTTCCTACCCACTGCCGACACCGGAAGAGGTTTTTAGCACGCTTCGTGGTGGAAAAATCTTCAGCACCTTGGACTTGACACAAGCCTACCAGCAGCTGAAGGTGAGCGAATCAACGTCTGAACTGCTCACGAATAAACACTATTAAGGGTCTTTACAAAGTTAAAAGGCTACCATTCGGAATATCTGCAGCGCCAGCAATCTTCCAGAAATTTATGGAGTCTACGCCTAGCGGGATCCCAGGTGTTTGCGTCTACTTGGACGATGTTATTGTCGGTGGCGCCTCCAATGAAGAGCACACAGAACGCTTGGAGCTCATTTTGGAAAGGCTAGCAAATGCTAATTTGCGCATCAGTAAAGAAAAATGTGTTTTTGCGGTGCCTGAAGTGAAGTTTCTTGGACATCAAATTGACGCGCAGGGTATCCATCCCACTGAAGACAAAGTGCGTGCAATCACCGAAGCACGAGCGCCTACTAACAAGCAAGAACTGCAGTCGTTTTTGGGGCTATTGACGTTCTACGACCGGTTCTTAGAACATCGAGCTACAGTGGCCAACGATCTATATCAGCTCCTGCAGAAAGAAGTCCCATGGACTTGATCGCCACGCCACCAAGAGTCATTTGTTGCCCTTAAGCAACTACTTCGCAAGTCTACTGTTCTGCGACACTACGACGAAAGGAGACCCCTACTGCTAGCCTGTGACGCATCACCATACGGAGTGGGAGCAGTCCTCTCCCAAGTTGATGACCAGGGACGGGAAGCCCCGATCGCTTTTGCTTCGCGCACCCTATCGCAGGCAGAGAGGAAATATTCCCAGCTAGATAAAGAGAGACTTGCCATAGTCTACGCAGCAGATCACTTTCGGCAGTACATTACCGGCAGGAAAGTGACTTTCATAACAGATCACCGGCCCTTATTGGGTATTATGGGTCCCCAGAAGCCAATGCCACAGACATTGTCGCCGCGAATGACACGATGGTGCATCAAGATGTCGGCGTACGATTACGAACTCGTACATCGCACTGGGAAGAAACACCAGAACGCCGACGCACTAAGCCGCCTGCCGCTAGACACCACAATAGATGAACCACCCCCGCCGGGTGATATACTCATGTTCGAGGCGCTGCCGAACCCTCAGCTAACAGATGACACGGTAGCAGCATCAACGCAGGAGTGCACTGTCTTGAAGGAAGTCTACGCAGCTATACAAGAAGGCAACGTGCAGAAGCTAAAGGGTGAACACTTCAACGCTTACCACAAGCGAGCTGCGGAGTTGAGCACTCATTGCGGTTGCGTCACCTTGGGATCAAGAGTTGTAATTCCAGCGGCACTTCGCGAACAGGCCATGTCGCTTGTCCACGCAGGTCATCGAGGCATTGTTGCGATGAAAAAGTGCGCCAGAAGTTATATGTGGTGGCCTGATATCGACCATGATATAGAATTAACAGTTCACGATTGCCAGCCTTGCCAATGCAACCAGAAAAGCCCGCCAAGAGCCCCTATTCCTGAATGGGAAAGACCAGACACGCCTTGGCACACCCTGCACAATGATTTTGCTGGACCTATCGAAGGGTGTTCGTTCCTGGTGGTTGTAGACGCATACACCAAGTGGCTGGAGGTAAAACAAATGGCTACAACGACATCGGCAGCAGTTATCGACACTCTGCGGTCGTTGTTTGCAACGTTTGGCCTACCGCGCAAGGTGGTCTCGGACAACGGCACTCCGTTTGTGTCCACGGAAATTCTCAAGTTTTACAGCGACAATGGCGTCTCGTCTGTTACATCAGCTCCTTACCACCCGGCTACGAACGGACAAGCCGAACGCTACGTGGCTGAGCTAAAGCGCGCCCTTACTAAAGACCAGACTGGGACAATGCAACGCCGCATCGCGCGCTTTCTCTTCAGACAGCACAACACTGTTCAAAGCAATACTGATCAAATGCCAGCGAAATTGATGTTCGGACGAGAAATGAGAACCCAGCTGACAGCAATTATCCCGGAGCCCTCAGCGAAAGCACCGTTGGAGGAAGGAAAGCTCCCGCATAGCAGGAGAATTGAAAGTGGACAGCTCATATACGCCCGCCAGTTCCACAGAAAGCCCGGCTGGGTTGAAGCGACGGCACTCAAACGCATAGGTTTGCGGTCATGGCTCGTCGACATTGGTGGAAAGGCCACACGCCGCCACCTTATTCAGCTACGCCGTTCAGGTAATTTGCCAAGGGAACCTCCCATTCAAGCAGCCACCTCGACGGAAGCTTCGTTCCACTTAGCCTGGCATCTCGCACCAGATGAATCGGCGCCGCCGCCCGCCGGCCCTGAACACAAGAGAAACGACACCCAGCAAGCGGAGGCTTCTCTTCCTAGTGCGTCCAGAGCATCCACGCGCCCACGGCGGCCCCCAGATCGCTTCCAAGCGACAATCTAAGGAGGGAGGAGATGTTGTGTTCCAAGCACCCCTGTGTCACGAGCGAGCCTCCGAACCCGCGAAGGACCGGATGCTGAAACTGCTTCCAGATGTTGACTCCTCCCCTTCCCCCGCTCGGCGCAAACGAGCCACCGTTCGTTTCCCCCGGCAGTTCGGCCGCCGCCTTCATCCGAATAGGAATAAACTTCTTTTTAACCGTTCGAGGCTGTCTGAGCTTTTTGGACTACCGCGACCTACGCGTACGTCTATGGGCCGACGACAACACCGGACATAACATATATATATATATATATATATATATATATATATATATATATATATATATATATATATATATATATATATATATATATATATATATATATATATATATATATATATATATATATATACGTACACTGTCTGAATATTTCTCGAGCAAAAGAAGAAGAGACATTTGTTTCAACACGGGCGACGAAAGCTCAGATTTCTTCCAGATGCCTGGTACACTAAGATGCACTGTGGGTCGAATAAGACACCAAAGGGGTATCGATAATTTAGGTGCAGGGGTGAAGCCCACGGGAAGTTTTTCTTTGTACTTCGCAATCATTTTAGCGAACGATGCTTGGCGTTTCTCTGAAGGCAACAGTGCAAGGGGATGACGGGGAGCACTTGCGAAGTGTATGATGTGCGTTTTCAGAACTTCTAAAGCAATGTGAGTTTGTATAGGATAGTCACCAACAATTGCAATTGTTGCCTCTGTTGACGTACATCTGGGCAGATTAAGGTACACTCTCAGTGCTTGGGCTTATACTGCCTGCAGAACACGAACATTGGACTTGCAGGTATTGCTAAGCGCGGGCAAGCTATATCTCAGAAAACCGAGAAGCAGGGCTCTCTAGAGTTCCATCATTGCGTCTACTGACATCCCCCACGTCTTTCCTTCCAGGAACTTCAACAATTGGGAAATAGCGGTCAGGCGCTTCTTCATATAGGCCACATGCGGACTCAAACAATGGTCCCTATCAATAATGATATCCAGAAACCGCTGAGTTCTGGCGTAAGAAATGGGTCGCCCGCAGATTTAGATGACATAAGGGGTCATTGCTTTGCGAGTGAAGGCCACCAGCGCGCATTTTTTTGGTGATATGCTGAAACCTTGTTTTAACAAGTGGTTGGCAATCATAGTTGCTGCTCTTTGAAGCACAGATGTCGTCTGCGTATATTGGGATTTTATTGGTACTTTGCAAGTATTCAGCAAGGCCAATTAGTGCAAGATTGAATAGCGTCGGGCTAAGAACTCCGCCTTGAGGAGAGGAGGAAGCAACAAAAAGGGAAGAAGGCAGGGAGGTTAACCAGAAAGACATCCGGTTGGCTACCCTACACTGGGGGATTAAGGAAGGGGACAAGAAAGGCGAAAAAGAGGGAAGAGAGGGAAAAAGGGGGTGGGGGAGAGACTGACAGTAATTTCACTGCAGCCTGTAGAACTCTACCGCATGTCAGAGGCGTTCACACAAGCCTGTCTTTTTCAGGAAACACAGCAGGGCTTTCACTGCCTTGTGGGCGGTCGAGGCATGTGTACATTGCTGTAATAGCACCTGCACAGAAAGAGGCCGATCATCCAGTCGCCGCATGGCGTTGGCAAGTACTTGTCTATCTGAGGCAAATTGAGGACAACGACACAGCAGGTGTTCGATATTTTCGTCGGTGCCGCAAACATCGCACGCTGCACTGTCAGTAATTCCGATTAACATGGTATAAGCTTTCGTGAAAGCAACTCCCAGCCAAAGGCGATAGAGAAGCGAAGCTGCACGTCGATGTAGGCCGGGTGGAGGCCGCAGTTGTAGTGAAGGGTCGAGCTCGTGCAGTCGTGTACGTCGTATGCTTGGTGTGTTCCACTCAGTCAGTGTGAGACTGCGGGCCAGTTGACGAATCTGCCTCGCCGCATCCGCTCTTGAAAGCGGTATCGGAACGCTGTTCGCTTCTTTATGTGACGTGCGAGCAGCATGATGTGCAGAATCATTGCCGCCTATACCACTATGCCCAGGTAACCACTGAAAGACAATGTCATGGCCTTTTTGTATTAAAAGGTGGTGAAGTTTCACGGTTTGGTAGGTCAACTGGTCCTGGCATCCGCGTCGGAGAACTGATATCAGGCACTGTAACGCTGGTTTTGAGTCAGAAAACACAGCCCATTTAGGAACACCCGTGAAAGTATACACTCTAAAAAAAAGAGTGAGTAAAAAGGGTGTCTTTTTGTCCCACAACAATTATCGTCATCGATATCTCGTTCCATCCTTGCGCTATCGCCCCGCGCCCGGTACATTCCGGTCACGATCGACATGCCCATTATCAGGGTTGCATTGCATTCTCGATAGGAAAGTGGCCAGCGCCGAGTTTTCAAGAAAGGAAGCACACGCAAGCCTCATGACGATTATTGTTGTGGGACAAGAAGACACCCTTTTTACTCGATATTTTTTAGAGTGTAGCGTCGCGTAGTTGGGCCATTTTCTGTTAACACAAAGAATGACCTTGCAGCCAGGTAACTCGCAATCCACCGAAAGACTCGACCACCAAGGCCAACCACTGCAAGAGCACCCAAAATGGCTTCATGTAGTGCATTAATCAGTACGCGCCTTTCACATCTAGAAACAAAGCTGTAGATAGTCGCTTACGGGATCTTTCGTACTGAACGTACGAAACTAGATCAACGAAACTGTCAATGAAAGAGCAGTCGTGTCAAAAACCAGCCATGCTATTCGTATAAATCTTGTAGTATTCAAGATACCCCTCCAGGCAGCCTAGTATCATCTGTTCCATTATCTTCCCTACGCAGCTGGCCAGTGCTATTGGGTGGTATGAGAGGAGTTCGAGTGGGGATTTCGCCCTGCTTCAAGATGGATACCAAGTGGCTTACTTTCCAGTCGTCAGGAACATTGCCATCCTGCCGCGAGATGTTGTAAAGGCTAACAGTTCTCTCCTTGCACCTTCCCTAAGGTTGCACAAGGCTCGGTACAGTATACCATCTGGACCCGGAGAAGTAGAACGCCTGCAGAGAGCTAGTGTCCTCCTCGAGCTTCTCCATTACAAAATGGAGGTCTATGTGGTAGTCCCGGGAACGGGGGACGTCACCTCTCACTGGAGAATCTAGACGAGTGGCTAAGTTGGCAATCCGCGCACAGAAATCTTCTGCGACATCTGATGTCTTGCCGCCCTTGAAAGAGCGCGAGCGCTCTGAATGGAAAACGCTCTTCCGTAGGGTGACGCAGACCTTGCACTGTTTTCCAAATGTGTGAGAGTGGATTGCGAGGGTCTAGTGACTGGTAAAACGTTGTCCAGCGTTCCGACACTGATTATCCATGCGACGCGGAATCTTCTTTTGCATCCTCCTGGCTGCCCTAAGATCGTGAATTGATTTCGTGCGCCGATACCGACGCTCCGCCCGGCGTCGAAGTGCTCGGAGTCACTCTAACTCTAATGTCCAAGTCGTTTCGCGTGGAAGATATTGTTACCGTGCGAGTGGCATTTTGCATTGTGCTCTTAATTGTTTGCTCTAACCCGAGATCGTAGGCCATCGCTACAAGCACCTTCCATGTCAGATTTGAAGTTGGTCCATTGGACTGCTCCAATGGTCGTCCGTGGACCACAACTAGACATGTCTTTGATGTTAAGGTAGATTGGAATGTGGTCACTTCCTCGTGTCTCAACGTCTGCAAACCAATTGACGTATCTCGCGAGGGAGTTGGAGACAAAAGCAAGGTCGAGACGGCTGCCTGTATGTCACCCCTCGAAGAAAAGTGGGGCTACCGTTGTTCAGAAGAGTAAGGCCACAGTTGTAGGCGATGTTTGCTAACCTGCGTCCTCTTGTATTTGTCCGCGTACTTCCCCATGCGTGATGGTGTGCATTGAAATCACCTATGATGACCCATGGTGCAGGACACACTCTCAAAATATCCGCTAAACTAGAATCGAGATTATTCGAAGGCGATATATAAACGCCTATGAGAGTAAACATGATTTCGTTCTTTTTCATGGTGATGCCGAAATACTGATTGTCACCGTGAGGCGCAATTGGTTGCACAACATACGTCAGTTTACGACGAAGAAAGGTGATTGTTTTGCTGCACGCACCGTTTGTTGAAGACATGACAGCTTCGTACCCCGAAAGTCTTAGTGGCTTTGACAGATTGGGTTCACAAATGGCGATGAGTGTAAACAAGTTGGTATACACAAACTGACGAAAATCTCAAATGCGTGATTTTAGTCCTCTGGCGTTCTATTGGATGACGGATGCAGCCTTGACTTCTTTACGAAATAGTGAGGTGTGTAGCCATCTTCCTAGTTGAGAGATTCGAGCACTGGGCTTATGGCGTCCAATACTCCAAGTGCACTTCGAGCAGATGCTGTCTTCATGTCGACTAATATCGCTCGGATGGCTTCCATGAGGGAACGCAGCACTGAGATCACTTGACGATCTGTTTTATGCTAATCTTCCATGACTGGAGATGGCTCTGGTGTGGCCGAAACCTGCTGAGATTCCTTGGCAGAAGAGCAAGTCGGGAGCGTGGGCGTCTCCGCTCCTGTCGTAGGAGGAGGCTTCTCCGCTCCTTTCGTAGAAGTGGTAGGTCCTTTCGCGGCGCTACTGAATGGAACCGCTAAAGAGTGGTAACTAGCATTTCGGGAATGTGCCTTCTTTGAAGACTTTCGATGATGCCTACGTCGACGCCGACGCCGACGCTGGACTACTTCGGCTGCCTCACTGTGTGTCTAGTTGTCACGGGCCATTTGTTTGAGAACCGGGAGCTCCTTCTAGATTCGAGGACAGTCTTTTGACGAGGCAGCATGAGGACCGCTGCAGTTGGCGCACTTCAGAGTAGTCACCCGACAGGCGTCTTCAGCATGAGGTTCAGCGCAGCGGGGACACAGTCGTAAGTTGGGGCATACGCCCTTAACGTGTCCTAGCCTGAAGCACTGAAGACATTGAAGTGTCTTTTGGATGAATGGTCAAACCGGATGTCGGATATGTCCAACTTTGACGTGGGACGGTATGCAATCTCCCTTGAAAAACACTTTTACGCAGCACGTATTTCCGAAGCGCCGCACTTGCGTAATGACAGTTCCCTCGTTTGCAGGCTTGATGAGGGTAGGCAAGTCAACATTACGAATTGCAATGTCGATGTCATAAATTACACCGGCAATTGATTTATCATCTATAGGGAGAAATGGGCGTATTTTAATGCCGTCTAGCTCAGTCATTTGCTGCATCTGTCCTAGGCGCACTCATATTGTGCACGTCTATAGCGAGAATATCCTTCTTTGGGTTTACTCTTACGTCCTTAATTTGATCTGGCACCGCCCATTTTACAGCAACGGAAAGGGCTTGCCTATTGAGCAGTCGTAGGTTGCTTGAAGGATCTTCCGGCATGAAGATGATGACGTGCGGCCTGCGCGCAGGCCTTGACATGTACATTCGCTGTACTTGCAGGAGCGCATTCTGATGTATTGGCAGCCCTTCTCTTCACACTCTTACCCCGGACATGTATGAAGCTGTCACCGAATGTGTCGTCTTCCGACATAGAATACAGATTAGTGTCTTCAGTGTCACTGAGAGGGCCAGCTCGCTTCCTTGTGGTTGACGGGTGTGACGACGTCTGACCAGCCGGGCCTCTGGCATGATCCATGGCCATCACCGCAAGACGGGGGCGAGGCACCTCGGAAAAAGCCATGGTTTCACTAAAAAAATGCAGAGCGCAGAAACAAGAGTTATTCTAAAGAGACACTTCTACAATCACTGCAGTCTCCGTTTTGAAAAGCTCGCGCTTTTCAGACACAGCGAAGTAACAACTGAGATGCTTATTCGCGTGTCTCTATACCTGTGAGTACGTTTCGTGCGTCATTTGTGCATGATAAAGGTGGGGCACGTTTCGATCTGCTTTCCGTTCTGCGCGTGACCTTCCAATCTGTTGCTATCCCGTCCATTGCTACGCCTTTGCGGCAAAGCTGCGACTTTCCTTTCTCCTTCTTTAGTGTCTCCTTTGCTTAGGTTGCGTAACGGTCGTTAGCGTCAAGGCCTCCCCCTACGCTTCGTGTGCTGTGTCGTACCCTCGTTGACTTATTTTTCTGCTACACCAAGTATATATGAACAAGTATATGAACAAATGCGCTTCTCGAAGCAACTTCACTCTGTTCATCGCTCACTAGCCTGGCTACAATCTTACATGCTCTGTGCCACTGGTATTTCTTTGAGCTTACTTTGTGTGTCTCATATACACGCGTTCATGACTTGCTAGTTTCTTGCGTTTGTCTGCACGAAGAAACGAACACCCAATGCCTGTCGGGATAGTGAAAAGTCGTCGCGTTATTCTAAGTTTTTTTTTTCTGACGAAGATAACTTGCATTTCATTTTCTAACGCTAAGTAAGCCCCAGAGGCTGGAGACACGCTTTTCCAGAGCATCTCTTCTTGTTTGTTTACGCCAAACTTTTTCGACATACAATAATCGACCGAATTCTGTGTACTTGCGTCGCAGTTTGGTGGCTTCCTTACTCAAAGTTTCAGAACTGCGCGTTAAAACAAAAGTAAAATATGGCAGCTTTTTTTTCATATCTTATCAATATCTTTTCCCTAAGAGTCTTGCTGATTGAAACAAAAAAGAAGATAAAAAACTCACAGTGTACCTTATGAATTTCCACAAGACGACTCGAATGCAAAAGCCACCATCTTTTATCTTTCCTTTCCCTCGATCCATGAAATATCGCGCCAACCTCCGAGAGCTTTCTGCATCTAACATGGTTTTATATGGCCTCCATAATCGGAGTCATCTCTTTCAGTTGCAAATGGAAACTTCTGATTACTTTATTGCGCTAGTAATCGCATAGCTTCTGCAATTGATCATCTACGAGTGACACCGAAAACCACGCTTCCCTTCGATGAGATTATTTTAAACGACGATGGGCGCTTCATTAACATGATATCGTTAAACAGCTCGTTTCATGAAAATTTCGACGCCAGCGTCGATGGTTGTCAGGGAAAAATCATCATCTGGCACGTAGTCAAAAAATCGAGATGCCAATAAAATAAATAGATAAAAAGTGATTTGGAGACAACACTCTATTGTGTCAAGAAAGCCAACACTGGAGGCCGTGCAGGACAAGCAAAGGCTACGAGGACGGTACTGTCTATGCTCTTCATGCTCCGACGAAATGGAAGAGAGCTGCCCGCGTTTTCACAGGCGCAAGCTGATTTTTATTTTTACGCAACGGGTTTCCCCCTCTTTCTTCGCATATTTATTCACTCCTGGTTAGAGCTAATGGTCTAGTTGTTAGCTATTCGCGACCTTCTAAGACACGAACACGAAGATTCCGGCAGTGGCACTAGACTTTTTGTAGGCGCCATGTATTCCGAACTTAGCGTCAGTGCAGTAGAACCTCCTCGTGCATTCTGTAGCACTGCACAGATTTAAGCCGAAAGCACATTGGGGCAGGTTGTAGGGCCTTTCATCTCACTTTCGCGACTGCACGGCGAGCGTCGCTTCTTGTTTCGTGGCGAACCAGACTTATTTGTCCTCTGAAGCACGAATTTTTGAAAGTTTCGTTGTTACCGGCGGCATTATGCAATTTATTATCCTCCTAGACAAAATGGCCCAGCTGACAGCAAAATGCACGAGGAGCGCCCAGTGGGTTGTAAAACAAAAGCGAATGCTCACACAAAGTGACATGTCTCCTTTAAAGAGGGGACGAAGTGAAGGAAGTTATCTCCGGAATGTTGATGCCACCAGCGTTGTCACGATTCAACTACGCTATTAGGTTAAAGTTGCTTATTGCACTACCTCGGCGTCTTGCTTGTAAAGTAATCCGTATATCCCGCACATTACTATAAAGACACAACGATAACAAACAGTTTTCAACAAAGGTGCGATAAATGGTAATACTGTTAGTACTACTACTACTACAATATAAATATATTATTACCGATATAGATAATGATAATAACAATATTAATATTGATAAAATTCGGCAGATCCCACGTACTTAGGGAATCGATGTTGGCGACGCATGCGGATGAAAGGCTAATTGCTTTTATTTTTTATTCAGCGAGACGTTGTGAAGTGGCGCTAAATTTATGTGAAAATACACGGACCCACATATGTTAAACAGCCGCGTATGTTTTACATTGGCAGTTGTTTACAGTTGCGTAATGATGCCAACAGCAACATGGATATCAGCAAAAATAGAAGCGTTAAGCTGGTATGAAGTGGTGTTTGTGCTGGTGTGCGCGAGGATGGTAGCCCTCAACACAGCTACACATGTCATCTTCAGCGGATGGCGCCTGACTACAATTTACGTTCACCCGACATGATGGCTGTATCATAAAAGTGCACATGTAATGTTTACAAAAGTTGTATAGCCAGCACTGCAAACCGCATTTTACGTTTCCCGATGATTAGGGTCTATTTGCAAAATATTTCAGAAACCTAACGTAGCTCTGTGATGGAATACTTGAATGCCACGCAGAATGCCAGGGTTCAATTCCTGCTTGGACACTGACATTTATTGCTTGCATTCTTGCGGTCAACGCCGCCTATGGCAGCTTTTTCTTAACGCGCAAGGGCTTAAGTTACCCGTGTGTGTTCTCGTCATTCCTATAAAATGTCTATCGCCTGTAGCGCGCATACTCACATACCAGTGGCACTTACCCGCCCCCTGATATGTGCCACTGTTTTACAGCGAAAGCTGGTATGTGATCGCAATTAGGGTCACGCGCAGTTGTCCGCCGCCACCGGTGTCCGTAACCACATCGCGCGAAATTAGAAAAAAAAACCTAGCACCAAAGACACAGTGGAGCTTGCAGCCCGGGTTTGCTGGGTGCTAGCCCAGTATTCTACCACTGACCTACGCTGGTGCTTTTAACTTGTTGACAAAGTTGCCTCAGGCAGGCTTGATGTCAGGAAAGCAATCGCGTTAATACGACTTATAAAGCGTTTTAAAACAGCGAAAGAACAATCAATCGTCGCAAAATGGGAATAGCGTAACGAGTGGGCCGTCCAATGCTCCAAGCTATTACAACAGCTTTTTCTTGGTCACATATAAACTGTACACGTGCTGCATACAGATTTCAGCCATAATTCTTCATCGTTGTCAGCCACTGCATGAGCAATTGGCACGAGATTCCTTGCAAGTGTTTAGCGGATACCACGCTTCTCAGAAGAATGACAAAAAATATCATAGCGAATGCTGGCCTACTACCCAAAAGTTTATTATTAATGCCCTAGTGGGTATCAAGCAAGTTTACTTACAGTAGTTACCCAATGAGTGTTTTGAGGCTCTGAAAGGCCGCTCTTCCAGCTTTTTCTGTGACTGTGCTGCGCCTTCCGCGCAGGCCTGGCGTTTTTTTTTTTTTTTGGAAAGTGTTTGAAGACGTACGCGACGAGAATGTGACATTATTCATGTCATGACCATACGAGTCGCATTCTTCGAACAATCTTACCCTCCCGTACTAATTTTTGTGTACCCCAAGTTAATGGGGCGATCACGAGAGCACCCAGACATGAGCAGATAGATAGATAGATAGATAGATAGATAGATAGATAGATAGATAGATAGATAGATAGATAGATAGATAGATAGATAGATAGATAGATAGATAGATAGATAGATAGATAGATAGATAGATAGATAGATAGATAGATAGATAGATAGATAGATAGATAGATAGATAGATAGATAGATAGATAGATAGATAGATAGATAGATAGATAGATAGATAGATAGATAGATAGATAGATAGATAGATAGATAGATAGATAGATAGATAGATAGATAGATAGATAGATAGATAGATGGACGGACGGACGGACGGACGGACGGACGGACGGACGGACGGACGGACGGACGGACAGACAGACAGACAGACAGACAGACAGACAGACAGACAGACAGACAGATAGATAGATAGATAGATAGATAGATAGATAGATAGATAGATAGATAGATAGATAGATAGATAGATAGATAGATAGATAGATAGATAGATAGATAGATAGATAGATAGATAGATAGATAGATAGATAGATAGCAAACGTTCTTTCAGTACGCAAAGAAATGGTTCGCATTTTAAATAATAATAATTAATCAATCACTTATCTAGTATGCCCATGAACAACCATAAGGCCTTTGTGCAGACGCGCGCAAAAATAAAACAATAAATTAAACAATTCGATGAAGTCAATTTTCATAAAAAGTCAGATAAACGAGTGGTAACCCACAGAGCAAAATCAATTAGCACGAAATGAAAATAAAAAGGCAGGACAAGAAACATGCAACGGGAGTGAGAAATATTGGGCAATATACAAAACTATGCTGAAGGCTTGTTGAAAGACGAAAAAATGAAGAAGCTGTACATTGTAAATAACTATGTTGGGACAGTGCAGAGCTGAGATAAAAATATTCACACAGTGGACTGTGAAAATCAAAAATCATTCTGTGAGTTGTAGATCGAAAATTCCGTGAGTTGTAGATCGTGAGAAGTTGGCAGGTACATAAGTTAGGTCATTCTTCCTCGTGAAGTTCCGCGGAATCCGATAATTTACACAATTAAAAAGTAAAGGGCAGGATATTATATAACGTGATCTAGTTTGCAAAGAAATAATGCGCTATTTAGTCGGCAGTGATGTGATGGCCTTGATAATAATCTGGCAGTGTTAGAACGTGATTCAGAGTCATTTCTAGCAAAACGATGGTTGTAAACGCTTATGAATTTTTGTCTGGACTCGCTCAATGGCGTCACTGCCCGATTTAGCAATGCCATTTCAGAACGCAGATGCTTACTCAAGTTGAGGAGACACACTGCGGTGTACAGTTTGTGGAAGGCTGTAGAAGAACTGAATTCTTGAGAGATACAGCCGAGAAAACGATGGCCTCGCATGGCAGCATCATGATGATGATGACGATGATGATGATGATGATGATGATGATCCTTCAGCTTTGATGGCACTCACCCACAAAGGGGGATCGGCCAAGAACCGGGCGGCAGGATCATCAAGTGTGCTAAGTCAGGCATTCCGGTAGTCTCGTAGCCATAAATAGTAACAATAGACTAACAGGGTAATCTTTTTGGTGCCATTATGTACTCGCACACAGCAGAGAAAACCTCCCTGTGACTATAACCTAATGTAATCCCTCCGAAGGATAAAATTAGTTCCACGTTTATTTTTAAACCTAGCTTCTCAACTGGTTCGACCAGGAATCTTTTCCTTTGATAAGCATATCGTTGACAGGATGAGAAGAAATGATCTATTGATTCCGATTCCTTGCAAACGAGACACAACGGAGATGCCGTTAGTCCAGCTTTATGTAGGTAGTAATTCAGAAGCGGAATTCTGCATCGTAATCTGGTTATTGTAATTTCTAACTGCCGAGAAACACACCACTGTTTGTTCCAGCAATATCTTAGATGTACGAAGTCTCTGACTTTATGCAATGATAATTTTTCTATTTCTTTGTGCAAACAAGCCTTTCTATATCTGAGTGCTGTTACGTAGGCGAAATCAGGTAAAATAGGTAAGAGTGGTCCGCTTAAAGATGCTTTGGCTAACGAGTCTGCCATCTCATATGGATAAATCCCGCAATGGCCAGGTATCCATAGCAAGTAAAATTTTTTCAGGTTTGCTGGTAATAAACTGCTAATCATACTCAATAATGTCAAATTTTTTGCTGTAGATAGCGCAGTGCATACTGAGAGAGAATCGGTAAGTATGACTGCTTCTTATTAGCTTGCAGGAAGTTTACGAAGCGCTAGAATTAAAGCAAATAATTCAGCGATGGATATAGGCGTGTAATATGGTAATCGAACTGAAAAAGACCAGTCGAGAAAAGTACAGAAGATGCCTACTCCATCCTTTTCGTTCAATACGGATGCATCCATCGCGATAATGTTGTTTATGGACAGATGAGTCAAGTTATCCTTTAACCGAATATATTGAAGGGGCAGTTGTTTCGCAATAGAGGAGAAAATATCATAAAATTCAATTTCAAGTTTTGAATGAGGCGTCTTTGTTATGCCAATCTGATAAATATTTACATTGAGAGGCTCTAGCAGCGCTTGGACGAACCTAATCTGAGGGGAGTGTGGTCTAGACCATTGTATTCCAAAGAATGCGGTTGGTTTTTGAATAAAAACGTAAGAAGCTTGTCGCAGAGGCGAATTGTATATTTTTAAGGAAGTTTGAACTGTAAGTATTCTAAACCGAGTAAACAAAGGTGGAAGGCGCGCTTCCACATACAAAACATTATTCGCCACAAATTTGGGGAGTCCAAGACACAAGCGCAAAGCTTCTCTTTCTAATAATATTAATTGCCTCATATTGTAAGCCGCGCTGCCTGAAAATAATACGCACCTGAATTCCATAATAGGCCGCACATACATCTTGTAAATCATTACCAATGAACTCCTACGCAATCCTATTTTTCTGTTTCCCGATTTGCGTAACCACCCCAAGGCACGTGACGTTTTACAGCCAACCTCGGCTATACGGCTTTTCCAATTTCGCGTCCTATTATATACGATGCCTAGGTATTTCAGGAAATCGACCTGTGGAATGAGCTCGGTACGATACATCAGGAAAATGTTGACACGATCCTTAAAAGAGAATGGCAGAAGCGCACTTTTTTTGACGTTCAATGACATATGGATATTGTCAAGTCATACTTCTAGCATGTTCATGTAATTCTGTAATGCCTGATACAATGAGTGCAGATCACTGTTTGTTGCGAAGAAAGCAATATCATCTGCATATACGTAAATTTGGATATCCTGATGAGTTGGAATGGAACTTAGTAATATGTTGAATAACACCGGGGATAATACTGAGCCCTGAGGTACACCTCGTGTTTTCTTATATCTTTTAGAAGAGCATTCATCCAAGAAACAATAAAATTCTCTGTCTTTAACAAACTCTGTAATTCATGCTGTTATATATTTTGGAAAGCGATAGTCTTGCATCTGCTGGATTAGGATAGGATACTCCACTTTGCCGTACGCTTTAGCTAAGTCTAGAGTGACTAGTGCACAGTATTCGCGACGATGCCGAGTCAGCTGTATGCGACTTTCAAATCCACATGGGCACACCAAATGGAGTATCCCGATCTGAAGCCAATTTGTCTAGGGTTTAGTATTGTATGTTCATTGATGTAGTTTATTATACGGGAATTTAAGACTCTCTCTACAAGCTTGACCAGGTTAGATGTCAATGAAATAGGCCTTATGTTATCCAGAGTAAACTCCATTCCCTGTTTCTTAAGTATCCGAATTATTTTGGAAAGCTTCCAATCTGCCGGAATCCAAGAATTTTTCAGTGAATAAATAACTATATTACGGATTTTATGTGGGGTATTTCGTATAGCACTTTAATCATTGTAGAGGTCACCCCATCAGGACCAGGAGCAGCGGGTGGTAAGCTCTTCATCACATTCGCCAGTTCAGCTAAAGACACCTCCTGGAAATCACAATCCACCCTTAATTTCACCATGGACTTTGGCATAATTGTCGTAAACTTGGTTTGCAAGCCTTTAGCAATATTTTCCAAGAAATCAGAGAGTTTGCGAGGAAAGTGGAATGACTGCTTTCTGTCTGTGGAATCATTTTTCTCGCACGTAAAAACCTGGAAAGCATTTTCTTATTTTCACACTTACACAGAAACTAAATATATTCATATCATAGTCTTCTTTTGCTTTGCGCACTAGACGCTTAAAATCATCGGCCATGAATTTATAATCACTTCGATTTTCGAAGCATTGGTTAATTAACAGCTTTTTCCAAGCCGCTTTTCGCCTTCTATACCCCCTGACACATTCTAGATTCCAACACGGGCTAAAAGATCCCGCTGTGTTCGAGTTTACAGTAGACGTTAAATTTTTTAACGATCGTTTCAACACCGCACATAGACTCATAGCCCTAAGGTCTTCCTGCATTTCCTCGCAAAAAGTTAACGTAGACTTTAAGTATTTTTGTAATTTAGCATAATTTACGAATGAGCCAACTTTCCTTGCCAAACTAAACCTTGGGAACTTAATTTCAAAAGTAATGGGAAGGTGGTCGCTGTTTGTAGCACGATCTAGTATATTCCACGAGGATATGCTGAAAGTGGAGCTGGAAAATGTTAAATCAATAGTCAATTTAGAGTTACCTCTTACAAATGTAGCAACGTGTGAGTTCAAGCCGGAAAAGTTATTATCAAGCGTCCATTCCCACAAACGGCTTCCGCATACATCAGATTTGAAGGCCCAAGACACACGGTGTGAATTGAAATTACCACACAGTACTATTTCTTTTCTCCATGAAGCTACCATGATATCGAGGAATCTCGTGTCTTGAACTCCTGCAGGAAAGTATACATTTCCAAAAGAGAAAGGTGAGCAGTCTGGTAGTGTTATGTCTAACACCAGAATTTCGTAATTCGTATCAATACACTGATACGATATCTTGGCTCTGTGACTAAATTTATTTGATATTAGGAAAGCCACACAGCCACCTCTACTCGGCTGATCCAGCCGGATTAATCGATAATTTTTCATGTAATATGTTTTACCGTTAGCAAGCCAGGTTCCCTGAATGGCAATTATGTCGGGAGAAATTTCCGAAGAAATATATTGTAAATCTGTAGTTGCCGACCAAATAGACCGGCAGTTCCACTGCAGAATTTTTAGGGAACCTATTTTGATGCTATACCAGCAGAAGAAACTGCCTGATCAAGAATATCTTTTTTCAACAAATCATGTTTTGAAAGGTTCTCAAAGAAGTCTTTCTTTGACGAGTATTTCTTGGATTTCGGGTTCTGAGAAGACTTTTTAGAAGGGGGAGATCTGTTACGTTTCAAACATCTTAGAGATTCTGTGTCTATATCTGTAAAGTCTCTTGAATCATCTGTCACAGGTTCTGACTCATCCTGAACTCTATTTTTGAAGGTCCTGCTTTCGAAGAAATAGATCTATGATTACCTGTCTGATTTTCCTCCTTTGTACCTCTTGAAATCAACAGAGCCTGCGAATCCCGATTTTGCACAAAAACTGTACCAATGATTTGTGTCAGCTGTTGTGTTAACATATCAGCCAAGGCTCCAATAATAGTAGCTGCCAGACGCTGCGTTGCCTTTTCAGTAGACTTTTCAATAGCCTCAGTTATCGACTTTGCGAGTGATTCATCCATTGCCGCTGTGTGCCGGGATGTTATGCCTGCGTAACCTCTCGATCTTTCATGCATTTCTGCTACCGCCTCCCTCCTAGAGCAACGCCTGCGTATATGATTTCTAGAACACCCATTTCTCTTTCTTTTGCGCCACATTCAACAGAGTCTGCAGGGTGCGCTCCATTACACAAGCAGCACTTCTGGTCATCAGATTTGCAATCGCAGCTGTCATGACTCCCTCCGCACAGACGACATCTAGCCTGTGATCTGCATCCTTTCATGCTGTGGCCAAATCGCCAACATTTTGAGCACTGCAAAGGTTTCGGGGAAAGTGGTGCTACTTTGTAGATTAGTGGCCATGCCTTAATTTGTGTTGGTCTGACTTTTCCTGCAAAAGTTACTATAACTGATTCAGTAGGCGATTTTGTTTTATCAGTCATTCGGGTGCATCGATAGACTGAAACTGCCCCAGCTGCAGCAAATAAAACTAGAATTTCTTGATGTGCCACACTCGTATCCACCCCACAGACTATGCCCTTCATACACGCAAGATGAGCTGGAATAAACGGGCTCACCGGCTGAGCAGCAAATTCAGAGCAATTCAGAAGCTCTCGCACACAATCCTGATCTGCAGAGCAGCACAGGATACCCCCTCGGCCGAACTGGCGGACCTCAGTAATCTTCTGGAAAAGCGACGAGGCTTTCTGAAGCTCCACTTCCTAAGATAACCTTCGGATTCTTCATTAGAATGGAACCCCCATTTGTAGGAACCAGAGCCACCGGGACGTAGCTATCTCCACTGCGTAGCAAGGTATCGAGCGGCCAATCCTTGACCGGTAGTGAGGCCAGCCAAAGGGAGTGCCCTTGGCCAGGTGATGGGAAAGACATCAGAATATTCTGACTTGCCTGACCTCCAAAGGGCTGCAACAACGTTTCAGTTGAGAGAAACTAACAAGAAATACGAGGAATGAAAAGAAAACCAAATCTTAGCTAAAAGGATCCTGCCGCTCGACGTTGAGCCGATCTCCGATGAGCCACGTAGCGACGCGCTGTGCACCGTTCTGCTTCGCATAGCAGCATGTTCACTGTGACTGTTGAAACTTCGTCTTCAACCTAGCAGACACCACTCATCATAATCGCGGGTGCTTTTCACGAGCTGCCGCTCAATCTAGGGAACAAAAATATCTGTTCTTTTTTTTTGTTGTTTCATTAAAAGAGCATTCTTTTCGGACATGCCGTCTCTCGTCCCTGCACGGCAGCTTGATAGCCGGCGGACCTCCAGGTCCACCACCCTGTGCCGAAACCCGGGATCGAATCAGGGACCTCGAGGTTCACCACACTGGGCAGAAAATGAATGTTTTGCGAGGTATACTCACGAGTTTGGTTTTTGAGGTATTCATGGAAGGTAATTGTTGTCCAAGCATTCAGAAAAAGAACGCAAATCTGACTGCCCCGAGCGACAGTCATTAACTGAATAAATTTTCTTAAATATATTGATGTCATTGGTATACAAGAGAAAAGCAGAAGAACGAATTACAGAAGAAACGTCGTTAACGTAAATTGAAAATATTGTGTGGCTAATAGCGACCTTTGAGCGACCTCTGTGGTCACTTTGTACAAGGAAGACGTTCGGCCATTTACGGCAACATAACATAATCTATTAAGCTGTAGGTTATGCAGAAGATTCACAACAGGTGAGTCAACGTCAAAGTGATGCACCCGCAATCGAAGAAATATTTCGCGGAGTCTCACAGGGCAACATCCTGGGCCCGTTGCTCTTCGATTTGCACGCTAACGATGTTATTTCCATATATGAAAATGCAAAATTTATAATTTACACAGATGACACAAGTATTTTCATTTCATGCAGTTCTTACAATAGTTTATTTACTATGGCAAGTAGAATTGTCCCGTTGATTTTGCTTGTTTCTATATTGCTGTTGTATAGCTAACCGATTTCATCAAGAACAATGCTTCCTATTCAAAGTTATAAAGTCAAGCAATGGATAAGTTTAGATAGGAAGTGTACTATGAAAAGTCTAACGTAATTGATTTGACTATCATAGGTTTATTGTTAGAGATTAAAATTATTGTCGCAGTTTCATTTTTATATCTTTCGTGGTTTGTCAGCACGTTACATCATGAATTAAAAGCTGCATTTTTCATGCTTTGCTGACATTGGCTGAATGAATCTTTCTGAAAACTTGGCAATATAAGTCTAGGGTTCCCTCAGAGGACAACGTCTTCATTTGTCTGTGCATGCATGTGTGTGCGCACGCGTGTGGTTGTGTTTGTTTTTGTTTTCTCGCTCAACAAGCGACTTCTCACGGCAAAATGAGTGATATTGAAGCAGTGAAAAAGAAAATAATAATATATAAAAGACAGCTCTTCTCTATAGTGTCCCTTGAAGAAGTGTTATTCCCTAAATGCTGAAAAAATTGTTAAAATATTTTACTAACTTGCTATGCTTTTATTTTAAATAATAAAGAAATGAAGGTGTAACAAATTTTTTGTAAAAATTCACCAGCGTGCTTTATTCAACGCTTAGTTTTGTTCTGCGGTATGAACTAAGCCTAAATACTTTAAGATAAAAAGGGAAAGAAACTGCTAGCATAAATATTTCTTCATATACGTCTACAGCCAATGTATTGCGTTCTAGTTCCAATTAAATTCAAAAGAAAAGTGCGTTCTGCTGGTCTCCCGAGTAAAGGAAGAGACGGCCCCTTGGGAGCCGTCGTCGTGACTCGGCTAATTGTCGCCGAAGGAAGGTTTCTATTAGTCTTGACATCGGCGACAGGCCGTTCGTTTTCTAATCAACCGAAGCTGCCGGTGCAAGGACAGCTGCTCTGTGGTTCTTACTATTGGCTCTCCGTCTTCCATCTTAATTTCTATGGCCAATACTTCTCCCGCTGAGCAGGCCTTGACGTTTATATAAACCACACGAAAACAAAAGACCTTAGAAGACTGGCGAATCGTTCAGCGTTTGCTACCTTTGAAATGTCGAGCCTCTCAAAGAATTTACTATTTTACCCAGAAAAAAAAAAGCACTATTATTGTGGAAGCAATTTCGTGGTCTGCTCTAGTTGTCTGTTCTGCGTATATATTTGATTTCTTGAATTACAATTTTCAAGTACAGTATAATCATGCTTATGCTTGGCAGGGAGTAGTTTTTTTTTTCCTTCTAAAATTTAATTCACAGTGCATTAAAAATCAGCTGCTCCTTTCAATTATGATCCCTTGTTTATGGTTGTGATCATCTCTGTGGGCAAAGTTTATTTTTAAGAACTGTGACCAATATTTATTAAAAAAAATCGCCGCATGTTCACGAAGTGACCGATGATGAGTGGGCGAAAGCACAGGACGGTCATTCGCGTAACCGTCATTTCCACCTACATACATTGCCCACTAGAACATGAAAATGAGTGAAAATTGACAATTGAAATAGGATCTGCTCGCGGAAATATCAACATTGCACTTTTGTTGACATTTAGTGACATGCATATTGTCTTTGGCAACCCCTCTAGCAAATTCATGGTCTAAGAACTGGCTAACCTCCCTGTCTTTCCGCTTAAACTTTCTTCCTCCTCTTCCATGTACCTCTGCAGTATTTGATATAAGGAATAAAGGTCAATGTCTGCTGCAAAAAAGGCAATGTGATCAGCATACACGTATACATGCACAATTTGGCTGTAAGGAATTGAACTCATTAAGATGTTGAATAATATTGGAGACAAAACAGCCCCTTGGGGAACTCCGCGAGTTTGTTTAAATTTTGACGAAGCCCAACCATTCTTAAAGCAATAAAATTCTTTTGCCCTCGAAAATTCTCCTAGCCATGCAATAATGTACTTTGGGAAATTCTGGCTTAGAAGTATCTGCTGTAGCACCGAAAATTCCACACTGTCATATGCTTTGGCTAGACACTGCTAGACCAGTGCGTGCCTTCTTTGTCGTCTTCATCATCCGCTAGCACCCGAGCACGTGCGGCTGCTTAATTAGCTATTTGGCTGGGTGCTATACTTCACTGGTTAGACCAGGACACGCTGTGAACAAGGTGATTAAGCCAAGTCGTGCTAAGGCCGATGTAATTACGCTACATTTTAATAAGACCATGACTCTGAAACCGTGTAAAACTAGAACCGTGCTAACTAAAGCATGCTATTTTACGCACTGACTAAACCATGCTAATTAACGTGACATTATTCATGAGCATGCTAAGTAAAACCCTGCTAGTTAGATCTTACTAATATTATGACTATTAGCATCGTGCTAATTTAAGAATCACGTTAAATAGCTCTATACTAGTGGTGGTTTTGCTAAGTACCCCAAAATCAATACAACCATTTTATTTGAAAACCTATCATTTAAGAGAAGGCTGTTCAGTGTTTTGTTAATTAAGCCCAGGTGATTAGTATAACCCAATATATTTCAAAACTGATGCGGCCTTCACTTCGAAGCAGACCAAACAGATGAGCAGATGACAGAATTGAACAGCTGGAAGAAGCTAGGTTATCACAAGCTCCTCTATGGCTACAGCCTTGCACAAGTAGCACAAGAACGATTCATTCTCCATGCAAAGAAGCTGCTGCTTAGCGTCCACTGCATCAAGCGCTTGACAGTCACACATGCACCATGAAACTGACGAGTTGAACTGGGTCCTTCTCAAAATCAACGAGTTTTCGTCGTGAGTTCGCGCATCAATAAGCTCGATTGACAGACCCCTACGGTAAAAGCGCCCATTACTTTTGCTCTTGCCGAGGAGCAATGCTCACGCCATAACGCCAGCGAGCAGCAGCATTCATCCATCAGTTTATCGCGCTGACTACGCACACATAACAACAAAAGCAAATGTTATATCATTACGTGGCTACTATTCAGTATCGCACCGCTCACACCATATCCACTGACAGCCGTGTTGCCGTCATTATGTGAGCGCCCGTGTTGATGGCTGTCCTTATATTTATCTGCAATATTTGATAGAAGCGAAACGAGCAGCGTTGAAAAGATTTCCACAGAGAACACAGAAAACAAGGAGCATGGGGACACTGGCGTATTAATCACGTTTAAATATTGGACCTTTCCCCTGGAAATTCGGTTCGTTGTTTCATCGGCATGCACTCACGACAAGCTTTTGAAGCGCAATGGCACGAGTGCTTATATTTGTTTTTCGAAAGTATGCCCACCTTCGTTTTATCGCAGCTCCACACACTGAAATAATCGCGTCGACAAAATGTCAACAGTGCTTTCATGGTGTACATTCCAATTTCACATTTCTTCACTGAAGCTTTGTACAGCAAAAGAAAAAAAATCAGTTTACACAGTGAGAATAGCGATCATAACAAGCCGAGATGATTTAAAGCCTGTTTCAATGTTTTGTTTCTTTTTGACAAGTAATAGAGCCTGTCTTGACACCATAAAGATAAAACACCTGTCAAGTTATAACATGTAGATTTGAATAAAGAAAACTAACGGTAAATCACAATATCCCTGCCGTACGTTAAAAACCTCATTCGATGGTCTTAACTTCCATAACCGTCAACGCATGCATGCGTTCGCTTAACGTACTACATCGAGAAATGAGCTAATAAATGACAAGCAGGTTGTGGTTGTTGTTGTCGTTGTTGTCGTTGTTGTTGCTGTTGTTGTTGTTGTTGTTGTTGTTGTTGTTGTTGTTGTTGTTGTTGTTGTTGTTGTTGTCGTCGTCGTCGACGACGTCGTCGTCGTTTCAGCGCTACGTCCCACCAGGAGTTTCCTGTAAATCGTCACAGTTCTTTCACCATTTTTACTATATTGGAGTGAACTGACTTGTTCTTACTCCTGTTTACAGCAAAGTAACAAAAACGCCGACCAAGGTAAAATGCACAAAAGCTAAAAAGACGTTTCGGCTTCCCACACGGAAGCCTTGTTCAAAGTGACCACAAACAGCATATAGGGTAGTGCTCTCTTATTATGCAAGTCTCATCACGTGTTGCAGACATCGCGCGTACACAGGGGGTGGGGGGGATGCCCCAATATTCTTGTTCAACATATGCGCAGTAGTTTGGATGGCCACAGATTGCATGTGCAATCGTAGTAACAAGTTTCTTTCTGTGGCAATGATGCAGGCTTTATTCTAGTCAATTTTAATGTTTACCCGACAATAGCAGGAGACGTGTTTACTCGGAGCACCCTTTCTTAAGCACAGGAGCGCTTTCCAGTCTGCCAGACTTTATGTTCGCGACTAATGTTTGAATTTGCCCGGAGAACAGTTTCAGCGGAAGTTCTTGAGTGTTCTAGTAATAAAGAGTGCCCGATCTTTTACTGTGGCTCACTTCGAATTTGGTACAACCACCACTCCTATAAAAAACCTCAGCACACATTACTCTATGAAATAAGGGACGCGATCAGGCTCTCAAAAGCACTGGTGTGTTCGTTAGCTATCTTGTTTTACCTGTTACAGTGTCAACATATATTTTGAGTACATTACTGTGGGATGCAGGCAGATAACACTGTAAGTTCGATTGCTTTTGTAAGTTCAATCAAACACCCATGCACAACGATGCGATGCGACGCACACAGAGGCACGTAAGTGGAGCGAAAAAGCTTTTTCCTTCATGCTCGGTGTCAGAATTTGGATCTCTAGTGCATCATCAAAAAATCTCTCTTTAACCGAACAGCTGTGAGAGGCCAACTTATCAGGCCCAGACCTGAAGAATCAGCGCAGCGTGGTTCAATTGGCACGGGAGATGGCGAAGGCCCATGACTACCTGAAATAAGGAGGCCTTCCACCTTGGGCACATCTCTCTCTCTCTCTCTCTCTCTCTCTCTCTCTCTCTGTCTCTCTCTCTCATAAAATGCTGCATATTTCGCCCCTCGCCAGCTTTCCCGTTTGCGGAGCTGGAACACCCTGCCCTGCTGGCTTCACCCCTCCCCAGTTTTTTGGCTCACTGCAGCGAACGTTTCTACAAGTGGACTTGGCTTTGCCAAAACAGCAACGGCAATGTATGTGTGGTGGATATTGGGATTGTTGCATCTAATGCGTAGTAAAGAAATAACAGCAGAGGTAATAATTCACAACAAACAACCATTTATTTACCACTATACGCACCATATCGGTATGGTCGGTCTAAGGATAGGGGGCAGCGTGGTGAAACCCATAATCTCTTGCAGTGCCGATCGGCCAGCGCGAGTTCCGGCGTCTGTCCTCCTTGGTAGCCAAGACAACGCTCCTCCGGGCAGCGCGCAGACTGCTCTTTTTAAAGTGTGCAGCTGAGCCATGCGCCCCATCACTGGGCAACGTGCAGCGCTATATCTAAATAGCCGGTGAGCCGGGTTCACGCATTGTAAGTTGCTGCCTTGGCGAAAGCAAGTCCACTTGTGGAAACATCGGATTCTTCAATGTTCTACGTTAAGAAATTCCTTAGTATTATGTGTACGTGATGCTAAAATAATCAGACAGAAGCCATGAGATTTTCTCAATATGAACATCATGTTGTTCGCCTTCAGGTTGAGACAATAAATAGCAAATGACTTAAATGTGAGTGTGTTAGCCATGTGATTGGTAGCCACCGAAGTACCTACGAATCCGCCTACATGATACCCGCAGGCAGTTATCACCGAATATTTTTTTTCCTTAGGCTGTTCGATACACCAATATAGCACCTTTTGTGGCTTTGCCGCAAACATAGTATGCTTGCAAAGCAACAACCCATACAGAATAACGTCACTCCTATTTTGACGTTTGTTCGCGTTAGAAAGAAATGAGAAAAAAAGACAGAGTAGTTAACTAGATGAGATCCCCAGTGGTCATTCCTGTACTTGGGAACGAGTAAAGAAGCCTAAAATAATGAAAAAGAAAGAACGCACAGAAGAGTTTCGCTATTGGTCTTTAGCTCAAGCCATATCAGTTCTTGGGCAAGCCCTACTTCGCTTTAGCAGTATTCGTCTTTCTTAATACCTTGTCCGACATAAGTGTTGTTTTAGAATATTCATATTGCGAGCGCGCATATTGTGAAACCATTCAGCAATATACAAACTTGTGCTGATACTGAATTTAGCAGCTTGGCTCTAGCGGCTTGTCACACCATTTGTCGGCTGGTTCGCGTCAATGTTATATGCATTTCTAAAGGCAGAAGCATGGTTATTTCGATATCTGTTGAAAAACCAAAATGTGAGAAAAAAAAGGAAGCATGTGGTGTGTGACGAATTGGTGTGAATCATGGCGTGATGTTCTAGGCATTCGAGAATGGTATTGTCAGGTGACACCGCACTTCAATCACACTGACGGAGGCGCAATTTAGAGACGAAGAGGGCAAGACATTGCAGGTCAAAATCGCGGAAGTGGTAGTCCATGCAAAATGTTGTCAGCACATAACTACGAGTTCAAATCACATAATCGTCTCTCCCACTGCAGGGCAAAGGCCTCTCCCGTGATCCGTCAATCAACCTGGTCTTGGGCTTTCTGCTGCCACGTTAAACCTCGGCCCCTTCAACTTTATGTCTCCCCCTCGTGCGTTTGCGTTCTCTGGGAATCCAGTAAGTTACCCTTAATGACCAGTGCGCTACGTGCTCGGCCCATGTCCGATTCTTCATCTTGACTTAAACTATGATTTCTTTAACCCTGGTTCGTTCCCTCACCCACTTTGCTCTCTTCTTGTATATTCAGCTTTCACCTACCATTTTCCTTTCTATTGCTCACTGCATCGTCTTCAGTTTAAGATGAACGCTCTTTGTAAGCCTCCAGGCTTCTGCTCCGTAGGTAAGTACCGGCAAGACGCAGCTGTTATATACGTTTCTTTGGAGGTTTAGTGGAAGATTACCATTAATGATTTGAGAATCCTTGCGGAATGTGGTCCACCCCATCCTTATTTTTCTAGTTATTTCACTCTCATGGTTCGCCTCCGCGGTTACTACCTGTCTTAAGTAGGCATAACCCCTTACATCTTTCATCGTCTCCCCACCCTACATCGGTCAAACTGGGCGCTGTTTATATAATGTATAATGGACCACAGAAATTCTCTGAAGGCCAGCCTTTGTATAATCTCTGCCTGCATTGTAAGGATTTCGGATTTCATCTTTGGCTAAATGAAACGGAAGTGTTGTCGAGGCTGAAAGGCGAACCGTGCGAAAGATCGTTGAGGCCTTTTCATGCATACGTCCGGTGACGTATGTGGGCGAGGCCACGAGTGAACCATCATAAACTTGAGACAGACTATCTGACCTCCCCCCTGTAATCATATCCACGTGTCATTGCTTTTACTCGGTATGTTTTTCTGAAAGTAAACTTCAGTTAGTCTGTGCTGTCTGTGCTCTCTTCCTTCTCCCCCCCCCCCTTTTTAGGGGCGAAGCTCCTTAGGGCGTGGGCTGTGCGTCCCCTGTAGCCTGTATGTAGCCACCTCTAGTTTAGTTCTTGCAGTGTTCACTAGATGGCGGTACCGTCCCCTGTACGTAGCCACCTCTAGCTTAGTTCTTGCAGTGTTCACTAGATGGCGGTACCGTCTCCTGTATGTAGCCACCTCTCATTTAGTTCTTGTAGTGTTTACTAGATGGTGGTACTTGTAGCTGATGATGAAAAGATGCAAGATGTTATAAACTAGAAAGCGGTACTTGTAGTTGATGAAAGACGCGAGATCTTATAAAATAGGAATGATGTCACATATGGCGCGTGTCATTGGTTGAAGGCAATCGTTCGATTTAGTGCGGCGACGTACGCTAGGGGGAGCGATGTAATAAAATCGAGTGGGCAAAATGTACAGAGGATTCATGGTTTACCAGGTTTACCTCCGGAGCTTCGCCCACTCATCATCATTCACTTCGTGGATATGGCGGAATTTTTTTTTGCGCAATATGCAATCGGACCTACTGATTGATATGTGGCGTTTAACGTCCCAAAACCACCATATGATTACGAGAGACGCCGTAGTGAAGGGCTCCGGAAACTTAGACCATCTGGGGTTCTTTAACGTGCGCCCAAATCTGAGCACATGGGTCTACAACATTTCCGCCTCCATCGGAAATGCAGCCGCCGCAGCCGGGATTCAATCGCGCGACCTGCGGGTCAGCAGCCGAGTACCTTAGCCACTAGACCACCGCAGCTGGGCGCCATCGGACCTACTCTTCTTCTACTCATATGCATTTACCTTTTATATTACCGCAAGACACATTCTGTTTTATTTCTCCACATGAGTGTATCAGTCTCCACGCAATTATCACTCGCGGGAAACCGTGTTGCCACGTCGCAAAGTAGGTGCACTTGGTTTTGTTATACGATTTGCACCAGGCGTGTCAAGCCTTTCTGTAGCTTTCACCATGAAGAGTGTACATAATGAGTGAATCAATAACTGTTCATTTAGAAAGGGAAGCAACAGCAATTGGTCATATAGCATCGAAGTTTCCAGCTTACACTACAGCAAATCTGTGGCAGACATACGTAAGTTAGGTCGCTGCTGTACAACATATTGTAAACGAGAAGTGCGCACTCGTATTTGCAAATCCTTGTTTTATATTTACTTGAATTGAGTGACAAACCCATGCCCGCATATGTACTTGCTTTACTCTTCATCCCATATGTCGCGCATACCATTTTAAACTTCAGGTTGCTTTCACTTATGCTCTCAGTAATATTGTCACAGATAAAGGCCGGCCAAAAACACAGAGGACGACGAAGTGATGAGCGTGGACAGCACCCACGGTTCCTCCACGGCTGCTCTTTTGTTCTGTTACTACAGACCTCGTTTTTCCTGGTCACACCGTCGTCCTGTATCCTGTTATTTTCACCTAGCGACATTGGTGGATGTGCTGGACTTCTCCAACTGATGCTTGGGACACCTCCGTGCTCTGGCACATCGAGTCCGCCACCGCAACCCGTTCCTGCAGTGGATACTCCTGCCCACCGCTACAGTCGCCGACAGCGAGGCCTTAGTCCCGAGGCAATCCCGCTCGAACTTCTCCAGCAACACACCGCGCCTGGAGAATTGGCTACCGGAGGGCCTTCACATCTTACTGTTGATCAGCCTCTAACTCCTGAGCCCTTCTATGGTGAGGTTTATGAAGACGTCGAGGACTGGTTAGCCCCGTATGAGCAAGTCGCCAAAGCCAACCGCTGGCCCACTGAACAAAAGCTATCGCGCGTCTACTTTGCTTTGGCAGACAGCGCTCGTACGTGGTACGAGAACCACGAGTCAACGCTGTCTTCGTGGGAGGAATTTCGGAAGCAAATTCTCGGGACATTCACAAACACCGACCACCATGATTCTGCTCTGCAGCTCATAGAGGTACGCATACAGAAACCAAACGAGAGCGTCGCCATGTTTGCGGAAGACATGGCCCGCCTATTTCAGCGGGCTGACCCCGAGATGCCTGAAGGTAAAAAACTCCGACATCTGATGAGGGGCGTCAAGGAAGAGCTGTTTGCCGGTCTCCTACGCAACCCACCAACAAGCGTAGCGGAATTTGTCAAAGAGGCTACGACAATCGAGCGAGCACTGCAGCAACAGCGCCGATACCATGACCTACAAAACAAGACATCTCCCAGCCTCTCTGCTTTGACTGCCGGTAGTGAGTGTTCTCTGCGTGAGCTCATTCGTGAGGTCGTTTGGGAGGAGATCAGAAACCTCCTTGTGACTCCGCAAGAAAATATTATGGCCTGCGTTGCAGAAGTTGTGCGGCCAGAACTCCGCCAGGCATTTTCGTTGCCCGAATCGCTCCCAGACCAGCCGTCTGTAAGCTATGCATCAGCCATCCGTCGACCCACTCCAGTGTGGTACAACTCGTCACCACTGGCTTATCGTGACGTCAGTCAAGGGCCTTACAACGAGCCGTGGGTCCCAGCTCCCAATCCGCCGCAGCCGTATCCACAGTCTAACGTGCCTACGCAAACGTCGCTGATGTACACTCCGCCGACATCTGCATCTTGGTCGCAAAGCATGACCATCAGTCGATCATTCATCCGTAAGACGGACTTGTGGTGCCATCGACCATCAACCACTTTGCTTTTATTGCGGGGAAGCCGGTCATATTTTCCGCAATTGTCCGTACCGTGACCTTAGACATCAGAACTTTCTACAAACCTCCCCTCGTGCTTATTTCGATAACTGCCGTGACAGCAGTGCAGGCCCGCAAGAACAGCAACCCGATGTCGACCCCGATCTCCTTCACCTGCACCTAACTCGTCGCAGCAGCGCACTTACTCCGAGGTGGTCCGGGGCAGATCTCCTAGCCCTCGTCGGGGAAACTAACAGAAGCGCCCTTTGGGGGAAGGTTGCCGCCCGTCGAGATGCTATTACACCTCCAACATCTTCTCTACGACGCAATACGACGAATGGTACCACGGATCGTACGGCGGACGGTACCAAGGAAAATACGACGTCACTGACATCAACGGAAATCGTAAGCGCCAATCTAGACATTTGTATAGACGGACGCCCAGTAACAGCACTGGTAGATACTGGTGCGGACTTCTCTCTTATCAGCCGTAAACTTGCCCACTGCCTAA
Organism: Rhipicephalus microplus; assembly: GCF_013339725.1. Taxonomy (NCBI): domain Eukaryota; kingdom Metazoa; phylum Arthropoda; class Arachnida; order Ixodida; family Ixodidae; genus Rhipicephalus; species Rhipicephalus microplus. Next base: position 184,804,349 of record NC_051165.1, on the reverse strand, counting down.
AGAAAGTCAGAACAATATGGAAGGGCCCAAACATAAGAACCGCAGGGGATCAACTGGTGACACCGACGGGCAAATGTACCGCTCGAATTAATATCGGCAGTTCAGATTTCGTCACTACTTTCGTAATTTTACCAGAGTGCTGCAAAGACCTGATTTTGGGTATGGACTTCCTGCGTGAATATGGCACCGTAATCAACATTTCTGAGAGATCGGTTACGTTTTGGATGGCCCCAGATCAAGGTTAGAATGGGCCCTGTACAGACCAGCGACGTAAACCTTTCCGCGTCTTCGACGACGACGTGACTATCCCACCGCGGTCGAGTGCACTCGTGGCTGTGACATGTGACACGTCGAGCAATTCTGAAAACATCGCCGAGCAAATACCAACACTGCTATTCATCCATGGTTTATCTATCGCAAGAGGCGTCGTGAGCATAAAAGGCGGACACACGCACGTCCTTGTTATGAACTTCAGCTCTGAACGCCGACATCTAACGAGGGGCATGGCAGTCGCGTACGTGGAAGAGCTCGCCGATATGACATAGTACCTAACTCTCGAAAAGCATAATTCAACTGATCTGCCCCCCGCACCTCTACCTGTTGATATTTGCCCAAGTTTGCTGCCGGCGCAAAATCAAAGTATCATGCAGCTTATTAACAAGTTTGAAAATTGTTTCTCTTCGACGCCCAGGGTCCGTCAAACGCCACTGACGAAACATCGAATTATAACGGACGACATGACCAGACCTATCAGGCGAAACCCGTACCAGGTAGCTCCGCGAGAACGTGAAGCCATCGAAAACCAGGTGCGACAGATGCATGAAAACGACGTTATTCAACCGTCGAAAAGCCCTTGGGCTTTGCCGGTTGTATTAGTGAAGAAAAAAGATGGCACCTTACGTTTCTGCGTGGATTACCGCAAGCTGAATCAGGTGACAAAAAAAGACGTCTACCCACTTCCGCGTATCGACGATTCACTCGATCGACTACGGCATGCGCGTTATTTCTCGTCGATGGATCTAAGGAGTGGGTATTGGCAGATAGAAGTCGATGAAAGAGACCGGGAGAAAACAGCTTTCGTGACACCTGATGGCCTTTTTGAATTTAAGGTACTTCCATTTGACTTGTGCTCAGCACCGGCACCGTTTCAGCGGCTAATGGACACCGTACTATCAGGCCTCAAGTGGCAGACGTGCTTAGTGTATTTGGATGACGTCATCGTATTTTCTGCCACATTCTACGAACACGTCAGGCGACTGCACTCAGTATTTCAAGCTATCCGTTCCACCGGACTAACGCTTAAGCCGGAAAAATGCCACTTCGGCTTCGAAGAGCTTCTGTTCCTAGGGCATCTTGTCATTAGTGAAGGTGTGCGGCCTGACCCTGAAAAAATAGCTGCCGTTACGAATTTTCCAGCGCCAACTGACAAAAAGGTGGTCAGACGGTCTTTAGGACTGTGTGCTTACTATCGACGCTTCATTGAGAACTTCTCGCGCATTGCCTCACCGTTGACCTGCCTTACCAGAGAAGACGTCGCATTCGTAGAAATGAAGAACAGCAAAAATCAATCGACGAGCTGCGGCAACGCCTTCAGAAGCCGCCAGTCTTTGCACACTTTGATGATGACGCCCCGACAACAGTGCACACCGACGCTAGCAATGTCGGCTCAGGAGCTGTAACTCGTGCAGTGGCAGGATGGCGCCGAACGAGTAATTGCTTGCGCGAGCAGAACTCTTTCACGTGCGGAAGAAAATTATTCCACCACGGAAAAAGAGTGTCTTGTGGTGGTGTGGGTGGTTATAAAATGCCGCCCATATCTGTATGGTCGTCCTTTTATTGTTGTCAGGGACCATCACTCCCTCTGCTGGCTGACGAATTTAAAAGACCCTTTAGGACGGTTGGCGCGCTGGAGCCTGAAGCTTCAAAAATTCAACATGACGGTCGTCTACAGATCGGGGAAGCGACATTCAGACGCTGATTGCGTTTCTTGTGCGCCATACGAACCTGCGACGGCAGAAGATGACGATACAGCCTTTGTCGGAGTTGTAAACACGGCAACTGCCGCAAAGCTCCAACGAGACCACCCCGAACTAGAACGCATAATACGTTTTTAGAGGGTCGCACTGCAGCTGTACCTAGACTATTTGCGAGAGGGTTTTCGTCATTTTGCCTGCGCAACGACGTCCTCTATAAGATGAACTTCACGCCACACGGAAACGACTGCTTAGTCGTCGTCCCAACATCTCTTCCCTGAATGAACTCATGCATTTCCAACGAGTACAAACCACTTTGATTATAAAGCATCGGGACGATGCTTTATAATCAAGGGAGGCTAATGTCACGGCTAAAAGCTGGGCAAGAAGACGGAGGACGACGAAGTGATGAGCGTGGACAGCACCCACGGTTCCTCCGAGGAAGACGACGTCGAAGCGGCTGCTCTTTTGTTCTGCTAATACAGACCTCATTTTTCCTTGTCGCGCCATCGTACTGTATCCTGTTATTTTCACCTAGCGACAATATAAATAACGCTGCCTTATTTAATATTACCATCTGTTAGATCTAAAAACCCAATTTAAGTGAAATAGTAAGTAGCCTACCACATTCACGAATTCTATCCAGTTACCGGTTTCACAGAAGCTATATGTGCTTGTGAAAGTAGTTTAGACTTTCCTCCGAACAGTTTCCAAATAAGTTTTCGATAACAGTACATCGACATCTTTTAAATGTCGCTTAGTCTCTGTATAAAAAAAATCAGCTTTGAAAACTGCTTTGTAAGCATCGACTAAAAAATTGTGCACACTAACTGATACACCTGTATTATCTCTCCTCAAATAAAGCCATCTATGGCAAGTCGACATTTTAACGCTGCCTTCTCACAGTCTGCGCTTCGCGACTCGCTGACATCGATCATCGCATACGCGCCCGCATGCTCGGCCTGCTTGAGTAATGCCTAAGGCTCGGCATGCGATTCAAAAACAGCGGGATTCAAGATAATTGCTACATAACATGGAAAGCTCGCGTGCACAGATAACTGCCATTTCTCTCCCCGGAGGCAAGTGTAAGTATATGGAAACGCTGTCTCCATTACAGTCGTCTGCTGCTGGATCAGTGTTTTCTCTGGGTGATCTGTAACGCGGGCAAACTGACGGAGCATTTCTCGCTGTTTTATTTTTTGCCGGCAGCGTGTGATTAGGTCTGTCGAAGAAGCGATCTCTTCTCGCGTGGCGCGGTCGCTTAGAGCAGTGCGACAATTGGGCACATGGCACTTCCTCTTCCTGTCTCTCGTGTCAGCCAGATTTCGACAACGACCTTTTCTAGATTGCCGATACCGGGGTTAGTTTGCTCTCAGCGTGTCCCCTGCGTTTTCTGTTAGCGCATTCTTAGCTCTTAGACGATAATAACGTTAGTTGATATGTAGTCGCCTTTTGTCTGTCAAGTAGCGACGGGATCGTGAAGGTTGCCCTAAACCTTAGCATCATGATTGAAACTGCTCTGTGTCACGCCCTTGACACTTGACCAGGAGCACTTGAACCTGTATTTTCTGGCCGAGAGGCTAATTAGCCTCTCGGCCAGAAATGAAGGAATGAAGAGATTCAGAAGATTTGCGTTGCAGCTTCTGAATATACCGAAAAAATTATCGTAATAAGTGTTCTGCTCTCTTGCACTTAAACTCTCGGTGCGCTGTCAAATATTTATTTTAGTGTGACAAGCTATACTCTTTGAAAGAATGCAATATACTATATCTCTAAGTTAGGCACAAGTGTGCAGCATAAATGCGGGGAGTTTAGAAATATTCAACTTGAACTTGCTGACACAGACTTTGAACACGATTGTGTGAAAGAGCTCGTTTCGGAGAAATTCTACTGTTGGTGTTTGGAAGCAAAAAAACTCCACCTTGTACGTCATAAAAATTAGAAAAAGATGTAAATAATATATATAACAATAGAAATGTGTTGCAGTGAGAACTGAACCCACGCCGTCTGCGTCGCAAGTAGTTGTTCTAAACCAGAACCACGCTGTGGCTGAAAGCGCTGCGAAAACAAAACACTATATACATCTCATATAGTGGAAGAGGTCTCCTTGACGCACCATATCTTGCCTCACAGAAGCCGACAATCAAGCCAGGCGTCAAAAGGCGTAAGTTTCGACAAATGAGTTTTAAAGGCTCACCCATTACAAAGCGTTCAGACAATCATCAAAAGCTGCAAAAGCATCAACAACAACACGTAGTGGGTCCTACGCTAATTCTCAAAAAGAAGAGTTATGGAACATTGGGCACTTAACAGCTCTATACTTCCAGGAGGCATCCTAGGAGCTAGGACAGTCTGAAAGGGCCAATGTTGTGCGCACAGTCACTCGTTTATTTAGGGCGCAGCAAGGAAACGGACGGTAATGAAAAGAAAAAATGCGAAGGTAACCTGGCTGCTGAAAAAGAGGATGAAATCGTGTGCTCAAGGCCAGCGCAAACATTATATATTTGCAAGATACTTTATCTTCCGCTATAAATAGGTGATGCAGGCTTTCTGATGTTTCGGAATTTCAGTGTTTCGGTGTTTTGAATTATCGGCATTTTAGATTTTTTGTCTTTAGTATATCCCGCTTTATAACTTTTAGTTGTTCTGAATTTCGACATTCTAAATGTCATCGAAATGATGGTTATCAAACCAGCCTATTTTGGTCAGCTCTTACGTGATAGCGGTCGATGTAACACATACATTTTACATATTTACAGCGGACTATCTCTGAATCGCTGCATGTACCATGTTTGCCGCCTTCGTCGGTGTCAACCTATCGCCCTCAACAAAATTGAAGCTGGTCTGCATGCAAAGTCGTAGCCAACCACCACGTCGATACTCGGCGAAAGCATGCAGGCAACAAACACGTGTGTCACCAGTGTCAACAAATGAAATGCCGTTCACCATCTTTACTTCCTAGCACATTTGTTTGTTCCGGCATCCAACATCCTGTAGACTTACCTCTCCTCTTTTCTTCTCCTACGATAATCGTTTGACCTCTCCATGTACATACCACACTCAGCGGAAAAAAGTCCTGTAATGCTCCCATTCTTTCTTTCTTTCTGTCATTCTTTTTCATCAATGCCTGGGACAAAACGGCGATTTTCCCTGTACTATTAAACTTAGGATAGTTGGCACTCTACGCATTGACTTTTAGGTAGAGTATAAATACTGTTTTATGACAATTTTGTTTATTGGTAATTAGTGTTTCTAAAATCAATCTTGCAGCCGGCACGGCCACACTTTAGTAGCCTAGCGCACATGCTTAGTGTGTCCTACGCGATTTTCAAACCGACAGGCTTTGTCCTAATGCTCGCTTTCACCTGTAACTTGGTTACATTTCCTCTTGCTACTATCAACTACAAAAGTTCCATTGTTACTTTCAGCACCATCAAAGCTGCTGCATTTTTGCTGTGAACATTCGAGTGCGCATCGCGAAAATAGACGGTCAGGGTCCTTATGCATTTCTCACCACCCTCCTCTTTGTAACACCTCTTCTCACGTGTGCCCGCGTGCGCCAGCCAGTCTCTTTATTATTTAGTAGAGAGCTTACTACAACTATTACTACAATGACTGAAAGAGTTTTGCTGTTCTTGAAACTGCTCCACTCACGTTGTCGTTGTTGCTAAAGCTTACTTTTCTAGGTGACAAAAAAAGCACGTATTGAAAAGAATGCAGTGTTAAGCAAGAACCCATTTTCTTGACGTGAACATATTTCAATGGCTTGTATTTTATTGACTTCAATTCTATGCTAGAACACTGAACAAGGCTAAAGAAGCCCGAACACGAGCCTTGCTTGACAACCACTCGGAAAACACGCGAATACGTTGAATGGCGAGTAAATATAACTCAGCGGAATGTGTAGAATCACTGTGTGTTCTCCACTCCCTTGTCCCGGAGAAGCGCATGACAATAAGACAGGGAGCGTTATCTCAAAAAGGGGCCACGAAACTGGACGCCACCGTGACATCTAACCCACCGGTGCTGCGTGTGGTACCCGTCGGCACGGAAACCTAAACCGGCGTGTTGGTGTTCGTCTGCCGCTCCGTCCTCCGAGAAATAGGACAGCTTCTTAGGACGAACAAAGCAGGCTGGACGGCCGACAAATTGGGCCCCGCTGGACTGAAAGGCGAGATGATGAGGTTTACACACGAGAGCGTCGGAGGAACGAAGTGCGATGGAGAGATGAAAAAAAAAACAACAATGGAAGAAGAGTAGCGCTAGAATATAGAAATACGGTATACGATGATAAGGTAGATAGTATTCAAAAAGTGTGTGTGATGGCGCCGCATATAAGAGCAGCGCAGGGGCAAAGGAGGGCTGTTTACGACACGAGAGGTGGGAAACAAGGCCCAGTTTTTTTGCGTGGGCCCAAGATTAGTTGCATGATATCATCATGCAACTAATATATCATATCATAATATCATCATGCAACATAGTAGGAAGGGCACCCACTATTTGTATGAGGGTGTTCTGGTTAAGAGTAAACCAAATAAAGGTCTCACCACGAATATTTGTCTCTTCGCTCCCCGTCGTAGGGCGAAAAAAAATTTCAAGTGTGAACGAAAAACGGAGAGTAAAAAAACTGACTATACAATAAACGGCAATCGAAAGGAAGCCCTCACTTTTAGGAAGAAGGCTGGTACATGGCGTGTGCTCGCATGGCTTCCGCCCTCACGATTGTACGAATGAATAAGGACTTTCTGCCAAGCGCGGTCTCTGCATTGTTTAGATTTGCTTTGTCTTTTTTTTCAGCTTGCTGGTCTATATAGCGTTTTGCAGAAGCTTTATACCGTGTTGTGCCGGGAGCTCGCAACCATTTCATAACGATATTAGTTTCTTTCTTCTCTTTTTTTTTCTGGGCTGAAATAGGCTTTACGCTCTGAAGGCTGTCACACAGCTTCGCACTTCCTGTGCGTGATCACCACTTATGAAACGTTCCAAGTTGTTCTTCCTCCTTTCTTCATTTTATTTCAGCCTCGCCACGGGAAAGCTTGCGGCAAGTTTGTTGTGTTTAATGCATTCCTCGGAGATATTGCAGCAAGCGCTGGTCAACGAAGTTGAAAACACGTTTAATGACGGAAGTCGATTGCCAAAAAGGAAGAGTGAAACCAGCAGAAGGGTGGAGACGCACTCTTCAAATGGGCTGTCACAACATATTTTGTAAGTCTGGCATACTTACTATTTGTGTACAAACACCTGCAAATGAAAAAAAAATGCAGGGAGCACAGTCAGTAATAACCACTGGGGTTTTGTGTGCCAAAGCCATAAAACATTTATGAATTTATGAGGCACCGTAGTGGAGCTCTTCGGATAGTTTCGGGCAACTGCGGCTCCATGACGTACACTGACACCACATGGTACCCGGAATTCTAGTATATTGCTCCCATCGCAAATCAAACGCCGCTGTCGGGTTCCAATCCACGTCTCTCGAATCAGCAGCCGAGCACAGAGACCGTGGTAACTTCGCGGTGGTTTGGGAGTTGAATCTGGTAGAGTACCTTAAAATATTGTTATTTCTTAAAGATATGCAGCATTCACTCTAAATGCGGATGAAGCACGATCTTGAGTTTTTATTGACTTATATACAAAATTACACCAGTTTATTGGAACTTATTTGCTGGTTTCTAAATAGTAGAGAAACGCAATCATCAAGCTTGAAATGGTGATAAATCAGAGCCACGAGAGTATCAATATACATTGGTGATAGCATCAAGGTACAGCCCGAAAGCTTCCTTCTCTCCTTTTTTGTTTTTTGAAAATTGTGTACAATTTTACAAGTTGTAAACTTCACAGTAGACATTCTAAAAAAATCACCTTCATATCCCCAAAGTGAATGTTACAAGAGTTTGCTCAGAGATGATCGGGCGATCCGCGAACCCTTCATACACATCTCCTATCCTCATATAGAGACGTGACAACGTTGTCATATATGCAAAGGTCATGGATGGCCAAAGCCACCCATGGCCTTTGTATTTATGACAACGTTCTCACGTCTCTAGCCTTTGTATATATGACGACGTTCTCACGTCTCTATATGATAATAGGAGGTAAAATCACCCATTGCCTTTGCATATATGACAACGTTGTCGCGTCTCTATATGATGATAGGAATTGTATACAGAAAAGACGCAAGGGCCACCCATGGCCCTTGTTTCGTCAAGTCCCAATATTCTTCATCACAAATTACGAAAAGGGCGTTCCTGCATGAGCTCGGCGACTTGTTTCCCTTTAAAATTATAATAATTTATGATCACTAAAGTATGTTGCCAGGATGTCATCGATGATGGGACGCAAAGGACATTTTTGGAAGGCAATATTTACACAGGTTCTCCTTATGGTGGTGGGAATCTGCAGTCGTACGATACGCATCGTAGAGCATAACGTGACATCATGTGTTGTACTAGCCAATCGCTTTGCATATTATCAACGTTCAGATCTCCGACAAGTACGAAGGGGCCGTGTCTGAAACTCGTTCCTGTATCGATGCATTGTCTTCTCGATACCTGATGGCGTCTCTTTCTGACAAGTTCGGTGCCAAGTGCATGACCGTGTATGCTATCCCAGATGAGAGCATCACAGCGGCGTGCTCCTCGTTATGGTTCTGGCTGGGTATTGGCAACGCGAGATCTTCAGCTGCATCAGGTAGCTTGATGTAGATACCGACACCGACCACAGGGCACTCCGTTTCTTTGGTGCAGATGACTGGAATGAAGCCTTTGATGCGCATGTTTTGAAAGTTCCATATCTCTGTGAAGCAGAACACGTCGGCTGCGGTCAGGACGGAATCATGCTAGATGTTATGAACGTGTGCGTTGAAAGACCACACGTTCAGAACAGCAAATGTGAACTCGGTCAAACGGAAAAGCGACGTAAGCTAGGGCGGCGGCACACCAGTTAGTAAGCATCGTTGGGATCACCGTGAAGGATGTCGTCAGCGGTGACCGGAGAAGTGTACACTGACAACCATAGGTCGGCACATCTTGTGGAGCTCACTCAGACTCACTCTGACTCATACGCACGAAAACATTACTCATACGGCCTCCTTCAGACTTGCGGCTTGATCTGAGTCTGAGTGAGTATACGCATGAGTCCGACAGCCTAGAATTAGCTTCTTTGACCGTAGTGTCAATGGCCTTTAACACCAATAAATCACGTAATCGGTCCTCTTCGTGGTACCATTTTACATAGTATCTTCGAAAACGAGTTCCGAGTGCTTCCATACCAGTAAGGTCATTTCTTTGAAGGGATGACAACATAAGACGTAATAATTAAAATTCCTGGAAAAGTTGGTTGGGGGAGATCAAGACATCCCCTTACGTAATTCCTGTCTTTAAATAATAAATATAAAAATGGCGTATGATCGACACTGCTTTAAATATCTGTGAGTAGACGTGAATATAAACGTGAATCCATGCAGATATGATAGTGATGCTGCAGGTAACTAGACGGTACCACTTGGGTAAGCATATAAAGTGAAACTCACTCAGACTTACTCATGGAATATATTCTGCGCTTTGGACTTACTTGGACTCAAACTCAGGAAAATATTACTGACCCGGACTCACTCAGACTCACACTCGCTGCTCGATCTGAATCTGAGGGAGCCTGAGCCAATTCATGAGTCAGTCCGCCGATTTATGCTGGCAACACTGTTGCACACACCGGTGGCCACCGGACAAAGTGCAAGCATAAGAAGCTTGCCGAGCAGGCTCCTAAATTGATGCTCTTTCTATGTCGCACAACTCGGACAAGGCTGAAAACAATGAAACTGGATAATTCCGAAGACTAATCCGTTTGCTTTTAGGTTGTTTCAAGACGAGGGCTATTCGACGCAGGCTGTTTCTAGGCTGCTTGTGAGTCACCGCTAGATTTTAGCTAGGTGATGCTAGGGTGTTTATGCGTGGTTTTTCAGCGCAGAGAGGTTCGAGCTACACTACAGGCCAGTGGCGTAGCCACCTCCTGGCTACGCCACTTTTACGGGCAGTCATACACAACTCATATGTCCAAACACCAGACTGAGAAGCTCCAGCTGAAACAAAGTGTTCGCACTTCTCGTGGATGTACGGGCAGGTCGTCTTTGGCGTAGGCTCTCTATTGCTTCTGGGTCTTCTTGCAGCCGCCAGTACATTTACCATTGCCTATAGTATTTCTTTGTGTTACGTACTGGCCTCGCTGCCATCCCTTCACAGAAGTTGTTGTTCGGCTAACTGTTAATTACCTTATTCATTTTAATGAACCAGGGCTGAGTAGTGGGATTTATCCCATTTCTGTGGCACATATCTGTTTATGATTATAGTGTTTTCGTTCGTGGGGCAAGGGCCGATTCGGTCAAATTATTCACAGTTCATAAGATTGCAACGAAAGTTATACGACTTCAACGAATGAATAAGAAAGCGTGTTTTTAGCTCGGGCAAGTTGCCCGACATACGGTAAACATGCAAGACAAGACACTGAAGCTGTGGACAAGAAGTCGTAGGTAATTTACGCAGCGAACCACCTTCAAGCTAAAACCAAGGTCCTGATAGTACCCTTCGATAAAACATAAAAAGTTCAAACCACTGTGTTGATCACTCTATGTCATTTGTTGAGAAATAGAAATAATAATACATAATACAATAAAAACGTAATGAAATAAAACATACTACAATAACAACATAATACATAATAATACAATAAAAAACATAATAGATAATGCATATACTCAAAATCAATATTACAATAAAAAAAACGTTACTGAATGCTCAAAATACAATAAAAACATTACTCAATGCAGTGTTTAGACACCCCTCTAAGATGTATATTGTTTATATGAAAGTGTGTTATGTTCGACAACCACGATAACGTGTTGCTCTGCAAAACATTCCAGAAACATTCTTTCTTGAAGCGAAACTAAAGTAGTATGTTCAGGCAGGCCAGGCTGCTTTCTAATACTTTAATTCAGTGTAGCTTTCTTTTTTTTTCTTCGCGAGCTAAAAAGGTGTTGTCTATATATTGTCACGGCGTCGGGACGGGGACGAATGGGGCACACTGCGAGTCGAATAATAAGTTGTTTATTTGGGCAAACCTGTGTCCAGTAAACGGAAAGTCGGACTACAGTAGCATTCTTGGACTGATAGCGGCGAACGGAGCGTCAGCCGTCGATCAACAACTGACAAGCGGCAAAGCGCGTCGGCATTTATACTCTTGCCGTACAATGTTCTAGCGTTATCGCTGGCGGTGGCGTAGGTTCCAGAATAATCTGTACAGTTCGCAGAGTAGGCGTGATCTTATCGAAATGATCTACTACAGTCCGGAAGCTTCTCAAAAACTGCAGGCGCCGTTTGCGCTGAGAATTGTGTAGTGTTTTGGGACGATAACAAAACTTGGGAAATGGAACGTGGCAATATCATCAACGCCGAATAAATTTCAAGGCCGAAAGGCTGCCGCAGTGACGTCAGAGGGTGGGGGCCCAGCTACGTCACGAACGCGGCGGAAAGCCTGTGTTTCGTTCACGTTTTAGGAGAACCAACGCTCCCGCTCTCGCTGCTGCTGCGGCTTGATTGTGCCGAATAAAAGATGTGGAAAAAAAAGTCTTACTGAGCATGCTCACTTGGGCAACTGGGCCCCCAACCTCTGACGTCACTGCGGCAGCCTTTCGGCCTTGAAATTTAGTCGGCGTTGATACCATTCGTACAGAATTGTTGTATGCGAAGAGAGTGAGTCATAAAACGTGTTTCGTAAGATTGTTTCAATAAACATAACTGCTAAGTTTCAATGAGCCCATTGGGTGCAGTCAGAGAAGAGACTTATCTTTCAATGCTGCAACTCCAATAATAATAATAATAATAATAATAATAATAATAATAATAATAATAATAATAATAATAATAATAATAATAATAATAATAATAATAATAATAATAATAATAATAATAATATAATTATTATTATTATTATTATTATTATTATTATTATTATTATTATTATTATTATTATTATTATTATTATTATTATTATTATTATTATTATTATTATTATTCGGAATCTAACGTCCCAACACCATGACATGATTATGAGAGCCCTCATAATGAAGCGCTCCGGAAATTTTCACCATCTGGTGTCCTTTAACATACACTGACACCGAAGAGTGTGCACGGGCCTCTGATATTTTCCCCCGTCGAAATGAGTCCGCCACGGCTGGAATCGAGCCCACGATCTTTGGGTGAGTAGCCGATCACCGGCTACGCCACCAGAGTGGTTGATAGGGTATGCTGAGGGTAAGGCATCTTGACACTACACAATCCAAACCTCACAATTCTCGTCGAACGTGCTACGGTTGCTCGCACAGTCACACCAACAGAAACGACCACAAGTTCTCGCGCCTATAGCTCACCCTTCCGAAAGAACAGCGGGGGCAAACAGTGCCATCTAGAGCCAGCACGGCGTCTGGCCCTTGTACAGTACGTGTGCAGCAGCCCAAAGTGAGGCTGGCTCAGAAAGAACTGCGACATTCACGCAAGACGTCAATATGTCACGGGGTCATGACGCTGACGAAGGCATAGACGGCCGGTCCAAAATGAAGCTGTTTATTTGGCCGAACTTGTGGCCGGAAAATGGAAAGTCAGATTACAGCGATATACAGTGGCACCGATAGCGGTGAACAGCAGAGCGTTAGCAGTTGACCAACTGACAAACGCTGACGCGTGTCGGCATCTATACATGCGCTGTCGAATATTTCAGCACTATCACTAGCGACCACGTCAGCTTCAGAAGAAACTGTAATGTTTGCGTTGGGCGCGCAATCTTAGCGAAATTATCTGCTACAGTTCTGAGACTTCTCGAACACTGCACGCACGTTTCGTGCTGAGAAAACAATGTAACGGGGCGATAACAAAACGTGACGAAGTAATGGGGCAATGTTACGAACACCTGCGCACATTCGCGCACCCGTGGACAGGTCGGGCGTGTGTACCTCGTAGAGACGACCCTGAATTCACACCGAGTGCTTTCCTGCACACCGCGGCGACGAAACTTCGTCCGTGCGACTGCTGCAGAGGCGGGCATGGTGCAGAGTGACCATCAGATTATGAACACGAGCGGGAGTCAGGAGGGAAGGGGCATTCATCGTTGCATCCTAGCGAGACGAGAAGCAAAGCAAACGCTTCAGCCCTCACGGACGTGGGAACACTCGCGCGCGCCTCGACACACACGTCGGCAGGGTAGCTCCCTCCTTGTGGCAGCTACAAATAAAGATTTATGCTCAGGCATGCCGTCTCCCTAAAGCCATCCGACGGGGGCCCTTTCGTTTTTTGTTTTAGTTTTGGCGCCCGGCCGCAGAACGCACCTATCCCTCGTGCAAGAACAAGAAGCTTCCCACCGGTTGCACAGAGAAGGTCCAGCAGCCATGGAGGACAAAGGCACTGTCCCGCGCCGGCGGCGGGGAACGACGCCTGTGTTGGCAACACGCCTATTTTGCACGAACGAGGGGACTGGGGCCCGTGGTGCCATCGGTCCCAAGCAGCGGATTATCCGTAATGGAGAGAAATTGGGTCACCCGCACGCTTGCACTTCGGCTGTCCAAACTCAAAGGCTACGCGTGCGGCTCGGCAACGTTGATCGCAGCCGGAGCTGACGCGCTTGCCCCTTTGCTTCGAGCGTCAGTGCGATTGGCAAAGAACGCGACAGCTGGCGGCACGTGCCTCTTTCAACCACGCTGCGCTGTTGATTCGGAGCGACGCCGGCAAACAATAAATCGTAACGAAGGGTGGTTGGATGTTGCAGCGGTTTGTAAAACGTCTCTCGCGCGTGGAACCTCGTCGTTTGGGAGCATCACCATTCTGAGGCAGCATCGAAGAACGACAACCGCGTGTTCATCTTTCTAAAGCAGTGATGCGGGAAGTTTTAGTTTCCTGTTTGACTACATCTATTAACGTAACCTGTATTACCAATAATTTCTATTACCTGTATTAACCATTGCCCGTATGAACATTGGCAGCTGTAACTCCTCCTCCGGTAAAGCAAAGAGGAATAAATAAACTTTTACAGCCCTACTGCATCAAGTCAAATGTTAAACTGATGCCAAGGAGATGCCTCAGTCTGCTTTTTTAAAAGACAGTATACAGACCATAAATATGTAGAGCAGAAAAAAAACCATATAAGAAAATCATTCACTCTACGTTACATGCAGCAGTCGATATCTCACGCCATACCAATGATATAAACTTAGATGATACGTTTGCCAGGTGCCGTGGACTATTTTGTAGACCTATGTGTCGACTGTAAGCTCTCCCAGTCAAACTGTGATTTCGGTAAGGCGTTTTGGCGGGCTAGTTGGTTGGGGTTCATCATTTATATGGGTGTAACGCACCAAAACAAGGACACAAAAAGAGAGACGCACACACACAGCACTGTGTGTGTCTCTCTCTCTTTTTGTGTCCTGGTCGTGGTGCGCTATACCCATATATATTGTCACGGGGTCGTGACGTGGCCAAAGACAGGAAACTTCGTGTTGGGATTTAACTGTTTATTTGGGCGAACCTGTGCCCGGTAAAGGGAAAGTCTAATTACAGCAGCAGTCTTGCACAGATAGCAGTCTCGGACTGATAGCGGCGAACGCAGCGTCGGCCTTCGATCAACAACTGACAAGCGGCGAAGCGCATCGGCATTTATACTCTTGCCGTCGAATGTTCTAGCGTTATCGCTGGCGGTGGCGTAGGTTCCAGAACAATCTGTACCGTTCGCACAGTGGGCGTGATCTTATCGAAATGATCTACTACAGTCCGGAACCTTCTCGAAACCTGCAGGCGCGGTTTGCGCCGAGAATCGTGTGGTGTTTCGGAACGGTAACAAAAACTTGTGAAATGGAACGTGGCATTGCCCCCCTCTGAAAAAAGGCATCGTCCCGATGCTTTAACTAAAGATGAAGGTACAATAATAATGCAAGAAAGTACAATGAATAAATTACAATACAACAATAATACAAAAAACACTGTTTCAGTTTGTTAACGTGCATGAAACGGCTTGAGGCGCGCGACATGGACGACTTCAGGTCGCGATCGGCGTCGTTGAGAGTTCGTGATGCCGTCGGGGACAACCTCGTAATCAAGTGGTCCGAGACGTCGAACCACCTTGTACGGTCCGAAGTACCGTCGCAGAAGCTTTTCACTTAGTCCACGTCGGCGTATCGGCGTCCACACCCAAACACGTTCACCGGGCTGGTATTCCACGAAGCGTCGTCGAAGGTTGTAACGGTGGCTGTCGGTCGTCTGTTGATTCTTGATACGGAGACGCGCAAGTTGTCGGGCTTCTTCGGCGCGTTGAAGGTACTCGCTCACATCGAGGTTTTCTTCGTCGGTGACGTTGGGTAACATGGCATCGAGCGTCGTTGCCGGGCTCCTTCCGTACACCAATTTGTATGGAGATATCTGCGTCGTACCCCGCACCTCCACCAGATGTCACGGGGTCGTGACGTGGCCAAAGACAGGAAACTTCGTGTTGGGATTTAACTGTTTATTTGGGCGGACCTGTGCCCGGTAAAGGGAAAGTCTAATTACAGCAGCAGTCTTGCACAGATAGCAGTCTCGGACTGATAGCGGCGAACGCAGCGTCGGCCTTCGATCAACAACTGACAAGCGGCGAAGCGCATCGGCATTTATACCCTTGCCGTCGAATGTTCTAGCGTTATCGCTGGCGGTGGCGTAGGTTCCAGAACAATCTGTACCGTTCGCACAGTGGGCGTGATCTTATCGAAATGATCTACTACAGTCCGGAACCTTCTCGAAACCTGCAGGCGCGGTTTGCGCCGAGAATCGTGTGGTGTTTCGGAACGGTAACAAAAACTTGTGAAATGGAACGTGGCAATATGATTTCGGGAGCAGAACTTGTGCTGGTGCAGCTGTCAACAATTTTTTTCCATGTTCAGTCTCCACAATTTTCTGACTATGCAACCAAATAAGTCTTCAGCTGTTGGTTGGCACGCTTCAGACGATTGTGCCGAAGGAAAGAGAGAGAGAGAGAGAGAGAGAGACGAGAAAAAAGGAAGGCAGGGAGGTTAACCAGATGCTAGTATCCGCTATGCTACCCTACACTGCGGTTGGGGAATAGGGGGCTGAAAGAGAAAGAGAGAGTTAAAAAAAATGGCAGCATATCCACGGAGTGAATGATGGAGAGTGGGGCGAAGAATTCGTCCGTCCATGCGTCCGCCAGTGTGACCGTCCATGCGTCCATCAGCCCGTCCGTGCGTGGGTCTGTTCGTGCGTCCGTCCCTGCGTTCGTCCATGCAGCCGCCCCTGCGTCCGTTCATGCGTCCATCCATGCATATATCTGTGTGTCCGTTCGTCCATCTATTCAGCACTCCTAGTACCACCATCTCGCATCTTTTTATCATATATTCTCCATATAGAAGCACCGCCATCCAGCGGACATTTCAAGGACTAAACGGGAGGTGGCACATGCACACTTTCTTACGGCTTGCGCTTCGGGTTTACTTCCCACCTTTAACCACCTCGACTTCATGGTATATACTAGTTCACTGTATTCATGACTGTGCGGCCCAACGCTCGCTAAACCTTTCTAAAACCAAGGAGGTTACACCCAGCGAGTATAACGTAGCAACCCTTTCTTGTCAGATCGTGCTCAATGTGCATGCCAATAGCTGCTAATGGGGATCGCAGCGTGCGCGTTACCTAAAGGCCGAATGCTCCTGTCTCTCATTCCCCCTTAGCAGCCATTAACATGTGCATTGAGCACTATCTTTTATTGTTCAGCAACGCACACAAGAAATCTCTCACCGGAACCACCTTGGAGGTCAAAATCGTAAGGACCGCTATTTCGGGTATGTGCCACTGGTGGTTACGTAGTACGAGGGACGCACAAGCCACGCCATAAGGAGGTTCGCCCCTAAAAGTGTGTGTCAACGTCGCCGAGTCAGCATCCAATACGGCCACTCCCATCCAAATCACCCAGTGGAATTGTCGGGGCTTTAAGGCTCACACTAAGCGCGCCAACCTCCGGCTTTTCCTCGCAGCATTTCAAAACCTTCCTGCTGTGGTAGCCCTCCAGGAGCCAGGGAGTGCTGCCACACTCACAAACTATACTACGTTTCAGCAGGACCCTTTATCTTGTATCTGCGTGCACAAAAATTATACGGCCAACCTAGTTGATCTCGACCTTAAGCCAGCTTTCTCGTACGTGATGGTGACACTCCTTCCGCTGCGTAAACAGGACCCGCCACTGCACGTGCTAAACATTTATTGCTCACCGAAACTAAGCAACATTACATTCGCAGACCTTTTTAGCCGCGCCTTAAAGGCTGCAGGCAGGGACCCTCTGGTGATCGTGGGTGATTTTAATGCCCCCAGCACACTCTGGGGGTATGCACGTGAAGAGAAACGTGGACGTAAATTGGCGGAACTTATGTCCACGCTGGGCCTAACTCTTCACACCGACCCTGCCTACCCAACTCGCGTGGGTAACTCCGTGACCCGGGACACATGTCCGGACCTTACCCTCACAAAAAACATCCAGTATGCGGATTGGGTCAACACTGAAGAGACCCTCGGCAGCGACCACTGCATACTCAACACCACCATTCGCACCTATCCTTTGGCAAGACCCTACGGAGAGGCAAAATTACCCGATTACACGAAGTTTCGGCAAATATACGCCAATTCGACACCCATTGAGGAGCAAGGATACCATGCTTGGTCCCAGCAACTGGTTTCCTCATTACGCTCCACAGAAACACAAATTAAACTCTCCGAGGCGACTCCGGCGGTGGATAACCATCTCCTTCACCTCTGGGAGGCCCGGCGCAGCCTCGTCCGCCGATGGCGCCGGCAAAAACACAACCGAAAGCTCAAAATTCGCATCGCTGAGCTCACCCAGCGAGCAGCAGAGTACGCGGCCCAGCTCGCTGACTCTAACTGGGTGGACCGTTGCAACACGGCCGCTCGACAAATGTCCAGCCGGAGTACCTGGCGCCTCTTCCGCGCCTTGATTGATCCGACCCAAACTCGAACAGAGACACAAAAGCATCTGCAACGAGCATTTCACAGCTTCGACGGAGACACAGCCAAATTGGCATGTAAACTCCGAGACCAATATCTATGCACACAGCAGGACTCCCGAGGGCCGGCGTACTCGTATGCAGGTACCGAGAACGCGGAGCTGGATCAACTGTTCCAGTTACACGACCTGAAGGCAGCCCTAGCAAAAATGAGGCGAGGAACGGCGCCGGGAAGGGATAAAATTACCGTGAAATTACTTGCCAATCTTCCTGACTCGGCCTACACCATGCTCCTTGCCTACATCAATTCCATTTGGATCGGGAAAACAAGCCTACCAATTGAGTGGAAGACCACCCTGGTCACCTTCATACCCAAAGCGCGCAAAGCCATTAACGCGGACAACCTCCGCCCCATCTTCCTTACTTCTTGTGTGAGAAAATTAATGGAGATGATGGTGCGCGACAGGTTGTCTGCGTTCCTGGAGACCAAAAATGCATTTGCAGACAGCATGTTCGGGTTCCGCCCACACCGGTCTGCGCAAGATGTCTTGCTTCAGCTCGACCATGAGATCCTCGATCCAGTCGAGTATCCCCTGAATGACAAAGTTGTGCTCGCTTTGGATCTGAAGGGGGCCTTTGATAACGTGACCCACGAAATTATTCTAACACATCTCTCACAGGTGGATTGCGGCCAAAACACTTTCAACTATATTAAACAATTCCTCACTGACCGACAATCATACATTCGGATTCAGGACATTGAACACGGCCCTTACCGATTAGGCACGAGAGGGACTCCGCAGGGAGCGGTCCTCTCGCCCCTCCTATTCAATGTGGCAATGATGAGACTCCCCGCTCAGCTGGCGAAAGTCGAAGGCATACAGCATGCGCTGTAGGCCGACGACATCACCATATGGGCGTCACACGGCTCGGCAGGAGACATGGAGGCAAGCCTGCAGCAAGCGGCGGACATCGTGGATGACTATGCCCGTCGCTGCGGCCTTCAGTGCTCCCCGTCCAAATCGGAATTCGTGCACATACGCCCCTCACCAAAGTGCACCACAAAAATCGACCTCTCCCTTCACAGCGGACCAATACCCGAACGCGATGAGATTAGAGTACTGGGGCTTTTTATACACAAAAATCGCAGAGCAGACACAACATTGGCCAAATTGCGTAAGGTGGGGGACCAGGTGGGCCGGATGGTCCGCCGGGTTTCCAACAAGCGCGGGGGGTTACGATGCAAAGATGCCTTGCGGCTGGCGCATGCATTCGTAACCAGCCGAGTCCTGTACTCGGCTCCATACCTCCACCTACGCAAATCCGACGAGAATGCACTCGAAGTCATTCTCCGCAAAATCTACAAGCGCGCCCTCGACCTTCCTGTCAGCACCTCTAACCAGCGCCTTTTGGGCTTGGGAATGGTGAACACCTTCAAGGAGCTGAGAGAGGCGCACTTGACAAACCAATATACTAGACTCTCTAAAACACCGTCGGGTCGCCGCCTCCTTGCCCGGCTACACATCAATCATTCAATACACACGGAAGAGCGCGTACGGATTCCAGAAGTTTGGCGATACTCCTTGCACGTGCGCCCTCTTCCGGCTAACATGACCCGAGACGACTACAGTGGCCGACGCCTCGCGCGGGCGGAAGCCTTGGCTCGACACTACGGCCACAAATTCGGAGTATTCTACGTGGACGCCTCCGGCCCGCACCACGGTGGTTGGTACACGGCTGCGGTCGTCCACCAAAACACCGTTGTAAACGGACTCACATTCCGTGCACATAACATTACGCACGCGGAGGAGATCGCCATCGCACTAGCCGCCGCAGATCAGGACTCGAGGGTCATCATCACCGACTCAAGGGGTGCCTGTCGCAATATTGAACAGGGATACATTCCGTACCGTGCTTATAAAATTTTGCAGAACAGCAGCTACCTAGGTGCCCCCGCGCACCGAACGATCATATGGGCTCCGGCTCACACGGGCCTCGATGGTAATGAGACGGCCGATGCCGCCGCCCGCGCGCTCACTCTCCGGGCACCATCCTCGTCCCCTACCGATCCGGAACTCGAACCCAATCCCGCCTACACCTTTAAGGAGGTCACACAATTTTATCAATCCGGCCATAACGTCTATCCGAAACCCTGTAAGGGCCTCACGAAGGCGGAGGAGCGAATCCTCCTTCGCCTTTATACTAAAACTCTATTGTGCCCGGCAATCATAAAACACTTTGACCCCGCTTGCACGGGGAAGTGCCCGCATTGTGAGGAAAATTCCTCTGACATTTTCCACATGGTGTGGGCATGCCAAAAAACCCCAAACCTTACCCCACTACCCAACCCTTCGCGGGAGGACTGGGAGGCAGCCCTGCTCGGCTGCTCTGACCTGACGGCCCAACGGGCCCTGGTCGAGCGTGCCCGGGCCGCGGCCAACGCCAATGGGCTCCCGTAAGAGGGAGCTCACCTAGTGTTTGTACGGGGCGGCCCCTTAAGGACCGTTCCCACCCTCCCTGTAAATAACATCTGTAAATAAATGTTTTTCAGCAGCAGCCGAGTCAGCAACGATCACGGAAGGCTTACATGTATACAATAACGAGGGTGTAATGGCTCTTTCTTTGTGTAGTTGGGTAGGGCGTTGTGCCCCTAAAAGTGTGCGCATTAACTAAAAGCCGAATGCTCCTGTCTCTCATTCCCCATTAGCAGCCATTGACATGTACATTGAGCACTATTTTTTATTGTTCAACAACGCACAGAAGAAGTCTCGCACCGGCACCACTTTGGAGGTGAAAATCGTAAGGACCGCTATTTCGGGTATGTGCCACTGGTGGTTACGTACTACGAGGGACGCACAAGCCACGCCATGAGGAGCTTCGCCCCTAAAACACCGACACACACGCACACACAATATCAGTCACCTCAGACGCGTTCCGACAGGCCAGTAGTTCTCAAGAAGCCCAGTAGCGCTTGCACGGCTATCTTCTGTGACGATGAGTCATGATGATGGCGCAGTATACTTTCTTTTGACAGCGGCTGGTCATCTAACCTGTTTAGTGTATTAGATAGGTGTTGTCTTTCCAGGTTGTATTTCGGGCAGTCACACAGGATATGTCGAATTGCTTCTTCATCCCCGCAGTGTGCACAGTCGGCGGTGTCGGCCATCCCTATGCGGAACGCGTACGCACGGGTAAACGCGACTCCAAACCATTGTCTGTACAGAGCAGTAGCGTCACCTCGTAGAATTTTTAAGTGTGAATACACTTTATAAGCGACCCCAAATCATCCACCGCCATCGGCGGCGTCCACAGTCTTCTCTCTATCTTTAAAAGAAAGAGGACTTGGCGGGCCGCAGCGCGACGCTCTACCGAATAAGCCACGGACGCGACGCTGATATCGGTGTCAGTAACGCGCCTTATATCTTTAACGCCGCTGCGCGCGTCCCCCTCCCCCTTCGCTCGCTCCTCCGCTCTCCTCGCTCGCTGCAGCTGCGCGCGCACCCCTCTCTCTCGCGCGCCCGCCTTCTCTCTCAGTCTCCCGTCGAGAGCTTTTCGTGCGATGGATGTCCCGGAGGCAACGCTACCATCAACAACGAATGCAGTACAACCGAATGCCAGCACTGCACCCGTCGTTGGAGGTGACGGTACCGCGGTGGTTTCGCCGACGTTGGAAGACAAGGCGGCGCTACGAAGGGTTCGTAAGGCCGAACGTAAGCGGGCGAAGCGTGCAGCGGATGCCGAACTGCGTGCTCGCGAGGCCGAGTGCAAGCGGGCGAAGCGTGCAGCGGATGCCGAACTGCGCGCTCGCGAGGCCGAGAGTGAGTCTGTGCGCGCGCGTCCCTCGGTTCCGATTGTGGTGGTGGGTGACTTTAACGTGGACGTTAGAAAGGACATTGGCTGGTTGGTTGACCACATGCTGAACAATTACTCGATGACGTGTCTGTCTCTCGAGTTTCCGACCACGATCAACGGTGGCTTCATAGACTTGGCGTTCAGTAGGAACTGTACGGTCCGCTCCGTCTTGCCGGATCCGCTCACCGTACATTTCTCGAATCACAAAGCGCTGGTACTAACCGTTGGGCTACAACGATAACACGAATAGGTGCTAATCTGTAGTGTAGTTTGTGTGTGTGTGTGTGACGCGCTCGCGATGTGTGCATTTAATGCATCGTACGAAAATCGTGAAGTGTAAATAAAGAATACTTCGTATATAATGTATCTGTGTACAAATGCTTCATGACAAACAACACTTAAATTCATTATTTACACTTTAATCATCATCATCAGTAATAAAACTCCCAAGCATTTCCCCGAGGGTGAACATGGTTAAGTGCGAATGCACGGGGTGATGTTATGAGGGGTATTTATTAATTCGCACTATTATATTTATTAATCACACTATGGTGCCTTTATGGTGTAATGGTTCCTGGGAATCGCAATTTGATCACACGGGGGAGTTTACGTTAACTCACTGGCGAATGCCAACGAATTTTAACTTTACTCCCCCTCATAGCATCACCCCGTGCATTCGCACTTAACCATGTTCACCCTCGGGGAAATGCTTGGGAGTTTTTTGTTGGAAGCTGTAAGCTTAACGTTGGATCAAGGGATCGTAATCTTGGATGCGTAAAGAGAGGCTCATTCCAAAGAGCAATGGAGCATTGGCGAGCAAGCATGCGGAGCCTCCTAGCAGCGTCCGTCCTTGAGAGAGGTATTGACTGGTTGCTGTCTTCTGTATGGGCTGAACGGGCAGCTTGATCAGCTCGTTCGTTACCGATAATTCCACAGTGGCTTGGCAACCACTGAAATATAACGTGGTGCCCTTTCTCTGTTATATGGTGTAGTATTTCTGCTGTTTCAAATACCAACTGCTCGTGTGGACCACGGCGTAGATTTGACAGAAGTGACTGCAGTGCCGCCTTGCAGTCACAGAAAATCGTCCACCGTTACGTGCTTTGGTCGTTAATGAAACGCAGCGCGAAGCGCTGCAAGCTCTGCTGCCGTTGTTGTGGTTGCATGAGCTGTCCTGATAATGATGGTTGTGGCGTGCGTTGGACTAAGGACCGCCGCAGTTTAGCTGTTTGGCAGGACGGAGCTGTCGGTGTAGACGTGGGTGCAGTCTTGGAAACTCTATACGAACCAATATTGCAGTATTCGCTCTTTACTCTCTTTCGTTGTTTTGGATTTGTTAGCGAAATGTTTTCATCAGCTAGTTGGTTGATGACTTTTTTAAAGAAACTAATTATTTGGCGCAAACCAATAGTCTTTTTGTCTGTCCGTTTGTGCTTTGCGCTAAATGTTTTTTTTTTTTCTGAAACGTTTGTGCTCTGAAGCTACGAACTATATTGTGACACACGCGCTTTACATGAGAAAAAAGCCCCTAAGATCTGCAACGTGCTAACACACATTTTTGTTGTTAATATTATTGTTATTACTAATATTATTTGATTTGCGTAAATAAATGCGTAGGTACGCATAACAAAGATGGAGATTTTATAGGCTGATACAACCTTTAGCGATGTTCGTTTAAAATTAAATTGTGCTGTTCAGCCCACACGATCGTGCCCAACTTACGTCTTATAACTGATCAGGTGAAAGTATGCAGATCTATTATTTCGAACCTTTATCCCTGAGCCACCTTTATATCTTTGTCGGTTGATGCCATTCCGTTGAACATGCGCTGCACGATGGGGAGGGAGGTCTGATTTTTTTTCCTTCTTTGTTTATTCTATCTAGTTTATTTTCTTTGTGTCGCGTGAACACTGGCACGCGTGTCTGTCTGTCTGTCTGTCTGTCTGTCTGTCTGTCTGTCTGTCTGTCTGTCTGTCTGTCTGTCTGTCCGTCCGTCCGTCCGTCCGTCCGTCCGTCCGTCCATCCGTCCATCCGTCCATCCGTCCGTCCGTCCGTCAGTCGGTCGGTCGGTCGGTCGGTCGGTCGGTCGGTCGGTGTCCTCCAACACCAACATCTTGTTGATTGTATATAGCAGCCTTTGTAATTGAGGCAGCCTAGGTTCCCATGTTTTTTTATGGAAATAAAAAAATAGTTTCAGTGTCACTCTTCCGTGCTACTCGGCTTATTTTTTCCTTTTTTTTTTTTGAAGGCCCAGAAAGTAGCTTGAAACATGAATCGAGGTGGCCCCTTAGATAGGGAAGCTGTATCCCGTATTTACAAAAACAAGCAAACTCTCGCTCATTAAACAAGATTTTTCGAAAGTTTTTGCTTCGTCATAACTAGAAGGAAGACGACAGGTAATCATGTCCTAGAAGTCTGAGATTGTTTTAGTTTATTGTCTGTTGATTTCGCTACCTAACCTATAAAAAGGACACAAGGTGAGCTAAACTATCGCATTGGGGCATAATCAGTTTGAAAAATGAGAGACCATGCATGCAAAGAAAGGCACATACAACAGCGCTAACTTGCAACAAGAGTTTATACTTAAAACCATGCAATATATACCTGCGCAGCTGAACAAAAAAAAATGAAACGAAAGTGACAGTATATGGCATATCAACATCTTTACAAAAAAAACACGCTAGTTGCGCGTGCAGTCAACCTGATAAAAACACAACTTCCTTTTTTAACAGGGCGACTGAATGCACTGTTGTGTGTCTCCTCTGCTTATTACCTCGTCTTTAGCACTGTTTCCCTCCAGTGTGTCGTACCAGCATACCCAATCAACCACTTTAGCTAAACCGTCCATTTACAAATCAGGGCTAGTTTCGAGCAACAACTCGTTTGCGAGCGTGCACAGGCTGAAGTCGCGAATGGGGCTACCACACTGATACGTGTACCAGCACGATTTCGTTGTCAATAAAATGACTTAGTTTGCCGGTCGCCATGATGCGGGCACCTGATAAAGCACCACGTTTTAATTCATCGGAGCCCTAGAAGAAAGGACGCAATTCGATATAAATATAATAAGTTAGATGAGCCAACAACGATTAGTGAAGCTGCTATTCTTTTCAAAGATTTCTTAAAGCGTCAAAATGTGGATAGTTAAATTGCAATTATGACTGCGAAAATCATCCTTGTCTTTTGACTCTCAATTCACGAGTTTGACTGTCGGCATTTGTTTTTATTTTTGATTGTTGCTAACGTCGTTACTTTCACTTACTCCAAAAATTACACGACAATTGTTCCGATTACAAGTTTTTTCGTGCTTTTGCAACAAATATTTTTGTGCACATAAAGCTTCCGAAGATCAGCTTTATGTCACGAGAAAAAAAAAGTGCTTGTTTGAAAACAGGTTGCCAATGAATGATGATACAAATTAAAAGCAGAAAGATATCTGAGGGGGTTTGGTGTCTGAGAGGAACTGCTTCCGTAGAAATGCGAAGAACAACAACAAAAAAATAGTTGGGTGGATGCGGCGTGGGAAAGACAAAACACCCACCGAGGCGACGGAACAATCGATTTGTTTGCTGGCCCTGCAGGGCATGCCCAGATTTTGGCCAAGTAGCAAGCACACTGGAAGAGATCGATGAGAACTTCACCTCGTGGCGAAGGGCTCAGTCTTTCTTGCTCCTCTTGGAAACGACTCACGAGGCAGAATTTGAAACCTCACGCAAACATTCAGGAGAAAAAGATGTATCTTTCCTGTTTGTGTGCGCAGGCATTTCCGTGCGCAGAGTGAAGCTTGGGAACCTTCTCGGTGTCATTTCCGGGGAAGGCTAAAAAAATGCCCCCACTTCCCCGAAGGGATTGGATTGGATAAACTTTTATTTTTTGGATAAACTTTTATTTCCCCGAAGGGAATCGTGAGGAAATGCGAACGCATTGCATAGCGTCCATAACTGCGTTTCGCACGTGAGAACTCGGCGTTGGAAGAGTAATGTTCTTTTTAAATGCGAAGCATTTCTTAGCGAACTTCGGCAACTTTGAGCATATCTATCTATCTATCTATCTATCTATCTATCTATCTATCTATCCATCTATCTATCCATCCATCTATCCATCTATCTATCTATCTATCTATCTATCTATCTATCTATCTATCTATCTATCTATCTATTGTTGCGTAGCGCCGGGCCTATCCCGCCGCTGACCTCCACTGTTGCGTAGGCGGACCGATCCCGCCGAAGCCACCACTGTTGCGAAAGACGGCGACGCCAACACGGCCCCGGAGGCGCCACTGCTTTCAACTCCGCCGGGAAGGTCACCAGCCGTTTGGTAGCGTATGTTTATCAGCTCGCGACTGCTTCTGCGCAGAGCTGATAAGACGAGCGGACGAGACGACGGTGAGTTAAACAAGGTTTATGTACAGCATATTACAGAGGCGTTACAATTTCGGCACTGGGGCCGACAGAGACTCGAAGAGCCGAGCTCTTCTCTCTAACACATAGGTCAGTCTTTCGCCTAAGACCGCTGACTCACACACATGTCGGCACTCCGACACGGGGACGCCTCTCACATAGGACCGCCGATCGCGACGCGCCGCAGGGCTTCTTTTATTTACACCGGGTCCACCCAAAATGTCCAATCAGAAGCGCCGCTGGTCGTCAGGGCAGATTCCGCCAATGGGGGCCGCCGCGCCATGCGTCAGACCACCCGACACGCGGCCGCCGGCTCGCTGTCACGTGCGCCGCTGACTCACTGCACATGGGCAAGGGGGGGCGCCGCGCGTGTTCACGCCGTCGAGGTGATCGCGCCAGGCCGACTGCGGGCTGGCCTTGACCCAGATTGCCTTTTTCAGAGACACGGACGTTTGACGAGGACTCGCTGGCATAACAGCACCCCCGCCGCCAGACAATGCACCCGAAAGACGAGCTGCTTCCACGGGGCTCGGATGTCAGGTGCGCTCGTTCGCCAGGTCCCTCCAGGTTCGCCTCCAGGGCCATGGGGAGACTACAGCTCCAGACTGTTCCGGGAACACATCCCATCTTTGACGACGGATCCCAGCTCCACTGGCTTGTCGCCACAACTTGCTGACCAGCTTCACTCGTCTCTTCTGACCATCTTCGGTTTCAGCACTTGTCGATGGTTCTGCAACTTGCCAAGAACGGATCGACAACAGACAACACACGACACACGCAAGTGCCCTTGGTCACCCGACAGAACACCAGACAAAGTATAATACAACATATACCTATCTACGTGTTTATCGGAATTTTGTTCCCTCTACATCAAGAGGCACATGTGGGACAAAAGACTCTTAAAATGACAACTCAAATTTTTTTTTCCCACGTACAACAACGTAACGAATTAGAATACCACAAAGTTGGCCCCTTGAGATCTCTCTAAACGAGAGCGCTCAGCCCAGGTCGTGATGAAGTCAAAATTTTGCCCCGAATCGCCAGCCAGAAACCGAAAGGTTGAGAAGGTACTAACTAAACGCACTGCTCAATGCACCTGCATTAACGTTTACCTTTCCTTTTTTTTTTTCTTTAGCGAACGTCAAAGTTGCGCTGTGGAGCAACATGCTCCACTTCAGCAACCAGCCACTTTTAGGCGACGATACCTATGCGGCACCAAGAGCGGCTCACACTTTCGACGTTGCACAGGGGAACAACGATACGGCTTGCTACGGATTGACTCCTCACCGCTTAGCTCGATATCGTGTTCGATCACCGTCGTGTCTCCGGGACGGTCCGACAACACATACCCAAACTCGGAAACAATCTTTCTCAGGTCCTCTTTCTCAGGTCCTCCTTCACTTAAGATAGGCTCTAGGTTTATCTGCTCCCGGATTACTTTCGATCCCCCTTCAATCACCTCACTAGAACTCAAATTTTCTGCTTCCTCTTCCTCTGAAGCCTTCAACAGCTGATTTACGACCGCTTGATGTTGAACATTGGGTTTTATCAAGTTGTAAATTTTGTTCTGCCGCCTTCCTACTTGCACCTCATAAGTTGTATCGCAAGGCTTCGATAATACTTTGGCGGGCCCTTCCCAATCAACCTCAAGCTTGTTCCTTTTGGTGGCTGCAGCCGCATTACCTGATTATCAACTTCAAAAGCGCGCTTCTTCCCCGATTTCTCGTAGTGCTCCTTCGACAGCACTTTTGCCGCGTTTTTCTGGCTTTCCACGAGCGCTTCCATCGAGAGATCCTCACTCTGCCCTCGAATGAGCGTCTCTCGATCAACTCTCGGCAGCTCGCTCCAACTTTCCGCTACAGGCGAGAGCGTTGCAACCCTCTCGCTCTGACTCAATGGCGCCACGTCGTCTCCCCCAGCGCATACCGCGCCGGCCGCTCCCGCGATGGGCCGCTCGCGTGACTGCTCACATGACTCATGCGGAAAATTTCCTTTCTGGGGTTCCGTCGACCCGCCGACAAGGTCATTTGAGAGTTCACCGCATGGAACCAAGTCAAGCTTCCGCGAAAGCTTTCGCGCTTGCGATCGCGTGGGAGCCATGCACGCTAAGTTGGGGAAGAACGATTTGCCCTGCTCTTTGAGAAGCTGCTCCGAGTTGTTGGAGAAAAGATAAGAAAAACGACCATTCAGCGCGGCAGACACAGCCGCTTCGGTGCAAAGCTTACCGAACGGGCCTTCAATGACAACGGTGGCGATTGGTAAGCGAACACTCTGCTCCTCGGCGACTTGCCTGATCCACGCGCACTCTCCTGTGAAGTCATCCGGAGACACCAATGAAGGATGGACAACGTCCATGGTTGCCGCTGAGTCTCTAAGTGCTCGGCACGTTTTCTCATTGACCCTAATTTCTTGGAGATACGGCTCCAACAACCGCATGTTTTTTTCTGATTCTCGGATCGTTGCGAAGGCAAACTTTTCCTGACAGTTTCTCGCGATGTGCCCTTCCTTTTTACAGTTGTAGCAGATTAGCGGCTTCCGTTTGTTTTCCGGTTCTAATGCCTGTGTGGTAGAAACCTCACTCGATTTCTCCGCTTCTGTTTGCCCTTCCCCTACACTGTCATTCGTAAGAGACGGGTCCTTCTTGAAATTACGGTGCGGAGCGGGTTTCCGTTGATCAGGTTTCCTTGAAAAGCCCTCTTTCCTTTCATCCTTTTCAACGCGCGCTGCCCTGCTATGCAACTTTCGGCGAGTATAATACTCCTCAGCTAACTCAGCTGCCTTGTTTAACTGTACGTCCCCAAGTCTGTCCTGCAGCCAAAGTTTGACATCCTCCTCGATGCAGCGGTAGAATTGCTCCAATGCAACGCATTCCACCACTTTATCGCGGTCGTCATAAACACCTTCGCCCTTAAGCCATTCAATCAAATCGGCTTTAAGACGAAACGCGAAGTCAACGTGTGACTCATTCCCCTTTTCAGCATACCGGAACCTTTGCCTGAAAGCCTCGGGTGACAACTTATAACGTCTCAAGAGCACTTCCTTAACCTCGTCATAGCTCTCAAACGCTTCCCTCGACAAGCAAGTTATCGCGTCGGACACTTCGCCGGGAAGAAGAGCTAGCAGGTTCCGCGCCCAAAGAGACCGCTCCAAAGCATTTCGCTCACAGACGTGTTCAAACTTGACGAGATACTTCGCCATGTCCTCGCCTACTACGAACGGTGGCAGTTGATCCCGAATTCTAATACTGCTGACCTGAATCGTCGGAGAAGCTGCGCTAGGCGCCTGCGAACACTGTAGGATTGCCAATTCTAGTCGTTTCATCTCAAGGCGCTCCTGTCTCTCGGCCTACTCGCGCTCGCGACGTTCGCGCCTTTCAGCTTCTTCACGTTCGCGAGCTTCTCGCCTTTCAGCCTCTTCACGTTCGCGAGCTTCGCGCCTTTCTTCACGTTCGCAAGCTTCGCGCCTTTCAGCCTCCTCACGTTCGCGAGCTTCTACTTCTCGCCTTTCAGCCTCCTCACGGCGTGCTTTGATATCCACCCAGGCCTCATCGACTTCCTCAGCCGACACTCCCTCATCCTTCATGATCTCAAGGATCGCTTGCTTTCGTTTCGCACGGCCCAAAGTAATGCCGAGTTCCTCACAAATTTCGATGAGTTCCTTCACTTTAAGGTTCTCCATCGTTCACACTAGCCTCTTGCTGTTTGCCCCTGTTAAGAATCTACTTGCCGTACCCACTATAAGCCTACTAGCAAGACGCGCAAGCAATTTTTCACACTCCCGTGTTTACCCCCTCCGCATTAACTTTCGTTTCAAAGCGCTTCGACTTGGCTTGAAACTATCAAAGCTCACTTCAATGCTTCACACAGCCCTTCTCTAAACTACTACAACCTGAGCTAGAGTAGTCTGGTGAACTGAGGGGAAAACATCAGGCACTCACCGCATCGATGTCACTGACGCCGGCCGATCCCACCGCTGCCACCACTGTTGCGTAGCGCCGGGCCTATCCCGCCGCTGACCTCCACTGTTGCGTAGGCGGACCGATCCCGCCGAAGCCACCACTGTTGCGAAAGACGGCGACGCCAACACGGCCCCGGAGGCGCCACTGCTTTCAACTCCGCCGGGAAGGTCACCAGCCGTTTGGTAGCGTATGTTTATCAGCTCGCGACTGCTTCTGCGCAGAGCTGATAAGACGAGCGGACGAGACGACGGTGAGTTAAACAAGGTTTATGTACAGCATATTACAGAGGCGTTACAATTTCGGCACTGGGGCCGACAGAGACTCGAAGAGCCGAGCTCTTCTCTCTAACACATAGGTCAGTCTTTCGCCTAAGACCGCTGACTCACACACATGTCGGCACTCCGACACGGGGACGCCTCTCACATAGGACCGCCGATCGCGACGCGCCGCAGGGCTTCTTTTATTTACACCGGGTCCACCCAAAATGTCCAATCAGAAGCGCCGCTGGTCGTCAGGGCAGATTCCGCCAATGGGGGCCGCCGCGCCATGCGTCAGACCACCCGACACGCGGCCGCCGGCTCGCTGTCACGTGCGCCGCTGACTCACTGCACATGGGCAAGGGGGGGCGCCGCGCGTGTTCACGCCGTCGAGGTGATCGCGCCAGGCCGACTGCGGGCTGGCCTTGACCCAGATTGCCTTTTTCAGAGGCACGGACGTTTGACGAGGACTCGCTGGCATAACACTATCTAGCCACCTACGACCTTTAGCTCTACTGGCCGTTTCGACAATGATATCGATACCGAACTTGGTATGGCATAGCACGACTGTGTGAAGGACATATCTGACTAGTCATATCATGAAAATCATGACATGTATGTCATGAATGTCATAATCTACACTTCACGGTCCTGTAGCTCTTGCGGTGGTTTTGTTCACATGGCATGTTGCGGAACTGGTATGGTATGACATAATTGCATGACGAACACAAGCAACAGACCCTACCATGAATACTATGATATGCGTGTCATGTATCAACATGACTACGTTCCACGCTAATGATGCGCTCGTGGCCGTTTCGCCAGCGACACATATACCAAATTTGGTATTACGGTACGTGAATGGATGGCGAAGGTATGTGACTGCTGCAAACATGACAATCGTGTGATGCGTGTCATGTAATAAAATCACTACATGCCACGCTCATCATGCGCTGACGGCCATTACGCTAGCTTCACTTATACCAAATTTGGTATTACGGGACGTGAATAGATGACGAAGGTGTGATACTGGTGCAAACAAGATAATCATGGCATGTGCGTCATGTAACAACATGACTACATGCCACACTCAAGATGCGCTCCCGGCTGTTTCGCTAGCTTCGCATATGTCAAATTTGGTATTACGCGAAGCCAATGGATGACGAAGGTATGTGAGTGGTGCAAACATGATAATCGTGAGATGCGCATTATGTGAAAACATGACTACATGCCACAGTCAAGACGCAAATACATTTCGACGTGACGAGGTGCGCGTGCTCACCGGCGTTGATTTCGTCGCGTCACCAGGCGCCGGTCCTGCCATAGACTCGCAGGTGGTGGTGGTGGTGAAAACATTTAATAACCATTAAATGGTTACAGAGAGGTGATTGGGTTGGGGCCTTATTGGCCTCCTACCCTCACAGCACTAGGTGGAACCCCTATTCCGGGGCTCCATTGGCAAGCAACGCCGCCCGCGCACGTTGAACCAGAGCCTCTTGGGCCTTCAGGTCTTGACAGACGAGCAGGGCCGCCTCCCAGTCCTCTCTCGTGGGATTGGGGTTGGGGGGGGATAGATGGATTAGACTGGCACGCCCAGACGATGTGAAAGGTGTCAGCCACCTCACCACAGAACTGGCACGTGCCATCAAAGGATGAATTGAAATGTTTTAGCACCGCTGGGCACAGTACAGTATTGGTAAACAGTTTTAAAAGGAGGCGCTCGTCAGCGCGATGCAGTCCCTTACAAGGGTCTGGATAGCGCCGGTGCTCCTCCTTGTAGTAATTGGTAATATCTTTGAATGAAAGGGCCGAATTGTCTGATTGCGAGTAGGCTTCCAAAGACAGGGAGATAGCCCGGGAAGAGAGTGCGCGGGCGGCCTGATCGGCCTGTTCGTTACCCCTGAGTCCTTGGTGACCGGGTGCCCAATCCAGATTTCGCGGAGTTGGATTAACGTATCGGCAGCTAGGTTCCAGTATGCGCTGAGCAAGCGGTGAAGCCCACCCTAGCTGATAGTTCCGACAGGCCCCTCGTGAGTCGGTGATGATATGTTTAGAAGAGGGATAGGTGAGAGCCAGAGCGATGGCAACCTCCTCCGCGTGTGTTGCGCTGTAGGCTTTGAAAGTGAGCCCGTTTACGGTGTTTGCGTTGTGTATGACTGCGGCAGTATACCACCCCCCATGGTGCGGGCCGGCAACGTCCACGTAGCACACGTGTTCCTCTTGACCAAAGTGTCGCTGCAACGCTTCCGCGCGCGCCTGGCGGCGACCACTGTGGTTTTCTTTGGACATGTGGCGGGGAAGGGGTCGGACCTGGAGGGCGCGTCTCCAAGGTTCTGGCACTCTCACCCTTTCCTCAATATAGTAATCGTGTTTGATGTGTATTCGGTCCAAGAGGCGGCGACCGGAATGGGTCTGTGCAAGGCGCGTGTATTGGTTAACGAGGTGGGCTTCTCGAAGTTCCCGATAGGTATTCACCACGCCTAGGGCCAGAAGTCTCTGGTTGGACGTGGTGATAGGGAGGTCGAGAGCCCGCTTGATAACTTTACGGTGGATGACCTCGAGTTGATCATCCTCGTGTTTGCGTAGGTGCAAGTAGGGAGTCGAGTAGAGTATTCTACTCGTTACGAAAGCATGGGCAAGCCGCATTGCATCCCTGCTTCGCAATCCGCCCCGCTTGTTGGAGACCCGGCGGACTATACGGCCCACCTGGTCTCCCACCGTGCGAAGTTTGGCTATTGTGGTGTCGGCCTTGCGTTGGTGGTGTATGAAGAGGCCAAGGACGCGGATCTCCTTGGCCTCACGGATCGGTCCCGAGGGAAGACTGATATGGAGCTGAGTTGTGTCCTGAGGGGAGGGACGTACGTGCACAAATTCTGACTTAGCCGGGGCACACTGGAGTCCGCAGTAGGTTGCGTAGTCGTCGACTACAGTCGCTGCTGCTTGCAGACATGACTCCATGTGACCCAGGTTACCTTGCGTGGCCCAGATCGTGATATCATCCGCGTAAAGAGCGTGATGTATCCCTGGTAAAGAAGCCAATTTGGGGGGAAGATGAAGCATGGCTACATTAAATAGGAGGGGAGAGAGGACCGCGCCTTGAGGAGTTCCCCTCGAGCCGATGACGTAAGGCCCATGTTCCTCATCTTGTATGCGTATGTAGGCTCGACGGTCTGTAAGAAACTGTCTAACATAATTGAATGTTTTATAACCACAGTTGGTCTGACTGAGGTGGTCAAGGATTACCTCATGCTTCACGTTGTCGAATGCTCCTTTAAGATCCAAGGCCAGGACTACCTTGTCATTGTGGGGGCATTCAACAGGATCTAATATGTCATGGTGGAGCTGTAGAAGTATATCCTGGGCTGACTTCTGAGGGCGGAATCCAAACATGGTGTCCGCAAAAGTGTGCTGTGTTTCTAGAAACTCGGAGAGTCTGTCGCGCACCATCGTTTCCATCAGCTTGCCGACACAAGACGTGAGGGAGATGGGGCGAAGGTTCTCCACGTCAATAGGTTTACCTGCCTTCGGGATGAAGGTCACGAGAGCTGATTTCCATTCAAGAGGGAGAGGAGTTTCTCCGTCCCAAATGCTATTGATGTATTTGAGGAGCGTGGCGTAGGCTGCGTCAGGAAGATTGGCCAACAGTTTGACCGTAACCTGGTCACGCCCTAGTGCAGTGCCACGCTTCATCTTGCGTAAGGCCGCCTAGAGTTCGTGGAGCTGGAACGGGGTGTCCAACTGCGTGTTCTTTTTGCCTGCGTAGGAGTATGCGGCCGTCCGGGGGTCCTTGGTGGTGCACAGCTATCGGTCCCTGAGCGTGTTTGCCAGCTGTGTTGTCGTTCCTGTAAAGTTGTGCATGACCTTATGTAAGTGACGTTGAGTTTCCGTGCGTGTTTGTGTTGGATCGATGAGAGCGCGAAACAGGCGCCACGTGTTGCGACCAGACATCTGGCGTGCAGCCGTGTTGCACCTGTCCACCCAGTTAGTGTCGGCTAGCTGAGCAGCATATTCCGCAGCTTGCTCCGTGAGTTCTAGGATGCGTTTCTTGAGGCGTCTGTTATGTTTCTGTTTTTTCCATCGTTTGGTGAGGCTGCGGCGGGCCTGCCAAAGATGGAGGAGGTGGTTGTCCACGTCCGTTTGAGTTTCCGTGAGCTGTATCAGCTGTTCGTGTTGTTTCAGTGTAGACGTCAGTGATTTAGACCAGGTGTCGTATCCCGACTGGAGAGGGTCTACAATAGGTAGAGTGGTGCGGAAAGTTGTCCAGTCTGGGATACGAGCTTGTGTAAGTGGGCATTTTAAGGGACGCATGTACACAGTTGTGTTTAATACACAATGATCACTACCGAGAGTGTCCTGTGTGTTCAGCCAGTCGGCATGGCGTATGTTGCGTGTAATTGTGAGGTCCGGGCAAGTATCTCGTTGAACAGAGTTGCCTAGACGTGTTGGGCTGGCGGGATCAGTGTGGAGGGTGAGTCCAAGTGTAGAAAGAAGTTCCGCAAGCTTCCTTCCACGCGTGTCCTCTCGTGGGTAACCCCATAACCTGCTTGGGGCATTGAAGTCACCGACGATCAGGAGGGGGTCCCGTCCTGCCACCTGCATAGCTTGTGTGAAAGTTTCGCTGAACGTGACGTTCTTAAGCTTTGGGGGACAGTAAATGTTTAAAATATGAACAGGTGGGTCAGATCGCCTTATAGGCAGCACCGACACCATTGTGTATGGGAAAGGCGGTGTTGTGGGGAGTGTGACTTCCTGGGCGGTATATTGCTTGTGAACAAGTATACATGTCTCCGGGTTGTGTTGAAATGTAGTGTAATTTGTGAGTTTGACGTCCGAGCCGGGTTCCTGAAGGGCAACCACGGCAACAAGGAACTCAAAGGTCTCAAGATAGAGGCGGAAATGAGCCCGCTTCTTGTGGTTCTTGAGACCTCTGCAGTTCCACTGTGTTAGTAACAACGGCTGAGTTGCTCTGGCTCGCGACCTAGGGTTGGAGGCCATGTTCGGAGATAGAGGGTGGGGTTGTGTTGTTAAGATTACTCAGTTCACCAGCACCCTGTGCTGACGTACTGGAGTCTTCAGAAAAGTCCGACTCATCTGGAGTCACTCTGTTAAATTTTGAGGGGCGATTAACGTCCCTAATTGGCCCTACGCGCTTGAGGACGCGTGGATTGTCTTGTATCCACTTTTGGATAATGTGAGTTACTGTTTGTGTCACCTGTGCGATGAGAGTCTCCATATGACGCGCGATGGTGTCGTGGATAATTTTGGGGAGGTCGGCCAATTGTGTTTCTATTGCATTCACCTGGGTCTCCAGGGCCGCGACGCGACTCTCTACAGTAGTAGGAATCTCCCTGTCTGTTATATTTTCCTCTTCGTCGCTCAACGAGGGCTTAGTAGTGAGATTGGTTTTGAGCGAGTCAAGTTCGCTGGCTAGTTTTTCATTCTGAGATCGCAAAAGGGCGAGCTCATGTCTGAGTTTTTGTGTTTCGGTAGTGCTTGTGGCAGAAGGTGGAGAGAAGAGAGAGGAGGGAGAGGAGGCGACCTCCACCCAACTGCCCACCTTGGGTTGGTTGCGTGCCGCGTTGCCAGATGGAGCGCCGAGAGCTGGAGATTCCGCCGCGCCAGGTGGTAGCGTTGCCGTTGCTGCTTTGCCAGGAATTGGCACTTTGCCAGTTGACCGGTGCTTTGGTTTTGTTGGGGTCCCCGATGTCCTGGACCCTGGTTGCTGAAGCCTGATGAATTTTTCAGTGCATTCGCGGGAGCTGGTGAGGTGCGGACCCCCGCAAACTATGCACGTTGGGTTGCATTCGTGGGGGGCCATCCCCTCAGGACCAGCGCCCACGTTTTGGCCACAAAGGCTGCATCTTCGGTGACCGGGTTGGGACAGATATCCGCCCGGTGCCCCAGTGCACCACAGCGGTAGCACGCTGGCACTGTCTTCTTGTACTCCCTGACGGGAGTCAGTTCTGCGTTATAGTGGACGAAACGCGGAACCTTCCTTCCCGCGAAAGTCAACACAGCTACGTTGGAGTTCCCCAGCTTGCGCGCATAGACTAGTTCACCGCCACGCCACTGCACACTATGTTTCAGAGACGCACTGGTTTCGAGGTTGTGCACAGAAATCACGCCGCGACACACTTCACCGGTGAGCTTGAGGTGACCGCGAAGCGGCAGCGGTCCTTTGCTGGTGTTGATTTGAAAGTCCGACAGCAGTTTCTGAACCACCTCGTTATTCTGCGTGCCACAGATGAAGATGTTTTGCTCCCAATTGGGAGAAATGGTGATTTCATTCATGTGCTGCCTTCCGATGAGTTGGGAAATGGCAGCGCCGAGCTCACCTTGTTGAAACGCTGCCTTGAGGGCTACTGTGATGCGTGGCTTGAGCACGATCACGTAGTCGCCAGGATTCATCCTGACCGTTGGTTTCGGCGTCCACTTGGAGACTGGTGAAGTCTTTTGTGGAGCTTTAGGAGATGGAGCGCGAGCGTCTCCAGTGGCTGAATTGTTGAGAGGAGTTTTCAGTGCAGACGCTCCTTCCGCGTTTCTTCGGCGGCGACGCCGACCCTCGACGAGTTGAAAAATGTCGGCTTGCTCCGCCGAAATGGTGGATGGGCCGTCGTCTGATGGATTTGTCGGGATATACGACCACGACAGAGTCGTAGGGTCGTAGCCACGTTGTTCAGGCAGCGCCATGTTGAGGAGTTGACCGAGCGGCGTCTCCGCATCCAGCAGCGGCGGAGCCGCCGCCGTGAGGCTTAGCTCGTTCGCTACGTTGTGATGCAAAGTTACTCGAAGTGGCCGAAAATTGGGCGTACCTGGGTGAGATCGGTGTCCCCAGAATCTTGCTGACTTGGCAGATGCAGTCACACAAGTTTTAGAGCAGCCACATTGAAGAGAGCACGGTTCCAGCCGAAAATCGACGGAGCCGATGAGCGTCGCGTCCGATCACTTCGCGAAGCGCCCGCGTCTCCTTGCAGTCGAGCGAGAGCATAGACTCGCAGGCGTGCGCCGCGCATCGTTTCTTTGACGCATACGCGTTTCAACGCACCCGGCGTCCCTCCGTCACGAAAACAGGGAGACGCAGTGTTGTCTGGGTAACGCATCGGCGCGAAATTCAGCATGTCGCAGGTCGCAGGTCACTCCGGTTGTCGTCGGGCCGCGTCGACGGACGCTGGTCGCACCTGGCGTCAGACAATAGAGTGCTCGCGTTTTGCTAATGTTGATTCACTGGTCCCAGCGTGCGCGCGCGTCAACGATACATTAGAGTATATTGGGCCCTTCATGATGCGCTCGCGGCTGCTTTGCTAGCTCCACATATACCTAACTTGGTGTTAAGTGAGGTCAATGGATGAGAAATATATCACCGGTGCAAACATGATAATCCTGACACGCGTGTGATGTATGAACATGAATGCATATCACGCTAATGGCGTGCTCGCAGCCGTTTCGCTAGCTCCACATATGCTAAACCTGGCATCACGTGACGTGAATAGATGACGAAGGTTAACAACACATCCAAACACGATAATTATGACATGGTAGTCATGTAGGGCATCATTTACTTCCACCTCGTAACGTTGTGCTGATTTTAAAGTGACATATCAAACTTTCTTCTTTGTGCTTCGCATATCATCAACCCTACTGTACGTGGGATCTGCCAATTTTTTTTTTCAGAACAGCAACTAAGTGATCATGTCGTGGGGTGACGCCACAAATGTGGTTATATGCAACAAAATCATATGATGATTTCTCGCTTCATCCGCACTGACACCACTGAATGCCAACTTTTGCGTTTGATTCAGACTGTATTGATCTCTGTTTAACAATATTATTCAGAAGCCGAGTCCCAAGCTGCCGCAAGTCCCGGTCGTGGAACCACGTGGTGCCGCAACCGAAACTTGCGCCACCTATTAACTCTGCTTCCCGACGAGAGATTGGGCTGCCACGCATACGGGACATTCCTCAGCCATCAGCGCGGCCGTCAAGCACATGACTTAACGCGCTGGACACATGGTCCTCTACATAGAGCACTCCTGGTATTTATACAGGAGACTGAACACTTTGTCTTTATTAGAGTGTACTAGAAGCTTTTGAGTGGCGCGAGTGGCTGCCTGGGAGCGGCCATTTCGGCGTGGAATGATGCGGTGGCGCTGGCGTCGACCAATCTTCCCGGGTGGATGGCTGGCAGGCGTTCCGCGTACCTGTTGGTACCTCTCCATCGCGCCTAGTGTGAAGATGATCCCCCTCTTTTTTTTTCTTATTAACATACCTCCCCTTTTTCACGCAAATAAAGGTTATTTGACATTATTGTTATTGAGGTTGCTGCTGACCGCAATGCAGCCCGAAGCCGCATAGCACATTGTAGGATATAACGAGCGCGTTTTTTTT
The DNA here is from genome assembly GCF_013339725.1 of Rhipicephalus microplus. Taxonomy (NCBI): domain Eukaryota; kingdom Metazoa; phylum Arthropoda; class Arachnida; order Ixodida; family Ixodidae; genus Rhipicephalus; species Rhipicephalus microplus. Next base: position 184,765,494 of record NC_051165.1, on the reverse strand, counting down.
TTAATTTTTAAAGTGTACACATTTTAGACGAGAAACCAGCTGGCCGGTACGCACCGGAAGCACCCCCCCCCCCCAAAAAAAAAAGGAATATGCTGCACACAAAACGAAGAACTAATGGTCCATTTTACGTAAAACACCAAAGCTGCAGACTCAAATAAAAGGCTCGTTGCTTGTGGCTGCGTGCACACACGACAAAAAAGTAGGCTTTATTGATATTATTTGAAGAACAGCAGAGTTTTTCCAAACCTCCCTTTGGTTTTGAAATATGGGAATAGATTCATTGTTGTAGGACCCACAGAAATGCAAATACGTAATACTGCACAAGAATGTTTTAAGTGAAACATAGTACTGGAAGATTTTGAGAGTTTAAAAATGCAACAACACTGCAAAGCAGAGCCGTAACTAATGATCATCATAATTAATAACATAAAAATCAAGCTTTACATATTTATAAAACAATACATTTGCAATTGGGTAAATTGTAAAAGAACGTAAAGTATAGAGCCAGGATACAAAAGATAACATAAAACAAAGCAAACAGAACGACAGAGTTCAGGTTGTCTTTCCAAAAATGCATTTAAATAAAAAAAGATGTTGTGGTCGAAAGATCGTTTGAAGGGACACTGAAGCGCAACAATGAATTGGCTTAGATTGATGAATTATGCACCAAGATCCCTAATGCTGCTAAATTTACCATCACAGGTTAGATACAAAAAGATTCAAGATCAAATATTTATTTTGAGATTTCGCGTCATTATTTGCACGTTCTCTCGCTTACAAGCCTCTTCTAAGAAAAATTGTTTTTCTTCTTGGTACCCCGCCAAAAAATTAAGAGTGTAAAAAAATATGCACGAAAAATGACATTCTTAATTTTACGCCACTGTAGCAATTTATAGCCTACTCAATTTTGATAGCTGCTGTGCGTTTTTGACACTGTAGAAGATTTCTCCTCTTGACTTCATTTGCGCGAATAGACCGTGGGTAAGGTCCGATGGTGGCAAAAATGAAGTTTCTGCTGCTCCACAACAGAGTGGGATGCTTGCAACAAGCTGCAGAGCATCTGAGGCTTCTCGAACATTTACTAAACTGGACTTGCTGATTAGTTTCTCTTGCATGAACGCTTTACATTGCACGCTTTCATTGTCTGCGCAGGTGAAGTATACGGCTCGTTGAATGCAAAGTTCACGAGTGCTAGGATTAAGTGAGCACGCTATGTACGACACGCCGGCAAATCTAGGAAACTCGTGCAGCGCCCATGACTTTGATGGTAGGACAAGACCACGAAGGTCACCGAGATTGACAACCGCATCAGACGAGGGACTTCAGCTTGCCTCGTCAGCTTCGTCGCCATCTGCAGAAGTTGCACCGTTGGTATCCACAAGGAGCTGTGCAGGAGTGCTAATGCGTCGCCGTTTTCTGTTGTCGTTCTCAGCCGGCACACACTGATGCCGCCGCTTTGTTTGGGTCCGCGGAGCCGGAGTTTTGAGCGTCAAATATGCAGGCAGGTTGGGCAAGATCGTCGGGACTGCATCAGGGGCAAGTGTCGGCGTTCCCCTAGGAATTCGGACTTGAACACCATTGATTACATGTACGTAGTCTCTCACAATGAAATGCGGTTAGAAATGTAACTCGCACACACCACAATCGGCGTCAAGCGGCTTGTCAAGCCGATGGAGGTTCCGCTCCCAAAGAAGTCGTCGTTCTTCGTCTTTCGGGGCCTTAAAAAGCGAAAACTTCCGACTTTCTTGCACACGCGGATACCCAGTTGTGCAACCTGGCGCATGACAGTGGTTTAGACGCTGATTCTTCGTCATTTCGCGACTAAAACCGAGATGCCGGCCATACCGCCGAGCCAGCCGAGTAAACCAAGTGGGAAGATTGGGCGATGGCAGCGCCGCCGCTACTTTCGCCACAAGTTGGGGATGGAGAAAGCAAGGGGAGAGCGTTTCGGTCGCGCCACTCAAAAGTTCTAGTACACTCTATCTTTATTCAACTTATGCCGTACACCATATTTACGCCAAAACATTTTTTTCAACCGCGGCCACATCTCAACACTAAGTTGCGATGGTATTCTTGGCCTTTGGAGTGCACGTTATTGTAGCAGTTTTCGTTTTTTAGGGTCGAAGCTCCTTTTAGCGGCACCTGTTCGTCCCTCGTAGTCGTAGTAGTAGTGTGTAACCAGTCTTACATTTTGACCTCCAAGGTGGTGCCGGTGACTCGGTGAGATATTTCTTCTGTGTATCGTTGAACAATAAAAAAATTCGCAGCGTGCGCATTAAAAGCCTAATTCTCCTGTCTCTCATTCCCCCTTAGCAGCCATTGGCATGTACATTGAGCACTATCTGACAAGAATGGGTTGCTACGTTATACTCGCTGGGCATAACCTCCTTGGTTTTAGAAAGGTTTAGTGTGCGTTGGGCCGCAGTGCCATGAATACAGTGAACTATAGTATATACCATGAACTCGAGGTGGTTAAAGGTGGGAAGTAGACACGAAGCGCAAGTCGTAAGAAAGTGTGCGTGTGCCACCTCTCGTTTAGTCCTTGGAATGCCCGCTGGATGGTGGTGCATATGCGAAATATATGACGAAAATATGCGAGGTGGTGGTATTTGGAGTGTTGAATAGATAGACGAACGGACACACAGACATATGCATGGACAGACGCACGGATGGACGCAGGGGCGGATGCAGGGGCGGATGCATAGACGAACGCAGGGACAGACGCACAGATGGACGTGCGGACGCACGAACAGACGCACGTACGGACGGGCGAATGGGCGCACGGACGGTCACACAGACGGACGCATGGACGGACGGAAGCAAGAACGAATGGACGGACGGATGCTTCGCCCCACTCTCCATCATTCAGTCCGTGGATATGCTGCCATTTTTTTTTACTTTCGGAAGACTGCCCTTTCGCGAGCGCCTTTCGATGCTACCGCGTACCCTTGTGTGGGCGCGATGTTGGGATGCCTGTTTTGTCGGTATAGTGCACGTGTGCATCAAAGCATACAGACACTTGTCTAAGTACACAAAGGTGGAAATACTTGGTCCATTTTTTGAATAAAAGAAACATACTTTGAGCTTAGATGTCTTGAATGTACCACGATTCTAGTTCACCTACGCAAAAATAGCTTTGCATAATTATTCTGTTTAGCGGCCCGTGGGTGCGGTAGCTTGAATGTTCATTTGAAAGGGTTTTAAAGGTTGCGCGCTACGAAGCTTTTGCATTGACCGTGTGTGGTTTCCTTTTAAGTAAAACTCCGTGTTCTCTGGCATTGCCCCGGGACGGCTTTAAGCTCTCCCATAGTAGAGTACCCTGTACTCTAAATCGTTACCCACTTTTTCTAACCCCCCCCCCCCCCCCTACGGTTCTCCCATAGTTGAGCACCTAGTGCTCCAAATCGTGAACCACTTTTTCTAAACACACTACGGGACGGCTTTTTGCTCTCCCATAGTAGAGTACCTGGTACTCTAAATCGTTAACAACTTTTTCCAAACACAGTTCGGGTGTTGAGGGCTCACGGGACGGCTTTAAGCTCTCCTATAGTAGAGTACTAAGTGCTCTAAATCGTTAACCAATTTTTCTAAACACAAATTTACAAGCCGTTTAACGTGCCCATATTGCCACGGGACCGTTTTAAGCTCTCCTATACTACAGTACCTAGTTTTCTCTATCGTGAACCACGTTTTCTAAACTCACAGTTTTAAGTTTGCATCATCGGGAAGACGGCATTATGCTCTCCCATAGTAGAGTACTATGTTCTCTAATTCGTGAAACACGCTTCTAAACACAAAGCTGGAGCTAGTCATGAGAGGCCCATGGGATGGCTTTTCGCTCTCCCGTAGTAGAGTACCACGTACTCTAAATCGTTAACAGCTTATCGTGCGTAGTTGGAATATCCGCTGGATGGCGGTACTTCTATATGATGAATACACAGACGGACGGACTGTCGCGGCCAGCGGACGGACAATTCGTGGTTTACCGATAAACCCTCCGAATCTTCGCCCCACTCATCATCATTTACTTCGTGGATATGGTGTCATTTTGTTTTAAATACGAAGCATTTCTTAGTGAACTTCAGCGACTTTGAGAGTATTTATCTATATATCTATCTAGCCACTTATGACTTTTAAATGCGAAGCATTTCTTGGCGAACTTCGGCGACTTTGAGCGTATCTATCTATCTATCTATCTATCTATCTATCTATCTATCTATCTATCTATCTATCTATCTATCTATCTATCTATCTATCTATCTATCTATCTATCTATCTATCTATCTAGCCGCCTACGACTTTTAGCTCTCCTGGCCCTTTGGATGATGGTATGAATACCAAACTTGGTTTGGTATAACATGACTGTATGAAGAACGTATTTGACTAGTCATGACATGAAAATCATTAGATGTATGTCATGAATGTCATGATTTACATTTCATGGTCCTGCAGCTTTTGCGGTGGTTTCGTTCACATGACATGTTGTAAAACTGGTATGGTAGGACATGATCTCATGGCAAACACAAGCGATAGGCCCTAACATGAGAATCATGACATGCGTGTCATGTAGCAACATGACTACATACCACGCTCATGATGCGCTCGCTGCCGTTTCACTAGTGTCACGTATATCGAATTTGGTATTGCGGGACGTGAATGGATGACGAAGGTATATGACACCTCCAAACATAATAATTGCAACATGCGTGTCATGTAACAACATGACTACATGCCACATTCATGATGCGCTCGCTGCCGTTTCGCTAGCTTCACATATGCCAAATTTGGTATTACGGATGACGAAGGTATGTGACTGGAGTAAACATGATAATCATGAAATGCGTGTCATTTTAGAACATGACTACATGCCACAGTCAAGGTGCCAATACATTTCGACGTGACGCGGTGCGTGTGCTCGCCGGCGTTCATTTCGTCGCGTCACGCCGGCGTCGCGACGCCAGGCGCCAGTTCTGCCATATACTCGCAGGCATGCACCGCGCTGCGTTGCTTTGACGCATGCGCGTTTCAGCGTGTCTGGCATCCCTCCGTCACTAAAATAGGGAGACGCAGTGTTGTCTTGGTAACGCATCGGCGCGAATTTCGCGCCGGTTGCCGTGGGCCGCGCCGATGGACGCTGGTCACGCCGGTCGCGCCTGGTGTCCGACAATAGAGTGCTCGCGTTTTGCTAACGTAGCGTCGCTGTGCCCAGCGTGCACGCGCGTCAGCGCAACATTGGAGTATATTGGGCTCTTCATGGTACGCTCGCGGCCGTTTTGCTAGCTCCATGTATACCAAATTTGGTGTTACCTGACGTCAATGGATGACGAAATATATGACTGGTGCAAACATGATAATCCGGACACGTGTGTCATGTAAGAACATGACAACATACCACGCTAATGGCGTGCTCGTGGCCTCGCTAATGGCGTGCTGGATCGTGTATCGATCGAGCAGTGCTTGTAAGCCATGCGCACGCATGCACCACCGTCAACGAAACTAATCTTAGATAATGACCACACGTGGTTATCATGCTGCATACTATATATATGCATTTCTTGTTTCAATAAACGGTCTTTTGTTACTGGCTTCCACTCTTCACAGATCTGATACAGTGTCGCTAACTTCACATAAACTAAACTTGGTATCGCGTGACATGAATAGATGACGAAAGTAAACGACACATTCAAACATGATAATCATGCCACGGAAGTCATGTACGACATCATTTACCTCCACCTTGTAACGTTGTGCTGATTTTAAAGTGGCATATCCACCTTTATTATTCGTGCTTCGCATATCATCGATTCCCACTGTACGTGGGATCTGATAATTTTTTTTCTTACACAATGCAGCCAGCGTCTCCTTTTGGTGCAGCCATAGCGCCGTTCACCGCACGTGGCGTTTTTATGTCGTGAGAAACGCGGTATCTGTTTCCAGCTCTAGTTGCTAGCATGCACGGTTAAAAAATACTATGAAGTGAACAAACCCATACAGTTTTATACAACAATACCTATAGAGGAACCTGGTCTTCCGTTCGTGTACCCTCATGAGAATTATGAGAAGTACGGGCTTCGGATTGGATCGCGTTAGCAAGTGAACTGTCTACGGATCTTTTTTTACCGTTTCAGTTTCGTTCTTCGCGTAGAGTAAGTAGTTGCGTGCGGTGAAAAAGCCTGAAGCAGTCAGTGCCTTTGATGTTCAATGCATAGAGTTTCTTAATATGCACTAGAGGGAACTTTGGCGCTAGTGTGTATGGGAGCTGAAACACACGGTGCTTCAGCGAGCATGGGAATGATGGGTAGTACACACCCATCATTGGGTGTGTACTACCCCCTTGGAGCTTGGAGCTGGTTTTTCACGAAAACATAAATTAGCATATGTTCACTGTTTGCGCTTCACAACCTTATTCTTTTAGGCTTTCCATTTCGAATCAAGTCGCTAAGTTCAAAAGGGTTCGTTCTTTCTTTCAAAATAAATCTGAAACACAGCAATAAAGGAAGCCACAAGTACGAAGACTAGGCAAACGTGTGTACTACCCATCATTCCCATGGTCGCTGAACGATCGCAGCGCCAGAGTGCCCTCTAGTTAATTTTGGGAAACTCTATGGTTCAAAGAAGCTGAAAATGGCTAGGCCTCTGAATTTGCTGCAACGCTGGAGCTATATAAGTCGTGTGTGACAGTTTAAGCGGAGCGTCGTCCACTTACCGCGGCGCATAGATGCAGCGTCAAAGGAGGATTAAAAAATTGCTGGAGTGGAAATGATTGCGCAGAAGTGAAGCCGTTCCTCTGGCAAAATGGCGGCTTTGGCGGCCATCTTACTAGGGGCATGATAAAGTATCGCCGTTCAAAACGAAGCGTTTTCCTCGCACGCCCAACGAGTTTAATGTGGGAACTTTTTCGGGACACATAGTGCTTCAAGTGCGTCTTAAAGTTACTAGTTTTCCGTAGTGAGCCTCTAATTGGAGGCGAAGTTCTTTGAAGATTCAGCCATCCATACTTGTTTCTGTGTGTTATTTTGTCGGGAACAAGTATCCTTTAATATGGAACTAACGTAGCATTTACATAACGTATCAAAGCCACTTGATCTTTAAGTGGGCACTATCAGAAAAGAGCATGTTTCCACCATCTTGGCAGTGGCAATAGGTGGTTTCACTTCTACTGGCAAGCCATCGCAGGAGCTTCCACTCCAGCAATTTTTCTTTAATACTCCTTGGCAGTTTCCCATGCCAGTGCAGGATATTACACCGAGTTCACGTTTGTTGTCAGTGCGTGTTGCCAAAACTCATTGAAATCAGCTGCCAAACGACGGCGACGTGACGTAGACGCACCGCCCCACTCTTCTGACTCTACTTCACAACAAAAAGAGAGGTGCATTCGGGCGGACCATTTGAACAGACGCACCTGGCATTGCAGCAGGCGAAGCATTGTTTCTCACTTAATACCGTGCTGTTATTTTCATAAATATATATTGCGTACTTTCAAGGGCAAAACAAGAATGTTTGTTTTTAAATTTCGTAACGAATAATTTATTACATCTTGATGCCAAATCTGGAACATAATGGCAGAGCAATGCATACCCTGGTGGTTAAATTTGTCCAGGTTTCACTTCTGCCACCTAGTCGCAAAAACCTTTTACATTAAAGTATGTGTACAGAAAATGAAGCAAGTTTCAATTAGACATAACTTCATATAATTTTGTTTTACACTCAGCCAACAAGCGTCGCGAATCTCAAGGACACGATTCATTCGAAACAGATTCGAAGCCTGTACTTACCGTAATTCCCATTGGGATACAAGCGCCGTTGGAGGAGCCCGCGTAGACACTAGCAACCGATTCCCTTCTAGGTGTTATTGTATGAAACTCTATGGAACAAAACAAATAAAGTTCGCGGCTCGGCGTTGGCGTTTCACAGTGGCGTCTCGACCACATATTCCCGGATGTTTTTGAGTGGCGCCCAGCCAGCGAATGGTCGAGAGTGAGGCGCCAGCGGTCGGGAAAGAGGGGAGCAGGGAGGAGAATGAGTGAACCACGAGAGAAGGAGCGACGAAGCACTGCACTTACCCTCCCCCATAGAGTTTCCTAAAATTAACTTGAGGGGACTCTGTCACTGCGATTGTTCAGCGACCGTGGGAATGATGGGTAGCTACACACATTTGCCTAGCCTTCGTACTTGCAGGCGGAGAATTGTACTTGCGGCTTCGTTTATTGCTGTGTTTCAGTTTGGTTTTGAAAGAAAGATTCAACCCTTTTAAACTTCATGACCCGATTTGGAAAGGTAAGTCTAAAAGAACAAGGTGGTGAAGCGCAACCGCTGAACCTTTGCTGATTTTTGTTTTGTGAAAAAACAGCTCCAAGCCACACGAACACACATGGAGCCAAAGCAGGCCAGAAGTACGAATAATAGACGAATGCGTGTACTACCCATCGTTTCCATGCTCACTGAAGCGCCGTGCATTGCAGCTCCCATAAACACTAGCGGCAGAGTTCCCTCTAGTGTATATTAGGAAACTATATGCTCTCCCCTACACTCTTCCGCACCATATGCTCCGGTTGCCAGGGGCGAGGATAAGCACCAGCACCCGCAGCTTTTGCTATGGGAGAGGGAGTGAGAGCAGAAAGATAACACCTGCCGGAGCACGGAAACCACTGTGGACGATGCGGACAACGCCGGATGCCCGACATAGAACGACTAAGAAATGCATTCGCATTTTAAAAATGACAGTAAGCTATGTGTGAAGGATTTTCGAGACGAAGGCAAAAAAAATACTGCTGGCATGTCGTCTGAGCAGTTATTTGCGTGATTCACAAATTTCGTGCCTTCCTGAGGTTGTGCCTCGCTTTTTCTTGACGGCCTGGCTTTTTGTTCAATAATATGAAACCAGAAAACAAAGATAGAGACCTTTCAATAGAAAAACAGAGATTTCTGCCCACGTCTATATTTTGCGGTGATGGTACTCTGTACAGGAATTGGGAAGGGGACTGAGAGATTTCAGCAGAAAGAACCAGATGGTATATTTAATATTTGCTAGACAGGTCTATTTATTCAGAGGGTATATTTAATATCCAACGCCGGAAGAGACTGGTGCCACACGTGCGTTCCCAATCGTGCACGCTGCAGTGAACTGTCAGTTTCTGAATACTGGAACCCTCAATCGCAACAATACGGAATGCGCTCAGATACTGCGCGACAATTTTCAGGACGTTGTATATAATTTGCAGTAAAAGGTTATTTGCACAATTCGGCCAACCCATTTCGTGGAATGTGCCACTTTCCCATTGTTTATTGACCTTTCATCTGTTTAGAAAAAGTTTATTCTCTCCTGGGACGCAACAAAGCTAAGGGACAAGCGTCTGTATAACAGGCACAATAACAAACAAAAGACAAAGCACAACATACATTACACATTTAAACAAGTGTCCATTTCATCTCCACGCTTGTTCTTTCATCTGCTGAAATCTTTCTTGAAAATGCTCAATAAACTGAGCCTGAATCTGAATCTTGGAGTTCTGCGCCGTCAGGAACAGCCCGACATTCTTTCACCATACGTGACTGTCTCTGCGTACTTCGCACGACAGCCACCACTTCCAGTGATACAGGGTTGTTGGAACGCATTCTTTATAACAACCTTTTACCAGCTTGTGCATTTTTTTCTTTTTCGAGTGTTAAGAAAAATATTTATAGCTAATAGAAGAAACAAACACTACTGACTGTTCTTTACTGCACACCTACTCTGCCTCTAGGCGATGCAGTGATTGGTTACATGTTGCTGCTGTTTTCTATTTCAGCTTTATTTTTTTCTTTGACCACTAAACCAATTCGAGAAGTACCTTATAAGTCAAACAGCGCTGATTGCTGTGGATGGAGAAACTTAAAAGTACATATAGCTATTATGTTTGCAGGGCTTTCTGTATCTAACCCTCGCTGTATTCTGTTAAAATGAGCGTAACATCGATCTGAATTATATTTTTTCACAGCTTTCGAAATCAAGCTCTTTAACTGATTCAGCTCATGCAACAGATATTGCTTGTAGTTTGTCTCGTACATTTATTTGAGGTTGCAATTTATAACGTTCTGTCTACTCTAAATTGAAAAATCTTTGCAAAGGTTAGTTTCAGACGTTCAAAAATTAAATGTCATCTCCCAGATGTCCCCTTTCCCGGCACATTTGACAGTTGCTCTAAAGCAAATTCATCCAAGCGCCTAAAATTGTTTGGACAGTTTGAGTTACGATTGCTCCCGAGTTTTGACTGCAGCGGTGGAACAGCCGCGTATCACACGTTTTGTAATAACCGCTTGCTGAATATCTTTCTCTTGTCTAGTGCCCCTTCTACTTTTTTGCAAAGCTTTTTCAGGGTGAAAAAGAGATCCTTGCCAAAAAAACCCGTCATCTTCATTTTCGACATGCTCATTCAGCATCCTGTCGCGCCGTTCTGAGCGGGGTCAATAACCTTGACACCGTAGCATAGTTGCCTTAAGAACAGAGACAAAAACGTTCCCCGTGAAGGTGTTGCAACAGAGTCTGAGCTAAGGCAGCTTACGTAAACGTAAAATAGTGACGTACTTTTTAGCCAGTTTCGTGACTCGATATTTGACGGCTCACTGAAGTAATGAAAAAAAAAATGGCAGCATATCCACGGAGTGAATGATGGGGAGTGGGGCGAAGCATACGTCCGTCCATTCGTTCTTGCTTCCGTCCGTTCCTGCGTACGTCTGTGTAACCGTCCATGCGTCCATCCACCCGTCCGTGCGTGCGTCTGTTCGTGCGTACGTCCCTGCGTTCGTTCGTCCATGCATACGCGCCTGCGTTCGTTCATGCGTCCATTCTTGCATCTGTCTGTGTGTCCGTTCGTTCATCTATTGAGCACTCCAAGTACCACCATCTCGCATCTTTTCATCATATATTCTCCACATAGAAGCACCGCCATCCAGCGGACATTTCAAGGACTAAGCGGGGGTAGCACATGCACACTTTTTTACGGCTTGCGCTTCAGGTTTACTTCCCACCTTTAACCACCTCGAGTTCATGGTATATACTAGTTCACTGTATTTATGGCTATGCGGCCCAACGCTCGCTAAACCTTTCTAAAACCAAGGAGGTTACACCCAGCGCGTATAACGTAGCAACCATTTCTTGTCAGATTGTGCTCAATGTACATGCCAATAGCTGCTAATGGGGATCGCAGCGTGCGCGTTACCTAAAGGCCGAATGCTCCTGTCTCTCATTCCCCATTAGCAGCCATTAACATGTGCATTTAGCACTATCTTTTATTGTTCAGCAACGCACACAAGAAATCTCTCACCGGAACCACCTTGGAGGTCAAAATCGTAAGGACCGCTATTTCGGGTATGTACCTCTGGTGGTTACGTACTACGAGGGACGCACAAGCCACGCCATAAGGAGCTTCGCCCCTAAATGTGTCTGTCAACGTCGCCAGTCAGCAACGATCTCGGAAGGCTTACATGTGTACAATAACGAGCGTGTAATGGCTTTTTCTTTGTGTAGTTGGGTAGGGCGTTGTGCCCCTCTAAATGGAAAAAAAGGTGACAAGAGCACTGAGCTCAGATAGCAGCACTTCAAGTACATGAAATAATGCGACAGCAATATATCACCCATTTCCTCAGTTTTACGTTCAAAGCCACGTCATGTTTCTACAGTGCGCCGTAGTAGGCATAAAATGGCAAAAACAGTGCAGCCTACTCAGACCTTTTAAGAAAAAAAATTGTGCTTAGGGTCACTAGGACCCAAACTTAATCTAAAAATCCTCAGCTAAATTCACTCACACTCAAACTCACGGCTCGAACTGAGTCTAAGTTAGTCTGAGTTAGCCAACGCATAAGCGCGTTAGTGTAAACTAGTTTTTAGGTCATGGTGACAGTGCACTTTAACACCAATATCTTGGATAATTGGTGATGTACAGTGCTTATATCAAACTGGTGCCTCAAATACCTCCCAGCTTTCGGACTGCGAAGGGAAAGCTGCAGTAATACCCTATCTACATGGTGAATCCTACCGCATGATCGAAGCAACATCAAATGAAGCAACATAACATCAAACAATGCAGTTCACATATTTGTAACTTTATATACGTTCCACGTGCACACTGATGCATTGATTTGCGTACATCTAGTTTGGCACGCCTGTTTGAGTATTGTTCGTTCATTTACTGTATGTATATCGTGTGCACACTATGTGTTGAATAGTCCTTGGCGTGTTTTCGTTTACATCGATGAAAAACCTTTCGCGTTAAACCAAAAACTCACACTTGAGTCACGCCAATATTAGTACTTGCAGGGATGAACACCAACGCGTGCTTTTCTCGAGCAGGGTAAACTAGCTGCGGTTAAGTATTACTGGTAACCTGAAAAAAAACCGCTTTTGTTATTCCTTGTTACCCATGCACCGCATTTTAGTTTTTTCATTAAAACATGACAGGTCCCGCGTGCGGTTTGTTTACAACCTTGGGACATGCTTCTGGATATTTGCCTGCTATATATTGTATTTTTTTTAAATAAAGAAAGATTGAGATTGAGGGTGGCACCAGATTTTTTCACGGGGGCAGCAAAGTTCGTGGATGGAGCTTATCTTTCGTTGGCTCGTTTTATATATGCTCGGTGTATTTTTCGTGCCACTCTGGAAATGGTGCGTAGCCTTTACATATACCTGTGTGCATCTTATGCCTGCTTATAAATGGTTCCAGACCTGAGCGAGCGCTGTACCTGACAAGACCGCGCCGGTAGCGCGAAGCGTAGAGATGGATGGTGTCCACAGCGTCCGTCTTGATTTTCTGCGCATGCGATATTCATGGCTGCGCTTTCCTGCTAGGCGTGATTGTCGGGCTCCTCGCACTCGCTGCGCCGTCACTAAATCAGGACGCACGTGATGGGCCTACGGAGCTGCAAGGAGCATCCCACGCAGAGTTCACGCCACTTTACGGCAAATATTTCAGTAGTCGTTCCAAGCAGCTGTCTGCACGTGTATACAACACGCGAGAGAGAGAGACAACACCCGCCAGGAGCGACAGCGGCAGGTGCTCGCTGACGGACCACCGTGACTCCTCGGCAGTTACTTTTAGGTGGGCGTTGGGTTTCAGAAATAGGCAATGGGATTATAACAAATCGCCTTGTGACCATCCCCTTGCCACATGTTCTCACGGGAAGATATATCGGGAAGATATGTCCATAACGTTACACGTGATGTTTCGCTTCATTCAAAGGTTCTCCCCAATAGCGCAAGCTTCATACTCACTGTAATGTGTGCTGTTTCAGCCGTGTCCCTAAAACAAAATACAGTATAAAGTGAAAATTGGCATGAATCGTGCTGAAGCGTGACCTTTAAAATATTTAGGATATCTACGCGTGGGATCAGTCATTCCTTTACCTACGAAGAAACGGGTTGTCTGCCAAATCAACTATTATTTTCTACGTGTGTGCTTCTTTCACCTGTTTATAAGTCGTGCAAAGAAGCTAACTTTACTAAACCCTAAGGGAAATAAAACAAATAGAAGGCGCTTGTGTTGCCCGTGGGGTTACTAGACCTAAAGAGTGCTCGGCCAGGTTACCTCTATTGTTACAAATGCTATTTTTAGTAAATAAACAGATAATTGCTTACAAATTTTATTTAACCTAAACAGACTAACTCATAACCATCGTTAGATGGGACAGCGTACGCACCTCTGAATGAGATGCATCGCCTAAGGCGACCCAAAGGTTGAAACCATCTTCTTCTTTTTCTTCTCAATCGATGCGTTCATCTTCCCCCATACCATTCACAAAGCTTCCCTCACTTAAAGTGGTTCTACCTAAGGTAATGTGAAGACAGCATCACGCGACATCACAAATTTTGGCTATCTGCTACATCATCACATGATTAGCTATCGTGTCACTTATCTTCCCGGCACCATTGCCAGTGGACAATTCTCCAATTTAACTATAAGTGACATGAGGCTTTTGCCTAAATAAATCTTTTTGGTTGTTAGTGTTTAGTCTCATGCCTATAGCTTTGGGTTTTTCTCTCTGTGAAACTCTTTGAGGCAGTTTCCTAAAGCGATGGAGAGGAGTGCTCACAGACATGAATTATATTGATGTATACCTTCTGCGACAAAAAAAAAATTATGCCTCGGCCCGAATAACCGTCATGTTTACGCATTTATGAGTATGGTAGTTACACTATGGGAGCTGAAGCGACGTTGTTGGCGTTCAATCTTCGCCGTTTCAACGGATATGAAGGGATCTCCAGGAAGAGAACCACATTTTATTCGCGGCGCATGTTGTGCTGTTTAGTAGTCACTAAAGGAATGATGAAGACAGATAACGCTTTCTGTTTCATGAAGTGGGTCAAGGTCGAGTACTTGTCGATTCTGTGTTTCACTCAGGGCTCTCTCTTCATTCTTGGCGAGTGACGGAGTGGCCTCTGGCGGTGTAGCGGCGCGCATGTCAAGGTCATCCGATGTCTCTCCTGCGGACGCAGTACGGGCCCCTCAGTGGTGCACGCCGAAAGCCCTCCGACGCTCGTATCACACAAGCGACGTGTGCGTTAAACGGAGAAGCTAGAACAGAATTCCCAATCTTTATATACCGGAGTCACAACATTTCCCTCAGCTTAGAGTGATTTTTTTTTGCATTTGCACGAGAATATGCGTTCCATTGTGTCACTATGGAAGAAGGCCATTATTTACCTGCTTTCTTTCAGTGACATTCAATGAGCGAACTAATAAAGCTTTTTGTGGACAAAAACAGGAACGTGAGTGGCAGGTATAAAAACAGACGCGCATACATTCAATGCATTACAGTGATCTGAGAGACGCAAAAATTTACAAATTTAGTGAATTATAGCCCCCACAAAAGCCAACATGCCTGCACATTGTCGATACGTCAGCGCATTTACTCAAATAGTGAAAATGTAAGGCTTGAATATGGTAGTACAGTGTGAACTTCAGAACGCACGGCGTTGCGTATATTGGTGTGATTCTGAGCGCTAATGAATGCCTGTATCTGAGCGCGCATGTTGGTGAACGCGAGCGATTATCGATGATTGATTGATTGATTGATTGATTGATTGATATGTGGGGTTTAACGTCCCAAAACCACTATATGATTATGAGAGACGCCGTAGTGGAGGGCTCCGGAAATTTAGACCACCTGGGGTTCTTTAACGTGCACCCAAATCTGAGCACACGGGCCTACAACATTTCCGCCTCCATCGGAAATGCAGCCGCCGCAGCCGGGATTCGAACCCACGCCCTGCGGGTCAGCAGCCGAGTACCTTAGCCACTAGACCACCGCGGCGGGGCAGCGATTATCGATGAATATTTTGCAACTAAAAATGTAGCACGCAATGCTCTACTAACACTTTATAATAATCATTATGAAAATCACCTATTGTCATTCGCTATTGTTCATCATGTAACCACCCCTTAGATATGGTAACGCGTTCAAGACATTTTCAAGGTAATACTAATAATTTTACCTGGATCGAACATTAGTATTCTTCATGAGCCAAACGAACACTGTTTACATGTTTGTGAACTTGAGTACTAATGTGATTGAATTGCGGGGAAGTTCAGGCTGGCTTTTCAGCAAGCAGTTGCCAGAATCGGTGTGTAGAGTCGTGAGAAACTACTCGTTACTGAGCGTAAGCGCTTTTTTAGGAATACCTCTTGCGGTACCACGAATTGCTCAGTTTAGAGTTAGCTTTTGAATTAAATTAGAGCTGCCTTAGCACTAATCAATCATGTATGAAGTCTAGGAGAACAAGTCAGATACGAAGTTTTCGGTATTCTGTCCATTATGTGGTAATAACTGCAGATTCGGTCCATCATATCAGTAGGATATTAGTGATGGTATAGTGGTTGTAGTAATGTTATAGCTACCCGAACCGGCATAAAGGAAAAAAAAGAAAAATTCATGGTTACTTCACATGACAACAATAAAACGTGTGTTGGCAAGTAGCGTCATAATAGGAATAACGCTAGAACACCACACAAAATTCGAATGCACTGTTATATTCGGCTTTCTTTGCACTGTTATATTAGGCGGAGTTACAACAAGACATCGTTAGAACGTAGAGACGTGGGTATTGATCTGCCACTTTTTATTCTATCATATGTCGTATAGCATTTTGATTGAGGATGTGTCCTTACCGCGTATTCACAAACTCAATATGCATGAAACCAGGCGAAGAGTCCGTATCTTGGTGCACCTTCAACGTTCGCACCATTAAAGTGTATTTTGTTTCTTGTTGTATCCATGATGAAACTCATATATACACTCCATTAAAATCTAAAGATATTCGAAACAAGCTTTCTAACAGGTTCACTTTAATGTCATATTTTATTTTGCTCCATACTAACGACTTAAGGCTCCCACAGTAGACTTATTTATTTATTTATTTATTTATTTATTCACTAAACCCCCCACAGGCTCCATCAGGAGTATTGTGTGAGGGGGGGTATATACAGTGGATATTCACATTAATTGAAATATCAAAACATGATTATACTCGTTATATAACATAAAAATAACGTAATATAATTGTTAGCGAGAGCAGGCATGACATGCAACTACTAAACAAAATGCAGAGAAACTCATTTGTCAGCGTGCAACACATAACTGTAACAAATGATACAATATACAGCGAAGATCAATATACATGGTTTAGTGGAAGGTTGATGCCACTGGCGATGAAAAAATGGTTGTTACTTCGTTACGAAACAATACGGGATCATGAATGTTGACAACATTATCGGGAAGACTATTCCATATTTCAAGAGCTACTGGTAATGCTGAAGAGTTGAATGCGTTCGTGTGCCCGAAATTGCGTTTCAAAGAACGGCTATTGTGGAAACGGCGAGAAGTGCGTGTTGGCTGGGTGAGAGGGAGGGTGGTTTCGTGCTTACCGGATGCTATTTTGTGAAACAGGCAGATCAAGGCAATTATTCTGCGAGAATCTAAGGGAGGCAATGATGGTGATGATTTAATGTGAGTGATACTGGAATGTCGGCTGTAATCTTTCGCAATCAAGCGTGCGGCGTGGTTTTGAACACGTTCGAGGGCATTCATTTGGTAGGCCTGATGAGGTGACCAAACTGATGAGGCGAATTCAAGTTGAGGACGAACGAAGGTTAGATATGCAAGTGCTTTGGTCGAAGTTGGGGCGTCATGAAGGTTACGTTTGAGGTAACCGAGAGTGCAAGATGCTTGCGTTGACATTTTCTCTATAAGCGTGGACCATGATAGTGAGGGGGAAAGATGCATGCCAAGGTATTTATATGATGTTGTGCGCTTCACGTGACCGTTGTTAAGAGTATAAGTAAAAAGAGGAAATGATTTCTTGCGAATAAAGGTCATAAGCTTGCATTTGTCAGTTCATTTGTCAGTTCATTGAACAGGTGACTTTAAACACCGACTCTATGAAAATATCTCACTTCGTGTTACCATTACCTGCACACCAGTATATGGGATTCGCTCGCAGGATTTCAAGCTGGACGGTTGTGCCCTCACGATCTCCGACATCAGCGTAGCTCCCGCCGACTGGTTCGCCCTCCGGGGTCTCCTGACGCCGTGCAGCTCTCGCATTGTGGCACCCCGCCCTTGGACTGCTTTGACCGGATCCCCACTTTCCTATCTCCTTCTTTTTTCTCTCGCTTGGCTGTCTTCTTCTCCGTCTATTTTCCTTCTATTCTTTTTATCCCTCCTTCCCCCCACCCCTATAAGGCACTGCGCCGTGTCGCCTGAAGGCAGACAGAAGTTAGGTGCCTTTTTCCTCTTCATTCTAACCACTACCACCACCACCAGTATAGTTAGATACCCGCATACTACTCGTGGCTAGACGTCAATCCTGTTTCAATTTGTGTGTAGCGTAAGTAGAACCTTTCTTTTTCTGTCTCGTACTTCCAGCGTAATCGGCGAAGATGTCTCGGAAGAAGTCCTTGTTTCACCGTCAGGTGGTACCCGCATCCGCTTATCCAGCCTGTCGATGTTTGCATACGCACCACGCTCATGCATTCATACGCGAGAAGCAGCAGCGTTTATGCTCGCGAGAGAAGTAGAGTGGATGTGGAGCAGTGACAAATGTGGGTCTCCGGCGCGCCGTAGTAAAACACTCCTTCCGATTGTCCCACGAAAACCGCTTTCTTACCCTCTCTCCCTCTTACAGAATTTCTGGTGCAACATTCATATTCTTAGCCTGCCATCAGAAAAGAAAACCGGAGGAGGCGCTCGAGGTATGAATATAGAGGCAGCAGAATATGAATGTGGCAAGCCTGCCATCACAGATATTCTTTTTTTATTTTAACAAAAAAAGAATCTGTTTCCGAAGAAGCCGGCACATTTTTCATTTATTTTTTTCAGTAGAATGGAAAAATATGTTTCGTAGAGAAGGACAGGGCAAGATATGCTCGCGCTATGAAATTTACATTTCCGGAGGGCAGTAGAATACGAAGATCCTAGACGAAGTCGTCGTTATTACATGTATTATAATGTGACGGGGTGAGGTCTTAGCTTACAGGATAGCGTCCACCGAGAATCGGCAGCCGAACAAGATGTCTGAGTTGCCTCTCGCGCAAGCGCCTAACGCACAGGCGTCTTCTTCATCTTCGCTAAGTGCCACGCTTGCTCCTGTCGATGATGCACCGTAACATCACTCCCCTGCGGCGGAAGCGCGGTCACGGCGCTTAGTACGGCGGCGACGAACGAGGAGGGTGATACGGTTTCAGTCTGGAAACGTGTACAACGTCTGTCTGGAGTGAGGTGGTCGAAGAGGCATTGTTTAGGGGTGCGATCTCGTAGCTCACGTCACTAAGTTGTCGTAACACTTTGTAGGGGCCATGGTAGTGTGATAGTAGCTTCTCTGATAAGCCGACTTGGCGGTTTGGTGTCCAGAGAAGTACCAGAGACCCCGGCGGGAAGTGCACGCTTTGGTGGCGACTGTCATAGCGGTCTTTTTGGTGCGCTTGCGACAATTGCAGCCGATCACGGGCAAGCTAACGGGCTGCATGGGCTCGAGAAACTACATCGCTGGCGTACTCAGTAGACAAGGGGCAGCCGAAGGAAGGAGCATGTCAAATGGTAATGCTGGATGTCGGCCAAATAGCAAATAAAACGGCGAATAACTAGCTGTGTCGTGCCGCGAAGAATTGTACGCGAACGTGACAAAGGGGAGTGCTTTGTCCCAGTCAACGTGATCTGGCGAAACGTACATTGGCAGCATCTGCGTCAGCGTTCGGTTCAGACGCTCGGTCAATCCATTTGTCTGTGGATGATAAGCGGTGGTAAGCTTGTGCTTAGTGGAGCAGGCGCGGAGAATGTCATCCACAACACGTGAAAGAAAGTACCTTCCTCGATCAGTAAGCAGCTGCCGCGGAGCGCCGTGATGAAGAATGACTTCATACAAAAGAAAGTCAGCCACGTCAGTGGAACAGCTTGTCGGCAGTGATTTAGTGATGGCAAAGCGTGTGGCGTAGTCTGTGGCGACTGCAACCCATTTATTTCCGGAGGTGGACGTAGAAAACGGGCCCAACAGGTCAAGGCCAACACGGAAGAATGGTTCCGTCGGTATGTCAATGGGCTGCAGGAGGCCAGACGGTAGCACAGAGGGGCGCTTGCGGCGTTGGCAGCGGTCGCAAGCAGTGACGTAGCGAACCACAGAACGATACAGTCCGAGCCAGAAAAAGCGACGTCGCACACGATCGTAGGTACGAGAGACGCCTAGGTGACCGGCTGTAGGTACGTCATGTAGTTGTTCGAGAACGCTGGTACGCAGGTGATGGGGAAGCACGAGTAGTAATTCCGGGCCATCAGCGTTGAAGCTGCGATGGTACAGAATGTTGTCGTGCAGTTCGAACAGGCGAACGGAAGGGTCTGTTGGAGCAGAGGTCAGACGCTCGGTGATGGAGAGTAACGACGGGTCACGTCGTTGTTCGGTGGAGATATCACCCAAAACGTGGATGGAGAGAACGCAGGGGTCTGAATCAAGGTCTGACAAGTCGAGCGTTTCAACCGGATAACGTGACAAACAGTCTGCGTCTGTGTGGCGGCGTCCCGACTTGTAGTGGACCACGAATGAGTATTCTTGCAGACGGAGCGCCCAGCGACCAAGACGTCCAGATGGGTCCTTTAGCGATGACAGCCAGCAAAGAGCGTGATGGTCCGTAACAACGGAAAAAGTTCGGCCATACAGGTAAGGCCTGAATTTCGCCACGGCCCACACTAAAGCTAGGCATTCACGCTCAGTAATGGAGAATTTCCGTTCGGCAGGTGAAAGAAGACGACTGGCGTAAGCAATTACGCGGTCCTTTCCGTGCTGTCGTTGGCCAAGGACCGCTCCAATTCCATGGCCACTGGCATCGGTCCGAAGTTCTGTAGGTGATGCTGGGTCGAAATGGGCCAGTATTGGTGGCGTAGTCAGCAGATGGATAAGAGCCGAAAAGGCGTCCGCTTGCTCTATACCCCATGTGAAGGGAACGTCCTTCTTTAAGAGATCAGTAAGCGGTCCAGCGATGTCGGCGAAGTTGCGGACAAATCGACGAAAATAGGAACATAGCCCTACGAAATTTCGGACGTCCTTGGTTGAGCGTGGTTCAGTAAATTGTTGTACTGCTCGCACCTTTTCGGGATCTGGTTGAACAACACCGGCACTGACAAGGTGGCCGAGTATGGTGATTTGGCGACGTCCGAAATGGCATTTTGCAGAATTAAGCTGGAGAGCAGCTCTTCGAAAAACATCCAGAACGGCTGGCAGACGTGTTATATGGCTGTCAAAGGTAGGTGAAAAGACGATGGCATCGTCTAAGTAACATAACCAGATGGACCAGTTATATTCTCGGAGAAGGGAGTCCATCATGCGCTCGAAAGTTGCCGGCGCATTACACAGTCCAAACGGCATGACTTTGAACTGGTATAGGCCATCGGGCGTAACGAAAGCGGTTTTTTCACGATCCATGGGGTCGACGGAAATTTGCCAATAGCCGGACCGAGGGTCAATAGACGAAAAGTATTGGGCACCATGGAGGCAATCGAGGGCGTCACATTTGGTGGAAGTGCTGGGCAACTGCCTCGCAACGGAACTTCGCAGCGGCCGACGTTTGAAGGGTCATTCCACAACGATGACGGAGAGTACGGCGTCTGCATCTGCTCCTGGTGTTCCTGCGGCCGGAGATGATGCGGTAACTACACCTCCTTCTGCGACCACAACCTTCGTGCTCGAACCCCCGCGGGATCCTGGCACGTTCAGCGGTTCCGGCGATCCAGATGAAGTTGACGTTGAAGATTGGCTGGCAGAGTACGAACGTGTGAGTATTCGATACCAATGGGGCCCGACTCTGACGCTGGCAAACCTGTTATTCTATCTTAGGGGAACCGCCAAATCGTGGTATGAGAACCATGAAACAGAACTTGGGAGTTGGGCAGTGTGCAGGGAGAAAATGTTGGACCTGTTCAGAAAGCCGATTGGAAGAAAAATGGCCGCGAACAAAATGCTCGCGTCTCGGGCGCAGACCTCGACCGAGTCTTACATTTCCTATATAGAAGATGTGTTGTCGTTGTGTCGCAAAGCCAATGCCTAGATGCCGGAAGCTGACAAGATCGGGCATATTCTTAAGGGGATTGCGGATGACGCCTTCAACGTCCTCATCTGTAAAAATTTTTCTACAGTGGACGCCATTATAAAAGAATGTCGGCGCTTTGAGCAAGCGAAGAGCCGGCAGATTAACAGCGTGTTTACCCGCCTTCCGAATACGGCTGCAACATCATCTTGTGAAGACCGTGCAAGAACACAGCCACCACCTCTAGATTCATCGGATCAGGTGACCCGAATTGTATGGCGCGAACTTGAAGCCATTGCCTCTGCTCCGGCTCACACCGCTGCAAGTGATACGACCCCACTCACTGCTAACATGGTTCAAGCCATCGTCCGCCAAGAACTCGCCAGCATAGGTATTCCCTCGGTGTGCGCTTTACCCAGCAGCTCCACCAAAGGCGACGGGGCGAGGTCTTGGCTTACAGGATAGCGTGCACCGAGAATCGGCAGCCGAACAAGATGTCTGAGTTGCCTCTCGCACAAGCGCCTAACGCACAGGCGTCTTCTTCATCTTCGCTTAGTGCCACGCTTACTCCTGTCGATGATGCACCGTAACAATATGTTTAGATAGCTGGCCCAGCTTCTGCAAACCTTTGGAACCCAGAATAAGAAGTGATGTGGTGTGTATCGCAGTGAGCATCGCCAGCATGGTCTGTGCCTTCAGAGCATTCTCTGACTGACTGATTCGATCATACTGACCTTCGTTATGGTTAATGTTTCTGAACAGCACTAGCATGCGCAGGTGTATATCCTGACTGAAAACACGCGATCTATGGTAGTGTCCCAAAGCATTCAAACCCAACTGTGCATAAACATTTCAATAACATGTCAAAGCAATGTAAATTCACCGGCAGCGTTTGCACTGCGAACCCGGCATGTTGTTAACGCTTCGTTAACTATCGCTATTTGCAACAACTTGCACCAATCTGATGGAGAGAAAGAAACACCGCCACAATGGCATAGATGTTGTGGAGCTCGACTACTAGCCTGAAGGTCATGGGGTAAATACCCTGCCACAGCAGCTGCATTTTATTGCGATAGCAATTGTATGGAACAGCTCGATTTTGCCGCCAGCGATGACGTCGAAGTGGGCGTCACCGTCACTCACCATATATATATATATATATATATATATATATATATATATATATATATATATATATATATATATATATAAACACAAGAAATAAAAATATTCAAAAAAACACTCTCGTACACGGAATCAAACCTGAGACCTCTGAAACGTGAGTGCGAGGCGTTAACCACTGAGCCACCGAGAGGCACGCGTCCTTCAACATTCAAACGAAACGACAAGCTATTATTATCTACCACTTATCGCTGTTGACGGGCATCTCGGGGGGAGGGGGACTGTCGTGTTTTCAGAATTACCAGAGCTGGCGCAATGAGCACGCGTTGCCACATTGCCAGGGAACGTGGTGGCGCGAACTCTCATCTCCCACACGTAACTTGCTCCCCGGATAGGATGGGGTGGACGCTCGCTCACGCACCTTCATCTCGCGGTGGGGAAGACCGTACGCCTTGGTTGGCCTTGGGGTTTCACCGGAACGATCTTGTTGTAGTTACTGGGCGCACAAAGGTCACTGCACTCGCTCCACCATCTCCGCTTGCGAAAAGAGCGCGCTTTTCAGACACAGCGAAGTAACAACTAAAACGCTTATTCGCGTTCTTCTTTACCTGTGAGTACGTTTCGTGCGTGATTAGTGCGTGAGAAATGCGGGGCACGCTTAGATCTGCTTGCCACACTGAGCGTAACCTTCCAATTCGTTGCTATCGCGTTCACTTCTTCGCCTTAGTGGCAAAGCTGTTAGTTTATCAATGAAGTCGAATATGCTTGCGGTCTATGTGCCATAGTTTTACGTGCACGGTAAGGAGCCCCACATGGTCCAAATTATCTGAGCTTTTCACTACTATGTTCCTCATAATGATGTCTTGGTTATGGGACGTAATGGCCAAATAGTTATTATGGACAGAAAGAGGGAAATAAACTTTTAATTAAGCAAGCGCAGCATGCGCTCAAGGGGGGCGGCCTCTTTATTCCAGGTAGCCGCAGGCTTCCGCCATCTCCCGCGCCCGATGAACCAGGCTTCGCCAATTATTCAGGCCCGGTTCCGATAACTTGGCATCCCACTGCTCTTCGATTAGTGTAGTGGTTTCAGGGCTTTGTCTGCATCTCCGTTATTGCATTACAGTTATTGCGGACATCACAGTTATTGCGGGTGTACGAGTACTCAGTTGGTGAGATGCGGTGAAGTAGCCTACAATGACCGTAGGTGTTAGTCTGCAGCCTTCTGAGCATTACTGCCTCTTTCATTGTCAGGATAATTTGAGCTGACGGATACCTTCCTCTATTTAGTCTTTAGTGCTGCAGTATGTCATTGTAGATTTTAGGTACATCTTCTTTCCTACTTAGTGCGTCCTATGGGAAGGCCCGGTGAACATGAGCTCGGGCCAAAGCGTTGGCTGCCTCATTTCTCATTAGGGACGCGTGACCTGGAGTCGAAATGATGTGCGTTTCAGATATATTCTTTGGTGCAGTAGCCAGAATATCCAATGCTTCCTTTAGAATTCTCCCTTTCTGAAAGTTTGGACAAGCTGATTGGGAATCGGTTAGTAATATTTCTGTGTCAGAACAGGTTGGGACTGCTATAACTATCGCTGTTTCTTCTGCTGTATCGATTTTTGCAGTTACAATACTAGCTGCCGTTATCTCTTTACCTTCGCTGTGGACTAAACTGAGAGCATGGGTTTAGATTTCTGGATATTTTGCTGCATCAGTGTATCTTGTGTCCGGATTGCGACCGTAGTCTTGTTGAAGCTTCTTTATTCTTGATTTTTTTTTGAGCTTTTGAGGTCCAAGTCAGGAGTTCTATAAGTAATCCTGCTGGTGATGAGTACTTAGATTATTTTGATTGTGTTTTGTTCTTCAAACCCGTGTCTTTTATTTGACACCTGTCGTACGAAGTCTCCCACGGAAAATATTCTTCTCACTGTATGACCTATCATTTGTGTATAGCATGACCAAAAACTCATCGTATTGGGAATAAAAAATACCCCATAGCTTAAGACGTGTGTAAGCAGAAGTATTTCACATTTTTAGTCATATATTATGCTGTAACAGTGATTGAAGTAGAAATCAATACACCTTTTTTAATAAGCTTTCATACACCTCAGTGTAGCCCTGTTCAAGACATCTTCATTATGCGCAATAGAGTATGATTTCAAGTGCTCTTTTATTTTTAGAAGCACACTCGGAAGAACCCCATCGTTGTACAATCAACAGAAGCGACATAGTTTCTTTTAACGCGATAGAGTTAATGAGCTCATTTCGCAGAAATTGTGGGGGTGTCAGTGTAGGCGTGTGTGTCGTTGGTTGACCAAAAAATTGAGAAACATGCAGATATGATAAATGATAAAAGCTTCCGGCCCCGAGTGAGGATTGAACCCAGGTCGTTTGCGTGTAAGAAGGTGTTCTACTACACAGCCATAAGTCTGCTAGAAAAAATTCGGCAGATCGCACGTACTTGGGAATCGACGTTATACGAAGCATGCGGAGAGAAGTGCACCATGTTGCATTTTTTTTATTAGGCGACACGTCATGAAATGACCCTAAATATTTGTACGAATGTTTCACGCACAGACATAACTGGAAGAGTTGCAGATGTTTATATACCCAGCTGTTTGCACTTGCGTAACCATGCCAACTCGAACATGCGTATTAGCAATACCAGAAGCTGATATGAAGCGCTGATGCTCGCGAGGATGCTGGCCCTAGACACTGCTACATAAATCAACTTCAGCGCATGGCAACTAACTACGAGTGACGTTACCTGACGTGACGGCTGTATCAAAGGAGTACATATGTAATGTTTATGAAATTTGGTAGGCAGCACTGCAACCACTATTGACGTTTTACGAAGATTAGCGTCTGTTGAAAAGTAGCTCCGAGACGTGGCGTAGCTCTGTGGTAAGATGCTTCCCTGTCACGCAGAATGCTTGGGTTCGATGGTTCGATTCCAGCTTGGACCCTGACATTTATTCTTTGCATTCGTCGGGTCGACGCTACCGATGTCGGGTATGTCTTACCACTCCCGCGTTAGAATTGCCCGTGTGTTTTCTCGTCGTTCCTGGGTAGATACCAAGTTTCAATCGCCTGTGGCACATACCCACATACCAGCGGCACATACCCGCCCGTGGGTATATGCCACTGTCTGATGGGAAGCGTTTGACGACGTATGCGACGGGATTGTGACATTATTGATGTCTTGACCAGCGCTGCACATTCGTCAAACCGTGTTACCCTCCCATGCTAATTTTGGTTCACGCTAAGTTAAGGGTGTGACAACGAGAGCACCCAAACGTAGATAGATAGATAGATAGATAGATAGATAGATAGATAGATAGATAGATAGATAGATAGATAGATAGATAGATAGATAGATAGATAGATAGATAGATAGATTGAAGGTCACCGAAGTTCGCTCAGGAATGCTTCACATTTAATAGAGTGAAAATAACTTCCTCTGCTTTGGAGTGCAGTGAAAATCGCAGCTAGAACCTCCCCGTTTTATAACCTCCCCGTTTTACGCATCATTTATAACTCAGCCAGAGATCATCCACAACTCTGCACCGCTCTTCCAAGCTTCTGATATTACAAGTTTTTTCAATGCTTATAGCTTACAACATTCTAATGCTTGCATAATTAGCACAGTTAGCCAAGCCGAATACTCTTCCTTGTATTCCAACACAGCTCATGACATAGTTCGAAACAAGAACACCACGCACAAACTAAGGGGCCCAGATGCTAAGACAACCTTTGCCCCCTTGTGTTTATTATCTTCTCACAAAACGGTTTTGATATTTCTTGTTTTAGGCCTGCTATCTATGCTTTCTTCGTGAGCTTATATCTAGGATGTCAGTTTTGAACTTAAAGAGCCCTGAAACACTATTTGAACATGATCACAAAATGCTGCCGATCGGTAGTAGAAGCTCCTGACAACACGCGAGCCAAATAATATAGCGTAGTAGGCAGCCTTGAGTTGACAATAAAATTTTCAAAATAAGCTAGAAATAGCTTTCTCCTCTTTCGACATATCACAGAAAATAACCCCAGTAAGTCATCTATCGGCCATTGGCTGTTTTGAACATGGCGCGCCTGGTTGTTGCAGAGGTCGCCGCGAGAAGCCATCAGTTGCCCAAGCCTGCGCACGCGATCACACTGAAAAAGCCACGTATTCGAATAAAGAAGTGCTCAAGGTCACGAGGCTCGAGTGGCGTTTTTTGTTTGCCCCTCCTATCCCTCCCTGCTATGCTTCCAGCGCTTTCGTCGCGACGACAAAAGAGAGAATGTGATTGCAGCGTGTGACAAATCTTTGTAACTCCGCTCGCACTGGACGGATTCTTGAAATTTTCGCGGCATTCAATTTGTGAGGTAATACGCTTTTTCAGTGAATTAATTTTATGGTTACTCAGAAAAAGTATTTCAGGGCCCCTTAATTCTCTTCTGTAGTGTTTTCATTTCCTTGTAAATTTTTTTCTCGTTGAATAGTGTGTACGTGTTCCGTTCTTTCAGTAATCATGTGCAAGAATGATATATGCTCTCTTTGTACTTATACTTAAATATGCCAGTTTTTGTACGCCGTCACTGCTTGCTGAGCTGTGACCTGCTAAGAAGCTTTGTCTAGCTCACAAAAGCTTTTTGTTCCCCTGTCTTCTACTTAAAGCAGTGATAAATAAAATGATTGGTCAATTGAATAAGAAAAAGAACTTTCATACTTTACAAACACAGGTCTTTACAAACACAGGTTGTATACAGAAGACCTGTATACAGAAGCCTGTATACAGGTCTTCTGTATACAGGCTTCACAATACAGCAAGTTATATCGCAGTAGTATGGCGTGGTACAAATGTAGAGTGCCAACGGGAGTCAGAAAATGTGATTATCATGATGACTTCGCGGTTTAGAGCCGGACACCCATTACAAAAGCCAAATACGTTACTGTGCGTATTCCCGTAAGTGCATAGCAAGTTGGAAAACATTTCACGCGCATAAGTGCTCGCGGATCACCCATTACAAAGAACGCAGCCGTATGCGAAATTTTCACTAAATTCTATTAATTATATTCCAGCAATATACAGTTCGAGCTTCTCGGGTAACATCATACAATAAAAAATATGCACTAATTCGTTGACGTACGCACTAGGGACAGGATATCGCTGTCGCATTCGACACTTAAAGGCGAAGCTGTGCCCCTATTTCTTAAATCTGCCTTCATGTTACCGAAATGCGCCATGGTGTACTGTGCGTTTAGGAGAAGAGGTTAACGATTTGAGTCCTCGGTACTCTACTATGGGAGAGCTAAAAGGCGTCCCTGGCGCAAAGGTAAAGCTATGCACTATTTTGCAGTAAGGCAACATTTAAAATGTTGCAAGGCACCAAATGTGTCATGTACAACAAAAGGTGTTCCAGAGCGATGCATACGGTGCAATTCAGTGCCAAGAACAAACTCACTATAAATGCAGAGTCCGCGGAGAAATTGTCGTGGTGCTAGTTTACTAACCTCCTTTCATCTATTCTGCCTTTTTTTCTTCATCTCTATTTGTACATGAACATCATCACCATCATCATCATCAGGACGTTCTTTAACAATGATATTGGGCTTCTTGGCAATATCTTAAATCTGCTACATGGAGACTAAAAGTGACAAAGAGAAAAAGAAACGCACGCAAAAGGCAGACGTAAACGATCCTGATACTTGCTTACTGCGTCTTCGTCACCGCCATTCTGTGCGCAGATATATAAAATTCTCAATCGTATGTGATCTGCTCAAAGAGAAAACAGCATTATTCAAACCATCTGAGGAGAAAAAAGAGAGAAAGAAAGAAAGAAAGAAAGAAAGAAAGAAAGAAAGAAAGAAAGAAAGAAAGAAAGAAAGAAAGAAAGAAAGAAAGAAAGAAAGAAAGGCATCGGCTTGATCGGAATAGAATGGGGAGACATCGAGGTGAGCGTGTTGTAAAAAACAGGCTTTAGGTGTTCTTGAGTCCTTGCACCTCGGGAGGCGAAATCCTATCGGTCCTCTCCTACATCACGCGGTGCTTTCTTTCTTGCGCTGTAAAAGTGAAGAGACCGTCTTCGCCTACGGGTTGTAACGCATTGGACCATCAGGGCGCAAAAGAGACTGGACAGAAAAAAAATAGAGTACGGCTGCATAGATGAAAGAACGTGGCGAAAAAAAAAAACAAAAACGCAGAAAGGTGAGAAGGCAAAGCCTGCGACGAGGTTACCGGTCTAGAAGAATGAACGGAGGGGAGCGGGCGTCGTGACTGAAGTGACGGCACGAGACGAAATAACGGAGGCAGAAAGGGAATTGAAAGATTTTCGTGAAAGGGTGTTGTGGCAGAAGACGGGCCCCGTGACGACTGTCTTTTGGCCATCGCCTACTCTATTTGAAATTGAGATACGCTCTCGCGATTTCTTCCTTCGATCTTTGCGTTTCGAGTTGCCACAGCGTTAAGGAAAGTGCTCGAGACGGTGGCTTGTGTCAAATGGTTACTTTTTTTTAGTAAGTGTCATCCTCCAGAGTGCATAAAGCGAGTGACCTATTTGGCTTTCCTTGCGGGACCTCAAGGTGTTGAGATTGAAAACGAGTGATTCACGCATTTTCTGAAAGGCGCGAAGAAATGGAAAAAGTGGTCACGCAGGACACGCTTTGGAAAAAAATAGATGATGGTAGTAACTCCCTACGTCAGCTGCGTTTTTTTATAGAAATAGAGTTTTACGCTTATGTATCATGCATCTGTTAGAGGTGCTATACTAAATGAAAAGTCGAGCTAGTTGGAGAACCTTTCAGTGTTGGTGCGGCGCCGAAAGAGCGAGAGAACCGGAAAGCATATGGGAACCCCTGAGGTTTTTAGGGGCAAAGCTCCTTGAAGAGGCACCCGTTCGTCCCTCGTCGTAGTACGTAACATGTCTTACGCTTTGACCTGCAAGAAGGTGCTGGTGGGAGATTTCTCCTGTGCGTTGTTGAACAATAAAAAATTCGCAGCGTGCCCGTTAACGAAAAGCCAAATTCTCCTGTCTCTCATTCCCCATTAGCAGCCATTGGCATGTACATTGAGAACTATCTGAACTATAGAGAACTATAGCGGGATGGTGCGACGAGCTCACACTGGAGCCGTTGGGCGTGCTCTGAAGGTCATCGCCTCCTTCCTCCATGCGTCTCGCATTTCGATGAGCACCGCTTCCACGGAGCATATGGCCTCTTCTGTGCGCACGCTTATCAACTCACCATTCAGGAAAGCACGAAGGCACAAAGGTCAGTCCGCTCACTGCCGCGGCAGCGTTTACAAAAGGAGCATCTTGCTCATACATGAAGAAGTATTGTGACTGTTTTTCACGCTCGTCATGCGTTCGTTTG
Organism: Rhipicephalus microplus; assembly: GCF_013339725.1. Lineage (NCBI taxonomy): Eukaryota > Metazoa > Arthropoda > Arachnida > Ixodida > Ixodidae > Rhipicephalus > Rhipicephalus microplus. The sequence continues at coordinate 184,735,482 of NC_051165.1, read as the reverse complement.
GTGCGTCTTTCTGTTTAAACTACACGCTTTAAGTGTCGAGCTGTGACAGTGCTTAGTCCAGGCTCGTCCTGTGTATGTTCATCTTGTACGTGCTCTCTGTTTCAAGTGCGCACTGCAAATTTCGAGCTGCTTGTTTCTTTCACATGACTTTTTAATTTGTTGCTGTAGCATTCATTCCTTCGTCCTTGTGGCAAAATAATTCACAATAAACGCTCAACTACCTCTGTGAAGACACATTTCCCTTTCGTGTCACACCGATTCCTAGAAAGAGGGATCAGCCATGTTTCTTTTTTTTTAATCTATTTGTGATACTTCAGCGCTAGTAAAGGTTATCCTAAGTGCACTGTTGTATCGAAACATTGTCATGAGTAACGTCAGTACGCTTGTAACTACATTAATACGCTTGTACGTATGGTGGAGTGGGTGACTGTGAACGCTTTAGCTGCAGGCGTGGTCCGGGACCGCGCGGTGGTCCAGGGATCCTGGGGGGTCCAAACACACTTGTTATAATAAAGTTTTTCTGTCTATCTGTTGGCTGCAGCTGCTACCCCACGTTAGTTATAAGCTTCCTTTGCTGTTTGAGTTGTAGCGCAAGTACCCAGCATGCAGTTTTACTATGAAGGAAAGAATTGCGGCATCGGTCTTTGCTTATTTTGACAGCCGAAGCTGCTGGCTGGGTGCTCTGGCTGACTGGTATTCTATCGGTACTAGTCGTTCACACCTTGGGTTATAGCCCACCATTTTAGTTTTAGTGCTGTAGTCTTGCAGAGACGGCTCTTCACTGGATCTAATGTTAGATAGCTAAGTGAGGGTGCTGTGGCACTGCCACCGTCGACAACCTAGACGCTGTAATCGCTACATTCAAATTAAGGATATTGCACGCAACTGTTAAAGTATCACCGGACTTTGGTGGTATTCCTTATGTTCTGGCAAATCTTTCAGAATAACGAGTTCAGAGTTCTAGGAATTAGCTGCAGTGCGGCTATTGCGAGAATTATGCAGAAACGCAGAAGCTAAAAAGAAGTCATCTCACTGTACAGGACAGTCCGTTCATATCCTGGTGCTTTGTACAGTTGTCATGGCTTGCATTGCAAGTACAGCCAGTTCCTATTAAACAAGTAGCTTGCGTTTATCCGAATATAGAGCCGTAATTTCTGCAACCATAATAGCGTAAGATACAAAGTAAGACAGAGGCTAAAACAAACGCACTCACACAACTGGGCAGAACTTCAGTAGCACTTCTGTTGCTCTTCAGGCATAAACAACGTACTTACTAATGACAGCGCATTTGAGTCATCACCAGGGCATGCTAACGAACCACTTCACAAGCTGTAGCAAATGACAAAAAACACGCTCGGTATAGCTGCCACAGTCGTTACAGTCGAGCTTTCTGATTTGGCAGACGAAGCTTTTTGCAAAATTATTGAAATCCGAGGAGTGCGCAGAAAATCAAGCGTGTCATACATACATCATACGACATTACACGCGAGCGTACTTAAATTGTGTCGCTGCAGCAGTTATTGGGATCCAAAGTGCAGTCTTCGGAAGTATTCTTAAATCTATTATTGGTATGATCGTTGCTGACGATGCCACAGTAGCCTGGAAGCCACTGAGATAAGCAACGCCGTCTTCTTTCTTGCTCATTGATAACGCAGTTACCTTATCTTTGGCTGACAAGCGTGTGCGATGCAGTTTTAGAAAGTCGAATTGCTTTCTGTGCTTCATACCGGGGGCAACCACGAATACTACGTTACGCATGCACAGCCGGTGCTAATTTATTAATTATTCATTTATTTATTTATGGACGCTGTCAGCCCTAACATACGACTATTACAGGAGTGGAAATAGAAGTAATTGAAAACATAGCAATCCCTCTCAAAACAGGACATAGTTAACAAATATAATGAGAAGTAACAAGTTAGAGGACAAGAATGAAGTCATCCAAAAAAAAAGAAAAAAAAGCGTTTGAAAACACAACCAAGAACTTAACCATTAAATGCACTAGAGCATGCAGAGACAAATAAAGCATTATTAATTAATATTGAGCATTCGGAGTTTATGATGCTAAGATAACTGTCGAGAGCAAGTTTCATTGTTTCGTAGTAATATTATGGGGGGTTTAACGTCCCAAAACCAGCGTCCTCCGCCTCACTAAATATTTAACGAGCTCTGTAATCACCGTGGAACCAGAAACGAGATCGTCTGCACAGAACCCTTCCGTTCTCAGATGCCCGAGGAGACGACTGTATGTGGTTGCGTCAGTAGCCTTTTCCTGCGATTTATGCGTAGTGTGAAGGCTCATTCAGACCTGCGGCTGGCGTTCGTCACACGACCATTTGCGACTGGCGAACAAAAAGTGTCTCAAGAAGACCAATGTTCACGTATGGCTCACATTGCTACTGCCCCGTAAAGTAAGCTGACGTCCTTTTTTTCTGCATGCGCACATGACTGGCTCACACGTTTGCGACTGCATGTGCGATAGAAAAATCAGCACTGTTCGACTGAGCCATAGTGTACTGTCGCTTTGCGACTACTTTGATCGTGCCATCATTGCCAGTCGCTGGTGAGGAAGAGACTTATGTGAGTTTCTTTCTGCTTTGTCGGGTGAATTGCTTCCGCGCTGGCAGGCTTTAACTGAAAATTGTCTATAAGCGTACAATGTAGTTGTGATACAACTGCTGTCATGAGCTGGAAGAAGTTTGAAATCCAGACAAGTTGCTCATTTTGAACAAACTGTCTATTATCTCGGCGACGCACAGGTGAGCATGCAAATTTTGGCGAATATCATTTTTGGTGAATGACGTATTAACAATTGTGATTGAAATATGTCCGTGCACAGTGTGTATATGACTTCCCGCAGGTACTGTGTTTTCGCCTTGTTACGTTCATTCATATTTGTTGTTTACTGGCAAGTGTTCACGTAGCATTCGTACGCAAAATAATTCTACAGTCGTGATCAAAAGTTCGGAGACCACGCGACCGCGTGGTAGTGTGCATGCACATGTTGTCTAACGGCTTTGTACCTGCAGTCTAGAGCCTCGCAATGCGCATGCGCATTTATTATATCTCGCTGACCTCCTTCCTGCGTTCAGACGACTATTTGAACTTGTGGCTGCCGCCACCAGTAGCTCTTATCACGCGGCAGAGGCGCTGCAGCCGGGAACTCCTTGGTATGGTCTCAGCGCTGTTTCTTATTTATTTTGTTTATTTTATTTTATTTATTTAAGACATACTGCAAGCCCATTGAAGGGCCCAAGCAGGAGGGGCATCACGAGAAAAACAAAATTTAGGCACAATACACATGATACACTGATTAAAATAGTTTGAACAAATACAGGAATGCATCAAAGTTACAAAAATCCGCAATACACGTGGTACACTGTTAGAAATATATTGTACACATACACAAGAGTACATCGAAGTTGCAAAACAAAGCAATCAGAATTCCAATTGTTCAAAGGAGTGAATATTGGTCACAGCCGATTCAGTTAGTTTATTCCAATCTGTAATAGTACGCGGAAAAAAGGAAAACTTAAAAATATTAGTTCGAGCGCTGTACGGAGTCAGAGATTCGAGGTGTCTATGCCGTGTTTGTCGGGAAGTCAGTGGCTGAAGGAATTTCTCGGGTTTAAGCGAAAGTTTGTTATTTTTAAGCAAGAATAGAAATTTTAACCTTTGAATTTGACGGCGTGATTGAAGTGTTGGAATGCCATGCTCTTCCATTAATCTTGTCGGCGAGTCACTGGGACGATAGCTTGAAAAAATGAATCGAACGGATTTACGCTGTATCATTTCAAGAGCATTAATATTACTTTTTGTGTGAGGATCCCAGACAGTGCAGGCGTATTCCAGTCGCGGTCTAATTATGGATGTATAGGCGAGTAGCTTAACATTTGTTGGGGCCTTTCTAAGCTTATGTCTAAGGAAGCAAAGTTTTTGGAATGAAGCTGCACATGTGTTTGTTACGTGTTTGTTCCAGCTCAAGTTATTTGTTATAGCGACGCCAAGATATTTATATTCTGATACTTGTTCTAACGTTTGTGACGGAAGATTGTAAGGGAAGGACAGCTTATTCTTTTTGTTAGTTATGTTCATAAAAACGGATTTTTTGGCATAGTCACATAAGAATAGTAACAACCCGACGACCGCTACTTGGCTCGTATTTGTAACAAAGAAGGCAACAGCACGAAAGGAACAAGGGCAACGTAGAAATAAGAACTCTATGGTAGAAGCACCGACTGCCAAATGAATGTTTATTGAAGGAAAACCAGCATTTTATACATTATGAGATTTTATGTATTCTCACAGTTAAGTTCTGATGTTGTGAATAACGCAAGTATCGATAGCTCCTTGGTGATCTAAGTGGACGCTGGCAACACGAAGTAAGAGCCAGAGTCTGGCTGAAGGCAGCGTTTATTGCACGACCATCCACTCGGGCCGCGCCCAACGAGCCCTCTGTTCCGTCTTCCAGCCTCGCATTCCCGCGAAGTTGAAAAACAATCATAAACAAAAAACAATGTATGCGCTCCCTATCTTCCTTGCTCTCAGCAAGGAGAAAAAGAATTTCCGGGACGCTCTCTAAGGGGCGCACCTCCCCTGTTGGCCATTATCGCCGACGAAACCTAATCTCGCGCTTCTGTTCCTCGGTCGGGTCAGCCACATGGCCCGGACCCCGGCAATCGCCTGGCCGTCCTGAAATCGGCTGCAGTGGTTCGCATCCCCAGCAAACTCCAAAGCAATGAGTCAGGGAAACTGTCACCGCCTTCGAGCCGCCTCTACAGACAACCCCCTGAGGCGTCGGCTCCTAATTTCCGTGTCCGCGGCGACCTTACAGCTCAAAAACTCATACACTCTGAGACTGACTCTCACCACTCGCTAATTAAAATCACAATCTTTTAATAATTCTATATTGTTCTGCGATTGCAGAAAAGAGTACGAACCCAAATTTCACCATAGGAACTTATCTTTCTCTTTTTCTCTTTATTACATTTTCTTTTCCCTGTGAAATTACAGGTGGTCATCGAAACAGGCACGATGGAGCACTAACGTCATGGAACACGAGCTTCGAAATTTCACATTAGTTTTATCAATGCATATCTTGTTGGTTCCTTTGTTTATCGTTTATAGAGGCCCAGCAAAGTTTCACCGATATTGTTATCGCACCAGGATAAACGCCACGCGATTATAAAGTCTTGACGTCAACTAAGCCGCCATATTGGAGCAATGTCGGGCATCTAAGACTTCACGTGAAAGCTATCAATGGTAAAATTAAGATATCTTGCATTACGGAACATAATACCCAAAACTTCGATTTTTCAGAGTAATTGTAGAGCTTGCGCGTACTGAAGGCACACGTTCTTGACAAATACAGGTGCATCCTCAAATACGCACATGGGTTCTTTCGCACAGTGAGAAGCAACGCTGTAGCCCGTTTTTGCCGCACACAACATATCGTCTGTCTCTTCTGCAAAACACAGCCTTCTTCAATTGAATGACTACAGATTTAGCACCTGCATGCAAAACAGACTCACATAAACGGCCCAGGTTATTCAAATTACAGAGGAGGGGTTTCCGTATTAGCGCCTTCTTGCAAAGTAACAAACTTTCAATTCCATTCTTCCATCTTCGCTTGTCGTGGCCGAATGTATAAACAGTGTTCTCTGTTCCAACGAGAACCAAGCAGTAATTCTCGCAGCCCTCTTCCAGCAGCCAATTTCCTTTAGCTGAGTTCCCTCGCAAGCTTTACATCGGTGTTTCACTCCCGATGTATTCGCCTTCATGCGAATCTGTGGTAGCCGCACGTTGTGCCTTCAGGTGCGGCTACGATACGTTCTCTCTGATTTGCTCACTACGGCTCGGCTCTTCGCTCATTCGCGCTGACATCTGGGAAGCGAAATGGAAAGCGAGAATTGGAAGGAAAACTCGGCCAGATTTCCCTGCTTGACGGCTTGATTACCAGTTTCCTCTCGCTGGCTGTCTATGACAACGCGGAGATGGAAGACGGCAAAACAGGCGTGCTCCGAGCGCTGCTGTGGATTCGACGGAAACTAAGTGCTTGTGGAGTTTCGTAGAACAGTCTTGTGTGTTGTTACAAATACGCTAACGGAAAAAAATGCAATGCACATAACTTTCACTGACAGCCTACACAATACTGGTTTACGCACCATAAAATGCTTTCAGTATTTTCAGCGTCTCGGCTGCTGACCCGAAGGTCGTGGGTTTCATTCCGGTCGTGGTGGTTGTATTTCGACAGAGGAGAAACGATGGAAGCTCGTGTATTGTGCAATGTAAGTGCAAGTTAGAGAACAACAGTTGGTAAGGATTTCCGCAGCCCTTTACTACGGCGTCTGTCACAACCATACGGGAATTATGGGACGTGAAAGTCCTAATGATATATTATTATTATTATTATTATTATTATTATTATTATTATTATTATTATTATTATTATTATTATTATTATTATTATTATTATTATTATTATTATTATTATTATTATTCTTGCGGCGCTGTTCGCTGCGAGCAATTTATTGCTTTGGCTGAAGCAAACGTCCTCAAACTGCTGACTAGACACGCGAATCTTCAAAACCTTCATTAACACGCAAACCCATTCAAACGCGCACATATGCACCCATCTACACATGTGTACGCATGGCGTTCATAAACACCTTTGGCGACTTAGTGGCGATTACGTAGGCTGATGTTAGTGATGTTCACGAGGCGGTATTTTTTTTATTTTTTCAGGGCGAAGGAAAACCCGCTAAGGAGATTTCAAAAACATGACATGTTGCGTGAAACCACCGATCAACAATATATTACAGATGCTCCAGCATTATTTTTGTACAGCAACGTACATGGAATGTGGCACGGTATACCAAGTCTTTTTTGGTGAGGAACAAACGTCATACCATGCGATGAGATGAACTTCGTCACTACATTATGAAGCGCAAGGTGGTACAACGAGACACAACAGCTTGCTACATGGTACGTGATTTCCGGTTACATGATATGTGGGGTTTAACATCCCAAAACCACTATATGATTATGAGAGACGCCGAAGTGGAGCGCTCCGGAAATTTACACTACCTGGGGTTCTTTAACGTGCACCCAAATCTGAGCACACGGGCCTACAGCATTTCCGCCTCCATCGGAAATGCAGCCGCCGCCGCCGGGATATGAACCCGCGCCCTGCGGGTCAGCAGCCGAGTACCTTAACCACTAGACCACCGCGGCGGGGCGTGATTGTTTGTACATTTTCGTGCCTTAACCTCTATGCAGATTTTTTGTTACGTGGCAATGAACCTCCGTGTAAATAAATACGTTTTATGCCATGAAACATGAGTCGAACGCTGGAGTCGACGTGTGCCTAACTCACGTGAACATTGCGCAATTCAACATCAGCGCCAGCTCATCTACACAATGTCGCTGTAGTAGCCCACTTCACGAGCTCACCTGGCGTTTTCTACAGATAATGTTAAATTAGAAGCAAGTGTCACCTGCAGACAGACGATATTAAGAACCCTAACGCGCGTTGTCATTGAAAAAAAAAGCTTATAATGCTTATGATGTCTTTTCGAAATACTGAGATTATAACTTTCGTGGAAGTATGAACGGTTTTGTGTCAATTTGAAATTAGGTATGAAAATTCTTCTTTTTTGCAATTTCATATTTTTTCAAGGCTTTCCTGAGTACTTCTAGGTTCTAAGTAAAATAAATTGACTTACCATTCAACCGAGTTATACACACACAACTCCACGTAGACGAAGCTTCTCGTGGAATGTGCATCTGTTCAAAACATTTCTTTCTATTCAATCAAAGTGGTTTGGTGAATTTTAGTTTTGAGTATATATATATTTATTATTTTTCGTACAAAAGTTGCTGTGACCATCCACTTTACACCACCTTATCGTAAATAAATTTTTTCTTGTTCAACTGCGATAAAGCCTGAACCTGTCCTGCATGCTAATGCGCGGGTCTTTTCATGAGCCGTTTCTTAAATTGATAAATGAAGGTGGATTCAAGCTTGCTTAGCCTTTGAAAAACGTTCAAAGGAAGACCAGGTGGCCAAACTTCTCAACCCATACCCTGGACTTAATGGTCGGTGTGTGTGGCGGCTCTACGTCCGGTAATGCGATGGGCTGTTGGACTGATTAAGGCAAGCAGCTTTCGAGGAGACGTGCCTTTATTACTTGTGATCAAGTCTGGAGCCGTTCATTTTTTCCGCTATGAAGTCTTTTTTTTTTCTTTTATATCCGTTCACGCCTATGCTTGCGTTTGTTTTCATGGGGGGATCTTTTGGACCTGTAATTTCCTATGCACAATTGTTTTTTTCACATGACTCTTGATTTTTTGCGAATGGTTGTGTGCGTCAGCAAAAAAAAAAAGCTTAAAGGTTTAGTATATTCATATATAATCTAATAGTAACGCAGAGGTGAGCAGAAAAGAATATGCGTCGTTTCAAAACACTGCGCTTCAGCGCCCGTTCTTCGTCGCTAGCGTAGAGATGTAAAAATAAAACGAGAAAGCAATTGCTGGGCTTGAATGCAATTTTAAACAGGTACCTCTGCGTAGAAGTCAAGTACTCTACCCCAAAGTCATGGTCTCTTTTGACACTCACTTGCAAAAAGGCCCTGCACATGCATCATGTCGGCCAAGGAATCGCGTAGACCCACGTAGTATTGCGTGCCAGAAGGGTAAATAGAACAACAACCATCAGTCATCACACAATTTTAGTTGCGCAACTTGTGTGTTATGGAATGCTTACCGCCCACTGCAATGTGCCCAGCCGTATTTATTTATCATCATCAGCCACATGCAGCATCAGGATATGTGCGTAATACCTTACAGGTGCGTAGCGGTTAGCTCGCTTATGCACAGAAACACGAATAATGACATAAGTAGTGCTGCCCTACGTAATGATTTGCGGAGTCGATACTCTTGCGGAAAGCCAAAACTTCAAACACAGTTGACGTTGCTCCAACACCTACAACAATCAGCACCCAACAACAATCATCCAACATTGACATGTGTGCATCTTGAAAACCAAGAATGGTCATGTGTGGGTTGTGACGCCGTTATTCGTCCTGTTCATTCGCGCTCGGCATTTCTCTTGTAATTTATTACGAATTCTGCCGGCACTTAGTACTACTTCATGTATGATCCAGAAAAAGTCACTTAGTAACGCTAGGTGGGTAGTTTCTGTCGTCAACACTAAATTTAGCTCGGCGTCTAGTAGTCCGCAAGTCGTACATAAACTGTTTCGGTAAAAATATGAAAAAAGAAAATTCGCCAGTCTTTCTGCCATTCTTACCGCCACTTACTGCCAGTCTTGGGCAGTAAGTGGTTGCTAGTGAATAGTTAAATTTTGTGGGATAAATTCTAACGGTTAATAGTAATATTTCTGTTAGAGGAACCTATAACTGTAAAACTGCAACTTTTTTAGACAGTAACTGTGACGGAAAATACCGTTACAGCTACTCTTACTTTGATAAAAGATCATTCAACAGCAAAAGGCCGACGTTAAACACTTTTTTTTTTCAACTTTCTTCTGTGCCATATCTTCTCCACCTTTCCACTTTTCAACAGGATTCCCCTCGCAATTTAGGAGAATATCCTCTAAGAGATATACCTTCCCTGCAGAAGACCGTGTTAGGAGTTTACGTGTAAGGAGGTCCCCTTTCAGCCTTGTGCTATGGGACCTCCTTCTGTATATACTACCCCAATGCGTGTATATTTTTTGCGACAAAATAAAGATTACCCGTAAAAAAAGCTACATGTCGTAAAATAATCATTTGCCATTCACTATTTTGCTCACTTCACATGCCTTGAAGGGGAAGGGCATATATGCATTTTTTTTTCACTTGGGCTTCTGGCTCTGTTGGTGTACCAGTGGAGCATTCCTTCGTTGAAGGCACCGAGCTAATCGTGTTAGACAAGTGGCTAAAAAACAGCAGTTAGAGATGGCTGAAAGCTAGAAGGGCGGTGAACCAGCAAAACAATCTAAAACCTTTTTGTAACTGATGGTACAAAGCCTACTTCGAATTAACAAAGCAATAATTAACGAAATCACTGATGCTTCGCCTCCTATGCAGGTGGCATCCTCAGCATACACTTGCAAAGAGAGCGAGAAAGAAAATGAATATACGTGGAGGACCAGTTCATCATTCCCACATGTCATCAAAAACGTTCGGTAGGGGGCTGTGGTAGCCGTTTCAAGCCAATGCGTCGGGGCGAACAAACCACGCTTCCAGAAGCACCCCCTCCTCCTTCCCCATTCTCGCTGTCGTTCATGGCTAAACGTCGTCCCATTGTTTAGGTAAAAAAAATTCTATGTCCAGCAGTGTCGAACAAGTTGACTTTAGCGACATTTCTTTGCCTACCCGCTTCGCCGATGTAATCGCAATCCCCGCATCATACTTGGAGATGATCTTGCACTGATCGTCCTATTTTAAGCTTCGCGAACACGTGCTCCGAGGTATAGTGTGGATTTAAAAACGGTCTGTATGCACAGCGGACGCAAAGTTCTCCGAACAGGGTCTGATACACATAGAGGATGCACTCAATGGACGTTGCCCTCACGCACTCCCCGTTCCTACTCGTACGTCGTTATTATGTAAATTGTGATATTTGGTTTGTAGTCAATTATTTATATTGTCACCAAAAACTAAAACATCGTTACTTTTTCATAGTGACTGTAACTTGAATACTGTTACTTTTTACTGGTAACGTGCCCACGACTGGTCTCTGCTAAACATTTTTTTCTAACAAATGATAAAACGGCAAGCGTGAAATAAATCAAGAGAAAGGTGTGGGTGGCTCGCGAAGGGCATCTGTCAATGTTTAAAAGATGTTGTTTTTTTAGCTATCGCGCATGAGCGGTAGTTTTTTCAGTGTATCTTCGCCATACGACGGGACTGAGTTTCAGTTGAATTAAGGACAAGTGTATGCCCACAAAGAACATGTCCATGACGCCTCGTTTTGTAACTTCGTTCTGTAATAGGGCACTTACAGACAAAAAAGTGGCCACTGCGCACAATCGCAAAAGTTGTGGCCGGCTGTACATATATATGCGTGTACACCTGAATTTGCAGCATTACACTACCAGTAGCAAATATTTCTTTCCAAGGCTTTGTTTAGGGACGGCTTTCAGCTCTCCCATAGTAGAATACCGAGTACTCTATATCGTTAAGCACTTTTTCCAAACATTCGTTTTGCACAGCTAGTGGCCCATGAAGGTCGTCTCACAAGTAGCGATTGGGCCAACCTAATGAGCAAAGCCATCTCGCTTGCGACCCTTGCTACTGCTAGAATTCAGAAAGCAACGCATGTTTCGATAATGAGCTAAGATGGTTTCCGACACTTGCTGCAGAAGAAATGTCGTGCACAAGGAAAAGTAACTCTTCTGTATTATGACTCAACACATACCGATTTTGCAAACTGAACACTCAGAAATTGAGAGCTATAGTCCGAATGGCTTGCCATAAAATGTCATTAAAGATGCGGTCAGTTGCTGTTTCAGATAAGAGAATCCGGGCTTTGGCGCCATGAATGATATAACGTCACTACCACATTAACTTCTCTCGTCTTATTTTGTCAATTAAATATTTAGATATTGGTGTAGCCATAGAAAAATGCTCATAGGCAAAAGGTCCATTGATGTACTGACAGACGGACTTCCTATGCACCGGCGCGTAACAGAGCAAACAGAACCCCGATTCAGTAAGTTTGAGAGCTGGGTTAGTTGGTGACTGGTCATAATACCGTATTATGTAGCGCCCTTTTTTACAGGGACAGCAGGGACGAGAACACGGTGTTTGTCCTTGTTGTCCCGGTCAAAAGCTGAGCTACTTATGATACAAGGAACGCCCAATTACATTTATCAAAAGAGACTACGCGACACGTACGTTCTAGCGAGTTTCTGAAATTTCGCTTCAATTTGTGCGCATTCCGCGCCAAGCGATACATACCACCGACATAGAAATTTCACAATATTGCCGAAGTATTTCCTGTTCCTGGTTGAAAGCTAGCGCGGCGCAGTTGTGTCTATGGCATAAAGAATTTTCAGAATACGTTTTGTTAAGCTTATCGTTAGCGTTTGTCGCCACTGCACATGCGCTGCACGCTATCATCTTACTGTCCCCTTCAAGTGACAGAAATAGCCGGCGTACACAACGAACACATATATATATATTTGCGTATACTCTACTCCAAAACTCTTATAAAAAGCTCGGCACGGCTGCAGGTTGAATAGAACTTGGGCGACAACACCAGTGTGCTTTACAAGGACACCTGTTTTGGCCACGTGCATATGCGTTGATGTGCACGCACGTGGATGCCAAAGACAGATGTCGCACGCACACCATTTTCTGGAAGCTGCGAGAGGTAAGCCAGAGACAAAGAAGACTGCTGGATTTCCGTTGGGCGATGCCTGCATGCAGCGAGGCGACGATGAAATCCGCAGTCACGCCAGTTGTGGGGCACAATGCGGATGCCTTGTGAATGGGAGCCGTTGCAGAAAGGATATGTCTCCACTGCTATAATTAGCCGAGTGTCACGACGGACAGGAGTGCAACAAGGAAGGTGTTCGACAAAATATATGTCTCCGTCTTCGAGCGCTATAGGAGGGCTGATGGCGACGTCTTCTGCGTTTTCAGGCCACACCCTGTGGGCACAGGGAAGGTGTAAAATGCAGGGCTGGCGAGAAGGCGTCCGATGCGCTCAAGAATCGGAAGAGCGCTTTACACAAATACTACTTCAATTTGTGGTCTTTCCTTGTATAGAAATTGCTGTTATCCTTGCTTCTGTTCCACGCTTTTCTTTACCCTGTTTTTTTTTTACGTTTTGCGCAAAGTGTCAGTAACACGTGAAGTGCATATTTCTGACAGTAGAATGTCGGGGCTTGTGCGAGTTCGTGCTTCCGGATAAGTCACACAGTAATAAGGAATCAATACGAATTTCAACTGCATGGGAACCTAATGTAAGTCGCTTGTTTTCGGCATGTCATTCTTATCGCGTGTTACACACTTTCTCACAAACGTGTGCTACATATTGTTACGGTGCATCATCGACAGGAGCAAGCGTGGCACTTAGCGAAGATGAAGAAGACGCCTGTGCGTTAGGCGCTTGAGCGAGAGGCAACTCAGACATCTTGTTCGGCTGCCGATTCTCGGTGGACGCTATCCTGTAAGCCAAGACCTCGCCCCGTCACATTTGGTGGAGGTGCTGGGTAACCGCCTCGCAACGGAACTTCGCAGCGGCCGACGTTTGAAGGGTCATTGCACAACGATGACGGAGAGTACGGCGTCTGCATTTGCTGATGGTGTTCCTGCGGCCGGGGATGATGCACCGTAACATTCCTGTCACGTCATTCTGCGCTCATTGATTGTGCCACTGGTGTTCTTCAGCTTGAACTGCCGCAGTTTGCCGATTTTCCAGCTGACTATTCTCCCCGTTTATGCTCTCGTCACCACGTTCGCTTGCCTCCGCAAGCTGCTACATATGTCACTTTGTCGTGCTCACGTCATGTGCCCGATGGTGACTACCTCGTAACTCCTACAGTCGACGTACTGATGGCCCGAGACGTCGCCCTTGCTCACACTGTTGTCGCCGTCGCTAAGAATACAGTGGTTATACCACTACTCAACGTGAGTCTCTTGACTCAAGTTATTCCGCAAGACATGTCTTTGGCCACCCTATCTCTACTTTACAGCTGCAACGTTACTGGTTTGGACACCGATACTACATCCCCCTGTCTTGGTCTTGGCCGCAATTACACTCTGCCTGCAGATGACATTAACAAGATGATTGCTCCCCTCCTCACTGCAGTACAAGCTGCCATCCTCCGTAGTCTGCTAACATCCTATAGAGACGTTTTAGACTTTGACCACCGCCCTCTCAGCCAAACAACTGCAGTGACTCACCGGATCAACACTGGTGATGCCAGTCCTATACGGCGGCGTCCATATCGCGTATCTCACAAGGAACGCCAAGTAGTTCAAAATGAAGTGGATAAAATGATTACTAAAGACGTAATAGAACCCTCATCCAGCCCCTGGGCCTCCCCAGTCGTGCTCGTTGAGAAGAAGGATGGCAGCTGGCGCTTTTGCGTGGACTATCGCCATTTAAACAAAGTGACCCACAAAGATGTCTACCCTTTGCCTCGGATTGATGACGCCCTCGATTGCCTCCATGGTGCCCAATACTTTTCGTCTATCGACCTTCGGTCCGGCTATTGGCAAATTTCCGTCGACCCCATGGATCGTGAAAAAACCGCTTTCGTTACGCCCGACGGCCTCTACCAGTTCAAAGTCATGCCGTTTGGACTGTGTAATGCGCCGGCAACTTTCGAGCGCATGATGGACTCCCTTCTCCGAGGATATAAGTGGTCCATCTGCTTATGTTACTTAGACGATGTCATCGTCTTTTCATCTACTTTTGACAGCCATATAACACGTCTGTCAGCCGTTCTGGATGTTTTTCGAAGAGCTGCTCTCCAGCTCAATTCTGCAAAATGCCATTTCGGACGTCGCCAAATCACCATACTCGGCCACCTTGTCAGTGCCGATGGTGTTCAACGAGATCCCGAAAAGGTGCGAGCAGTACAACTATTTACTGAAACACGCTCAACCAAGGACGTCCGAAGTTTTGTAGGGCTATGTTCCTATTTTCGTCGATTTGTCCGCAACCTCGCCGACATCGCTCGACCGCTTACTGATCTTTTAAAGAAGGACGTTCCCTTCACATGGGGTATAGAGCAAGCGGACGCCTTTTCGGCTCTTATCCATCTGCTGACTACGCCACCAATACTGGCCCATTTCGACACAGCATCACCTACAGAGCTTCGGACTGATGCCAGTGACCATGGAATTGGAGCAGTCCTTGGCCACCGAAAGCACGGGAAGGACCGCGTGATTGCTTACACCAGTCGTCTTCTTTCACCTGCCGAACGGAAGTTCTCCATCACTGAGCGTGAATGCCTAGCTTTAGTGTGGGCCGCGGCGAAATTCAGGCCTTACCTGTATGGCCGAACTTTTTCCGTTGTTACGGACCATCACGCTCTTTGCTGGCTGTCATCGCTAAAGGACCCATCTGGACGTCTTGGTCGCTGGGCGCTCCGTCTGCAAGAATACTCATTCGTGGTCCACTACAAGTCGGGACGCCTCCACACAGACGCAGACTGTTTGTCACGTTATCCGGTTGAAACGCCCAACTTGACAGACCTTGATTCAGACCCCTGCGCTCTCTCCATCCACGCTTTGGGTGATATGTCCACCGAACAACGACGTGACCCGTCGTTACTCTCCCTCATCGAGCGTCTGACCTCTGCTCCAACAGACCCTTCCGTTCGCCCGTTCGAACTGCACGACAACATTCTGTACCGTCGCAGCTTCAACGCTGGTGGCCCGGAATAACTACTCGTGCTGCCCCATCACCTGCGTACCAGCGTTCTCGAACAACTACATGACGTACCTACAGCCGGTCACCTAGGCGTCTCTCGTACCTACGATCGCGTGCGACGTCGCTTTTTCTGGCCCGGACTGTATCGTTCTGTGGTTCGCTAGGTCACTCCTTGCGACCGCTGCCAACGTCGCAAGCGCCCCTCTGTGCTACCGTCTGGCCTTCTACAGCCCATTGACATACCGACGGAACCATTCTTCCGTGTTGGCCTTGACCTGTTGGGCCCGTTTCCTACGTCCACCTCCGAAAATAAATGGGTTGCAGTCGCCACAGACTACGCCACACGCTTTGCCATCACTAAGGCACTGCCGACAAGCTGTTCCACTGACGTCGTTGACTTTCTCTTGTATGAAGTCATTCTTCATCACGGCGCTCCGCGGCAGCTGCTTACTGATCGAGGATGGTACTTTCTTTCACGTTGTGGATGACATTCTCCGCGCCTGCTCCACTGAGCACAAGCTTACCACCGCTTATCATCCACAGACAAATGAATTGACTGAGCGTCTGAACCGAACGCTGACGCAGATGCTGTCAATGTAAGCTTCGCCAGATCACCGTGACTGGGACAAAGCACTCCCCTTTGTCACATTCGCGTACAATTCTTCACGGCACGACACAGCTAGCTATTCGCCGTTTTATTTGCTATTTGGCCGACATCCAGCATTACCATTTAACACGCTCCTTCCTTCGGCTGCCCCCTTGTCTACTGAGTACGCAAGCGATGTCGTTTCTCGAGCCCATGCAGCCCGTCAGCTTGCCCGTGATCGGCTGCACTTGTCGCAGGCGCACCAAAAAGACCGCTATGACAGTCGCCACCAAAGCATGCACTTCTCGCCGGGGTCTC
This sequence comes from Rhipicephalus microplus, assembly GCF_013339725.1. NCBI lineage: Eukaryota > Metazoa > Arthropoda > Arachnida > Ixodida > Ixodidae > Rhipicephalus > Rhipicephalus microplus. The sequence goes on along the minus strand of NC_051165.1, from coordinate 184,719,182 downwards.
TGGTACTTCTCTGGACACCAAACCGCCAAGTCGGCTTATCAGAGAAGCTACTATCACACTACCATGGCCCCTACAAAGTGTTACGACAACTTAGTGACGTGAGCTACGAGATCGCACCCCTAAACAATGCCTCTTCGACCACCTCACTCCAGAGAGACGTTGTACACGTTTCCAGACTGAAACCGTATCACCCTCCTCGTTCGTCGCCGCCGTACTAAGCGCCGTGACGGCGCTTCCGCCGCAGGGGAGTGATGTTACGGTGCATCATCGACAGGAGCAAGCGTGGCACTTTGCAAATATGAAGAAGACGCCTGTGCGTTAGGCGCTTGCGCGAGAGGCAACTCAGACATCTTGTTCGGCTGCCGATTCTTGGAGGACGCTATCCTGTAAGCCAAGACCTCTCCCCGTCACAATATATGCTTCCCCACAAAGCGAACTACGTTGCTTTCTTTGCCTGACAGTTTCACGCAGTCCCTTGCCTAAACTATAAGCACCTGAATTGCTAGTATTTTACAGCGAAAGCTGTTATGAGAGAACAACTCGGGTCATGCACAGTCCACCGCCGGCGGTGTTCGTAACCGCATCGCGCAAAATTAGGCGAAGAAACCTAGCACCAATGGCACAGTGAGGCTCGAGCCCGAGTCCGCTGGGTGCCAGCCTAGTATTCGACCACTGAAGGTTCTGAAAGCTGCCTCTAATTGAGTTTCTTTCTATTTTACACACCGAGGGATTCGTACAATGCAACTTTCATCGCATGAATAAAATATCGCACAGAGTGCCCATAAATAGTATTTTACTCTTATGAAGTGGTCACGAAGGATGAAGGCAAAACTTTGTTGAAGGGATCACGATTGCACATGAGACAATGACTACAAATATACGCTGCTCTGGCCTACAAGGCTGAGACAAAAACCTAAGTGGGTCCAACAGTTTAATTTCAAAGTAGCTCCTCATTCATTATATAATAACGACTGCAGCTCTACATGAAAGTTGAATCAAATGCCCGAAAAAAGAGGTGACTAAAGGAATTGCTACAATTCGTACTATGCTAGCTGAAATATTCTACTTTAGACGCTAAAGCATGCCTTTCTCACAGCTCGTCACCCACCTGTGCTACATTATGGCTCTGTTAGTTTAAGTAAGGCACCTAACTATTTTTTTTTACATTTTCGTAGCCGGAGGGAACATTTAAGGCTTCCTCGCGTAACATTTACATTTTGCTGTGCTTACATATATACGCACACATACATAGACGTGCGCAAACATACTTAAAGAGGGTTGAGGAGGTTACCTTCTAAATACGTTTTAGAGGCGAAGCTTCTCTAATAGTCTAACCTTGTCCTGCGTCCGGCGTAACCAGCAGTATCAGACAAACAGACGGACCGACAAACAGATAGACAAACAGACAGACGGACGAATGGACGGACGGAAGCACGTGTGGCCGCACTCACAGCGATGCGTGTGAGAGTGGCTTGATAGCAGCTTGGGCAACGAGCGAGTGCGTCCGCTTCGTAATGCATCGTCTTTCAGGGCGCAGACACGGACAGAACAAGATGAACGCTCGGTTACTATGCGAAGATGCCCTCTCTGCACGACCAGCAAGGCATAATTTACGATCGCGCGCCGAGCCAGGTCTTGCTCGGTCATAAATTGCAACGCATCGGTCGGCTCCGTGATTCTGTCAGCCAGAAGTATCGAAGCGTGCGTGGGTGTTTGCGCGCGTATGCAGAAAGGATCGACCTCGTCGCATTCGACGCAGCAGTGCACATGGAAGCTCGAGCACCAAGAAGAGGCTGCGTGAAGCCGTTACACGAGCAGTACTGCAGCGGAGACTCGATGATAGTTGTCCGGCAGCAGGCGCGACGTTACTTTATTCGGTAGCTGATATGTCGGCCTTGTCAAGTCCGTGCACGGCGTGTCGCTGCGCAGCGCACGACGCGAGATTAACTCCGCATCGCGCGCGCTTCATCATCGTCGGCGAAATTCCACGTTGGCGGTGCTAAAGCTGCTTATTAGAGATTTTGATTAGGACAAAAGGGCACGGGCTTTCGGCAAACTTCCTGTAAAATGTCATCACTTCGCATTAGGGCATAGCGGCTGTGAACTAACTGCCCTAGACAGGTGACACGATTTTTATCTTTCTATTATACACAGAGTGTCTGTGAGCAGATCCGCTCTACCAGCCTGCTTAACTATAAACTCGGCTTTTGTGGGTTGGACGCTAGGAGTCGCAGAGTGCGGACGCACGTTGTGTAGGCTCCGCAGTTTTCAAATGATTTTTGTTAAAAAATTGCGAAACTTGGCTAAGGACTCTACGCCAATCGACGGAGGAAGTTCAGCCGAACACCTGGATACCAACTATTGCAAGGTGGGCCCGCTTTTTCGGCACTGACACCGATAATTCTGAGTCGCCACGAAGATCAAACATTGCGTCTGCCGCCGCAGCGGCGGGGAGAGCTAGGTCCAACGCGTCGACGAGGACGCCTGGGGTGACCCCGGAACGCCTCGACGGCGCGTCTAGCACCACGATGGAGGTTGTAAGCGTGGAAGGAGAAGATATGCAACCGGAGGACTTTACCAACGACGCCGGATGGTGCGAAGTCCGCAGAAGAAACATCACGAAAACATCTGGAGGGATTTCAGGCCCGAAGAGAACCATGCTAAGAGACGCTGCTGCGCCGACGGGCGCGCCTGGGGACAGCAAGTGGAAAGGTGAACGAACCATACGACAAATTGCTAATGCAAGCAGACTTCCTCGTCTACCGGCAGAAGACTACAAAGTGATCGTGCGACCACGAGGAGGACTCAGCGTTTCGGAGCACAGGCAGGCACGCATATACTGCTGCCTGAGAAACGCCGCTGGCGTCGGTCGCGAAGCAGCAGAAGAAGACAGTATATGCATAAACTACAAGCAGAATATCGTGGTCGTCAGCACGCCGTCCGAAGAGCGAGCCAGGCGGTACGGAGCCATCACGAAGATCCGAGTGGGAGAGCAAGAACACGAAGCCAGCGCCTACAGAGCAGCGCCGGAAAACACATCTAAGGGACTCATAAGAGGGATATCCCAAGAGGAAAGTTCCGAAGATATTATAGACAACCTAGTGACAGCAAGAAACCCAAGCATATTACACGCGAAGAGGATGGGCAACACAGACAATGTAATCGTGCTCTTCGACGGACTTCACGTGCCGAGATACGTGAAATACGGAGCGCTCATCGTCCGGTGCTCGCTATACAGAAAACACATTGACATTTGCTACGAATGTGGGAGGCTGGGACACAGGGCGGACGTTTGCCCCAACCCAGACGAAAAAATATGCAGAGGATGCGGCGTGGCCAACCCGCCGCAAGAACACCAATGTGAAGCAAGATGTCAGCTATGCGGGCAAGCTCACTTTACGGGAGACAGACGCTGCAAGGCAAAGTACAAGATACCGTATTTGGTCCGGCGAAGACGCTGGGAGCGACGAAGAAGAGAGGAAGCGGAGGCCGAAACACCATACGGCATCAACGACTACAACAAACGAGCTGGCAAAGCAACGAGCGAGAACACCCAGGGATCAGAAGGCCATCGCACAGAAGGCTCACCCCCGGGACCATACGAGGGGGACAGTCGGAAGCAGCCCGGTCGCAGACCAAGGTCGAGGACCCGGTCCAGAACCCGTTCGAGAACCCGATCGAGAACCCGATCGAGATCCAGGGCAACGTCAAGATTGCAATCCAGCCGAGGAGCGGTAGAAACTCAGGCACAGGTGAGCTTTGCAGACGCGGTCTCTGGCACTGCTGTTACACCTACACGCGCGGGGTCCGCCTTAGAACAGGAAATAACACAGATCAGACAGTTGTTAGAGCAAATAAAGCGAGAAAACGCGACGCTAAGGGAAGAGGTAAAAATGCTTAAAGTAGAAAACGCTAAGCTTAAGAACCCAAAACACTCAGAGATGACCCATACCACGCCAACACCCATTAGGGCGTCGACACCTCTTCGAGCTCCGGCGACGCCCGTTCCCGTGTCGATGAGTGGAGAAACGCCACCGCATAAACGAAGGGCAAAGGAAAACGCCGATGAGCAAAGCGACTCTACACTCGGAGAAGTAAAAGGCATGTTTCAGGAAATGTTCGTAGGTTTACAGCAGCAATTCATGCAGATGCGCGCGGACCTACAACAGCAGATAACGCAGATGCGAGATGAAATGTCTCAGAGGTTCGACACCCTCGAGGGTAGGGTAGGGCAGCTGGAAAACGTCTCGAAAGACGCCCGACCCGCAGGAGCGAGGCCGGTCAAGAGCAAGCCGTACAGCAGACCACCTGCGGCTGAGAACAGCTGCATAGAAAACTCGAGTAGCCAACATGGCGCCGCCTAATGAATACACGATTTGGCAGTGGAATTGTCGTGGGTTTCGTCGTAAGCGGGGTAACCTGCAGCAATTCGTAAAAACCAAGCAAGCACCAGATGTAATCGCCCTCCAGGAAACTGGGGGGACCGCAAAATTATCAGGATACAAATCATATAGCACTTTAGCTGAAAAAGCAACAGTAACCACACTGATACATCGTAATATAACGGCTGTAGAACACGATACTGGCGTACGCAACATAGACCACGTCCTACTAGAAATTCTCCCGTCTCGAAAAAAGGAGGGAAGCTTGTTTGTGCTGAACGTGTACAGTCCACCACGACAAAAGGTAAAGTTTGGCTCGCTTTTCCGCAAAGTGCTAAACGTAGCGGGCAGACAAGCACTGATCGTCGTGGGCGACTTTAACGCACCACACGCCGCCTGGGGTTACACCATCGAAAACGTTAAAGGCCGCAACCTGTGGAACGACGCGCAGCACGAGGAACTCACGCTAATAACTAACCCACAAGACCCTACCAGAATGGGGAACAGCGTCAGTAGAGACACCACGCCGGACCTTACATTCATAAAGAATATATCCAACCCTCATTGGACCAACACTAACGTAAACCTAGGCAGCGATCACTACATTGTATGCACAATTTTACAAGCAGGTCCGCGTAAAAAGAAAGGTAGAAAAATAATGTTAACCGAGTGGGACACCTTTCGTAAGATAAGAGAGGACGATGCTACAGAGACCATCGAAGATATACAGAAGTGGACAGACACACTCCAGCGTAGCGTGCAGAAAGCCACCAAACATATTCCCGAAGAGGCAGGAATGGAAGAAATGGACAGCAAGCTCTTACACATGTGGGAGGCAAAACGCAGCCTGCAAGAGCGCTGGAAAGGTCAAAAGCACAACCGGCGTCTAAGAAAGAGAATCGTCGCGCTCGACAGAGACATAGAAGACTACGCAAATAGGCTGTCCCAGCAGCAGTGGGCAGGCATGTGCACTTTAATGAACAGGCAGTTCGGAATGTCCAAAACTTGGAACATTCTCCGAGGCCTCCTTGATCCAGAAGGCACGAAAACAACACAAAGACAAAACCTGCAACGGATACTACACAGCTACGCAGGTACAGAAGCAGAGCTCTTACGCGAGCTACGCCAGACATACGTAGGAGATGCCACAAAGGCGCGACTCCCAGAGTACGAAGGGAAGGATAACGTCGACCTCGACGCCTCCATAACAGAGGCAGAGATTCGATACGAACTCGGACGACTCAATCCCAAGTCCGCCCCGGGTCCCGACGGTATAACAAATAAAACACTTCGCAACTTAGATGATGAATCCGTCACTGCTCTCACAAAGTACATAAACGAATGCTGGGAGAAGGGCGCCATACCCCAGCAATGGAAAACCGCCAAAATTATATTAATACCCAAGCCGGGCAAAAAGCCGCTCATCGGAAATCTCAGGCCCATTTCATTGACGTCCTGCATTGGAAAGCTCATGGAAAAAGTAATTTTAACGCGTCTCGTCAGATACATGGACGACAACGAGCTATACCCACACACCATGATCGGCTTTCGACCAAGACTCTCGACGCAAGACGTCATGTTGCAGCTAAAGAATCAAATCATAGACGCCGAAACGCACACCCTGGATACAAAAGCCATTCTGGGCCTTGACCTGCAGAAGGCATTTGATAACGTCACCCACGAGGCCATATTGCGCAACTTGCAAAACCTACACGTAGGTCGGAGAGTGTACGATTACATAAAAGATTTTCTCACCAACCGTAAAGCTACAATCATGGCCGGGGAAGCGGAATCCGAAGAATTCGTTCTAGGCAACAAGGGAACACCACAAGTTTCGGTGCTTTCCCCTTTCCTATTCAACGTGGCGATGCTTGGTTTACCCTCAGAGCTGGAACGCGTCGAAGGGCTTCAGCACAGTATCTATGCGGATGACATCACCCTATGGGTGACGGGCGGGAGCGACGGTCACATAGAAGAGATTTTACAACAAGCAGTAAATACGGTAGAGCGATACGTGGAGAACAATGGCCTAAAATGCTCTCCTCAAAAATCGGAGTTATTACTCTACAGACCTACAAGCAGAGGTCGCAAGCGCATTCACGAACGACACAACATCACAATCTTAGCAGGAGGTTACCCAATACCTCAGGTACAACACATAAGAGTTCTGGGACTCCGAATATCCGAGAACGGACATAACGGGGAAGCAATAAAGTTCCTGGATAACAACACCCAACAAACCATTCGAATGATTCGAAGAATCGCCAACAAAAACTACGGCGTGAAAGAACACAACTTAGTGCAGCTCATCCAAGCCTTCGTCGTCAGCCGCATAGTGTATGTGACCCCATACCTCAAGTTGCAAGTGGCGGAAAAACAAAAGATAGAATGCATAATTAAAAAAGCATATAAGCAAGCCCTCGGATTACCGATCACCACGTCTAACGAAAAGTTCGAAGCGTTAGGAATGCATAACACGCTAGACGAACTTATTGAGGCTCATATGATAGCGCAATATGAACGACTCGCGCAAAGCAACACGGGAAGACACATCCTGCACAAACTTGCAATAAAGTACGCTGGCCAAAGCGGCAATAAATACGATATCCCAAAAGAAACCAGAGAGCGCATCATAATACCTCCGTTACCCAGAAACATGCACCCCGAACATCACCGGGAGCGGAGGAATGCAAGAGCGAGAGCACTGCACAAGAAGTTTCAACATGACGCGGACGTGGTATATGTAGATGCAGCCGAATATACAGACGGTCGACACATGGCAATAGTCGCTTCAAATCAAGCGGGCCACCTGCTTGCTAGCGGCACCATTAAAACAGGAAGTTCGGAAATCGCTGAAGAAACGGCCATAGCGCTGACGCTTGCGTCCACAAGGGCCAGCGTCGTAATCAGTGATTCTAAAACCGCGATTCATAACTTCGCTAACGGAAGGGTCTCGAAAGAGGCGTTAAGAATCTTAAATAACTTTCGCGGAGAGCGCGACGTTTATGTTATATGGACGCCCGCCCACTCCTCCCTCCCGGGCAATGAAACCGCACACACCCTAGCTCGAGAGTTAGCGAGCCGAGCAGGGGCAGGAATGACGCGGAGCCCGCGTGCGGAGAGAGACCGCATGTTCAGTTACAACGAAATTACCAAGCACTACAGATTAGGGAGGCAGCACTACCCGCCACCACACTCCTCATTAAATAAGCAGCAGGCGACAACGTGGCGCCTATTACAAACAAACACGTTCCCAAACCCAATCGCTTATAATCATTGTTACCCGGACCTCTACTCAGACAGATGTAAACACTGCAATCAGCGGGCGGACCTCAAACACATTATCTGGGCTTGCCCCAACATCGTGAAGGGGCCAAACACATACATGAATACGGAGCAGTGGGAGACCGCGCTGCTAAGCTCAAGCATCGAGGACCAACTACAGGTCATCAGGCAAGCCGAAGATGCCGCTAGGGCCCAAGGACTCCTAGCTGCCATCTAAGGGAGGGGAGTCAACTCCTCTAACACTTGCCGTTTCAATAAAAGTTGTTTCTCTCTCTCTCTCGGCTTTTGTGGTAGCAGTAGACAATGTGAAATCGAAGCTCCAAAAAGATGGTTGTTGGCATCAGCAATTTTCGGCGTTCAGAACAAGGCTGGTCTGCGTCCATAACGCCATCATAAGGCTTCAGTCAAACCTGATGTGACTGGGTGTTCGCGAAGAGTTCTAAGCGAGACAGCTTTTCAAGCAGTACTGTTTCATGTAGAAAGTAAACTTTTTGTAGCGGGTATTAAAGAAAAAAAGCTGTACAGACGCGAAGCATTGTGAGAGTCAACAAGAGCGAAGTTTCCATGAGCCATGATTTAATTCCTGCATAATTAAGGTCGATGAAACAAGAAACATAATTGTATGCACTGACTTTCAAGTGAACTTTATTCGGGAAGGCACCAAGGAAGAATCGAGGCTGTAATCGAAAAACGCGAGTGCATCCAGAGGTATTTCCATTCCGGCCATGAAACGTACGCACTGCACATCATTAAAGTGCCGTGCGACCAGTGTTGACCAATGAAATCGGTATTCGTCGTCTCGTATTTCCATTGTCGATTCACTGTCATCTTCTTCGAATACGTACGTTGTACTTTGTGCTTCGAATATTTAATAAGCCACATCCGTGAGCAAAATGAGGCACGTGCACCTTTAACATTGAAAGAGGCAGTACGAACTTCAGAACGGCCGTATTTAATACCCCTAAGTCCACTTCCCTTCTAGTCGCCAATGTCTTAGTAGTGTAAAATACCGTGGAAGTACTATATACATAGTAAACAGCATCATTACTATTTAGTGTGACAGGATTATTAGAAACTATTACTTGCATGGGTTAAATGTTTGTAAACGTTACTTCCTATACCGGCCGTCGCCCCGCCGCGGTGGTCTAGTGGCTAAGGTACTCGGCTGCTGACCCGCAGGGCGCGGGTTCGAATCCCGGCTAAGGCGGCTGCATTTCCGATGGAGGCGGAAATGTTGTAGGCCCGTGTGCTCAGATTTGGGAGCCCGTTAAAGAACTCCTGGTGGTCAAAATTTCCGGAGCCCTCCACTACGGCGTCTCTCATAATCATAACGTGGTTTTTGGACGTTAAACACCACAAATCAATCAATCAATCAATCAATCAATCCTATACCGGCCGTCGTATGATCCACTACAAATATGACAGCCTCGTAGGTAGTCTAGGCGAACTAGACGTTTTTTATTACGTTGGAAAAAGAGTTTTGTGCTGCGCCATGAAACACGCATGTGCAAGTAGTAAGGTGTAGTTACGGGTCCAAAACTGCGATTATACGGGTAAGTTCATCACTACTTATCAATGGGGTGCGTGCTAGCCCGAAGTAAATGAATAGGCTCGAAGCTGCTGTTTAAGCACGTATTTTTTGTAGAAGCCTCCTATGTGTGCGTATATATGCTCTCATCTAAGGTTCATTCACGCTCGCGTGTGCAAATTATGTGTAGATACCAATGCACTGCATATTTACCAGGTAATCCCGGGAAGTGATTATCGGTTAATTGGAGAAACAAGGCAAATTTGTGATAATGTTCTTTGCTTTTGTAATGCATGTGACTTCCATGGTATATGGAATGTCCTTCAACTAAGGTCACTAACATTGTATTGCTACTTACCTGCAGATAAGACAGAAGGCTACTGGAAGTGGATATACATGCGAACACGGGCCGAGAATTCAAGACAGTGGTGGTGGCGTATTGACTTCTCAGTTGTGCCCGTGTTTTTGCGCCCAGTCTATTAACATGAATACGCATCAGGCTACAGCTCGGTCCTCTGTTGTTCTAAAAACGATGGAAGCTTGAAGGGGTGAAAAATGTTTGAACGTGGGTGGGGCTGAAGCCACCATTTTATTCAGTGAACGCGAATTGCCAACGTTTCCTCGATAAACGACGCACTATGAAAGTAACACTCATGTGCAGTGGGGATGGGTAGATACGTGAATAGTATGGCATCCACACTCTCGGCACTCTCGCAATTCTTTTCAAGCGGGTGTTGCTGGATTATAATGGAAAGCCACTGAAGTCATCTATGATATTCGCAAGTAACATTCAAGCATCTTTTTTACTGGCATCAAAGGCCTGATCACGATAAAAACGTTTGTTTGTTTGCTATTCTGTTTATTTATTTACTTTTTTTAGCCCTCTCTTCGATTATTTCGGCACTCGTAGAAAAATTTCTGGTGGTCATAATTTTCCCGGAGTATACCTCATGAAAGCATGGAGGGATATTTCGTCATCCAGGATAACGTAATGGTTGTTTGTAGCGATATCGCCAAGTTGCACCTGGCAACGATTCAATGAAATGACGGGTAACACACAAGGGTACAGCAGTTTGGGCCGGTCCCTTCACGACTTCCGCGAAAAAGAGCCCCAATGAACAGAACGGAAGAAAGGAACAGATAGCCGGTTCTTTGCACGTCGATATAATCAAAGTTCTTTCGTGTCCTTCTTGTCTCTGTGTCGTCGTTTTGTTCTCGCGCTATAACTATCGTAATGCCATACCAACTAGCCCAAGCTGCCACACTTCTATCTTACGTGAACTTGCATCCCCTTCGTTTGTGCTGCCCTCAAATTAGTAATTGCTCTACGCATGCAATCTCAAATAGACGAAAACACGCGTGCCTTGTAGCTCACGGGAAATTTATGAGCAACGCTTACATATTTCAAAACACAGTTGCCATGAAATACCGAACGCTGCGCGATGTGCACGAATAGGACCAAGTGGCGCCTCCCTCCCGCGGCTCATAGCCGACAGAATTCAAACCGTGGCGGGATATCGCAAGCGAAGCGCTGCGATCGTCGTTTGAGCTTCCACCCTCCGGAATCTATTAGAGCTAACCCCGCCTGTGGCGTGGGCCCCCTTCAATATGAATGACCTTGGGCCGGTGTGCGCGCATCGCGTGCAAACTACGTTTTGTGGGGCGTCAGTGGTCCGATAAGCAGTCGTTTTGTGCGGCTGCTGCACGCAACACCGTCGGTCGGGGGACTGCACGGGCAGCTGGAACACGAATGCATAAAGTAAACTGAGGGGGCGGATTGATGGATGAGTTATTTATACAGGATACCATGACTGGACTTATCGGTGGCTGAAACTTTTTGAGGTTCTGAGTGCATAGTTGGGAGATGCGAATGGTATAGAGCGTAAAACTCATACCATCGTTAGAATAGTTGCTCGGGTCATGCTCAGTTATCTTGTTAGTCAATAGCGGCGTCACTTGCACTTGATCGTGTAATAAAAAAAAAGTTATTTTTGCTGTAGTAACCTAAGCGAGCTTTTCGGGAGCCGCATGTAACACGAATACTCTGTCGTAACTCTGCTGCTTGCAGTATCCTGCTGTCGAGCTTCGGACAACATTATTGTGAAGACCCTCGAGGCTTTTTATGGGGCTAGGTTTGATTGATATATTGATATGTGGAGTTTAACGTCCCAAAACCACCATATGAATATGAGAGACGCCGTAGTGGAGGACTCCGGAAATTTGGACCAACTGGGGTTCTTTACCATGAACCCAAATCTGAGCACACAGGCCTACAACTTTTCCGCCTCCGTCGGGAATGCAGCCGCCGCAGCCGGGATTCGATTTCGTGACCTGCGGGTCAGCAGCCGAGTACCTTATCCACTAGACCACCGCGGTGGAGCTATGGGGCTAGGTGCATCATACGTTAATTTTGGTTGACTTTTATGCCTATGTACAGCATTTACAACTCACTATAGGTCTACCAGTGAGCTGCTATCCCTGTGCTTTCAGCACTATAAGCCGTGAAAATGCGCAAAAGACACACTTCGTGGGATGTTCACGAAACACGTTCTTAATAATGAAATCTGGGGTCTCACGTCCCAGAACTATACGATTTGGCTCTGGGAGACGCCGTAGCGGAGGGCTCCGGAAATTTCGACCATCTACTGTTCCTTCAAGTGCTTTGACATCGCACATTGCATGGGCCTATGCCGTTTAGCCTCCTCCAAAATGTGACTGTCACGACCGGAATCGAACCTGTGACCCTGAGGTAAGCAGCCTAGCTCCGTAGCCACTGATGCGCCATGATGGACGAACCATATTCTTGACTTAGAGGGGCCCTGAAACACTTCTAAGTAACAATAGATTTGGCTCACTAACAGAGCATGTTGTCTCACGAATTCAACGCCGCAAATATTTTATGAATCCGTCCAGTAGAAAAGCGGAGTTACCTTTTTTGTAGCACGCTGCAATCGCATTCTCTCCTCTCGTCCTCACAAAAGCGTTTGAAGCAAAATATAGAGGGATGGCATGCGCAAAGAAAATACGTCACGCGCCTCGAGACCTTGAGCACTTTTTTTTTTCTTCCTCAAATACGCGGCTCGTTCAGCGTGACCGCGCGCGCACGCGCGGACAAGTCGTGGTCTTCTGCGGTGATACCTGTAACGAATGAGCGCCCAATGTTCAAATCAGTCAATGACTGATAAAGGCTCGTGTACGAGTCATTTTAGAGCTGCTTCTGTAATTTTCTACAGAAGAGAATGTAATATTCAGCCGACTTTGATATTTTATTGTCAATTGCAAGCCGCATGTTGTGCTATGATATTTGACTGCTGTGTTCTCGGGAGCTTCTACTACCAATTGGCAGCGTTTTTTCACCATGCTCAAATCGTTTTGCAGGGCCCCTTTAAGCATTAGAATGCATTAAAATTGCCACTCAATCTTTTTTTTATTCATGCTCACTTTATTAGTTCTCCCAGTAATGACTTATTCAAAATTTTGTTTTATTTAGATCGACATTTCACTCACGTATTAGGGGCGGAGCTTCTTATAGTGTGATTCATTCCGTCCTCCGTTTGTATGCAGTATGTATGTACCACCTCTAATTTATGAATTGCTTACTAGATGGCGTTGTGTGTATATGTTCTTGAGAATAATATTACTAGACGGCGTTAGTGGTCTTCGCACTCTTATAGTTGAATATATGCGGACAGACGGACGGACGGACGAACGCTTCGCCCCACTTATCATCATTCACTGCATGTAATAGCAGTAAATGTTATAGTTCTTTTCATGCTCTTTTTTGTTGTTTTGTATTTTGTATAACAGATAGCATACGTAAGAACAAAAAAGAAAAGAATTATTGTGTTTGACAGAGTTGACCTTTCTTTCGCTGGTTCTTTGTCGACGATTTCCAGAGTTTCTCGTATTTTATGACGATCAAATCATCCAAATCATCAGAAGTTTTTCGAGGCAAAACGGCTGCGCTAAGGGTAAGACGGCGTGCGGCTTAAAGTTCACACTTTGAAGGCATTCAGTAGGACTCGCGAATCACTGATGCGAAGAAGTAGCTGCCGAAAACTTGTGCGCCCTTCTCGAAACGGTTGCTTGCAGACACGGTTGCTTGCATCTTTAGACGACAGTACACCACCAGTTCGCGCCGCGCGAAATAACTCCCTCACTCGCGCTAAGGAAAAGTAAACACGTCTTTACTTTTTTTATGGAGATCTTTGCGCGACATTTGGCAAAGAGGAGCTTGTTCGTTACGGATGGCGTAACTTCCTAATGGTTCCCTCCATTCTACGCTCATCACCCTTAGGAAAACGGTGCAGTGCTTCAGGATTTCAGAGCTACAGCCCCAGCCATTCACGTAAAACTCACTTGAAAGGTGGTCATGGCATAACGATGAGGCCAAGCCTTTGTGGCTATCATTACTGGCTCATAACGGTGTCATGACTGATAACAAGGTGCTCTTACATAGGAGACAGAGAAACAGACAACTCACGACAAGACGGAGGTTTGAGTTGAACATAAACCACTCCGAGTACAAAAACGACAGTGTGGTTTCTTTCTCACCTTCAGTACCCTTCCTTCAGACGTTGTGCCCTTCTCATTATTTCTTCATAAAACACGTGGACAATGTCAGCACTAAGCTTTCAACCTATAGGCGCATCGCGTCTTTCGGCTGCGTGCTGTTATATTCGCTATCGCTGTAAAAAAAGACACAAAACGAAGTGAAAAACGCTGTTCATGCAATATATTTGTGCTAGACAAAAAAAAAATAACTGCTGTGCGACTGCATGGTAAAGAAGGCTATGAGATAACTCATGATTGATTTCTCTCTGACTTTCATGAATAAATATTATATTTCTTTATCCTCACTTGAACAGGTGGCTAGCGTTATGGATTGTGCCGAAAAGATTGGAAACGCCTGTAGGGAATAACATGCCCGTTCATTGCATTTTCAGAGGATGTTCAGTGGCCCTTGAAGCGATACTATATCATCGATATGGAATGTCACCTGAGCCTAACTTTGAACAGTAGGCTTTTTCCTTTCGTCGGAAAGTTGGCTCTAGCGACACTCTTCGTTCGGCGGGTTCTCTCCTCTTATAAGAGAGGCATTTTATGAACCTGGCATCAGAATATAGCACGGGAGGGCCATGTATACTAATGTAAAATACGGCCAAATATTTTCAACGTTTCTACAAATGTGTGTTTACAATCTCAGTGCTTTCTAGTTCGAACACTCTGCGAAGCAAAGCACTTCCCAATGTTAAGACTATAGCGAAATTACTAAGAATATAACGTCCAAACTAGTTATACTGTATATGGTACCTTTATGGTAGCATTTATACTGAACTCTACTCAAAACGTACTTGCACTGTGCTCTTGTGCGCATCTCACACGTCTTATACCTTTCGGTGTGCTGAACTTTTTTATCGAGGCAATGACAAGTTGAGACCACGCGAATCGTCTTCGCCATTATGCGATTGATTGATTTGATTGATACGTGGGGTTTAACGTTCCAAAACCACTATATGATTATGAGAGACGCCGTAGTGGAGGGCTCCGGAAATTTAGACCACCTGGGGTTCTTTAACGTGCACCCAAATCTGAGCACACGGGCCTACAACATTTCCGCCTCCATCGGAAATGCAGCCGCCGCAGCCGCGCCATTATGCGAAGGACGAGGTGTTGAGGGGGTGTTGCGCTCCGCATATTTCTTCTGTCTACCAAAGGAGAGGCTGGTGAACGCGAGTGGAAAAGGTGGGAAATCTCTTAACGTTAGTTCTCGTTCACACTCCACTGATTCCAGGGAAGAAGCCAAGGGCGAACTGGAGCGTGAAATGGTGAAAAGTAGGGAGGAAGAAGTTGCACCCCACTTGATCTCTGCTTTCGTGGCCCCTCGCTTTTAGGCACGCGTGACGCGAATGATCCGAATGATGGACGATGAAACCGCGCGCCTTCGTCTGTCGTTTTGGGCCATGACATTCATAAAAGCATGCGAAACACTTTTTGCGGGACCGTATAGAACTACTACTACTACTCCCAGTAACAGCGGTACTATGACTATGGTACCAGTAGTACAACTGCTACTACCACTCCGAGTAGCTGCACGCGAGAGTAGGACGAGTGCGAACAAGTATAGTATCCTAAATGAGCGCGAAAAAAAATTGGAAGTACAAATTGGAGACACCTGGACACAGCGCACAGTATAGTAGTAGTTTTACCAGTACTATTGAGAGGAGATTTTGTGCTGCTTGGCAGTATGCAGAACTATACTTACGACTGCTCATGGCCTGAATTACGTGATACACCAACGCCACCTCTCAGCTAAATTTTGGCGACAACAAGCAGTCGCCAACCTATAAACACCCCCTACATTTCCTTCAACCCAGTTTTCTTATTCTTTGTTTTCTTCTTCATTTTCTTATTTTTTGAATGACCGTGTTGGTTTTTATTGTATTACTAACCCCTAAACTATACAATGAAACTAGTCGAAGCTGTGGAGGCAGTTCTCGGGAACATTCTAGCACACTGTGGTTAAGAGAGTTACGCTGGGCGCGACCTTACAACGGTTCAGCCTCGATATTCAATTCCTAAACGCAATACGCGACATGCTTCGAATGGTAATTTCAATCTGCCCAAATGTTTTAATGTTTACGGAGAAAAGACTGATACAGTTTAGTGGAACAAAAATATGGAACACGGTCCCCCTAGAGATTAAAACGGCACGTAATTTCAGCATGGCATGTAAATCATTTTTTCTGTGGAGTCAAGACATGTAAGCATGTGTGTGTGATTCGATTTTCATTGTATTTTTTAATAAGTGCCTATGTATAAAAACTAGCTGCAAGCTAATAAGTATGCATATCTGCAAGAAAAAATGTATTACTGTGTTATCTGTATCACATGATTGTTTTTTTTATGTTGTTACCTCAGAGCTGACCTGTACACTTTTTTATGTTGCACATTGTATTGGACCGTCCACTAGCCACTTTAGGCTATCGGTCCAAATAATCCCTGTAATTGCATATATCTATTTATGAAAATAAAGCTTCATTGATTGATTGATTGATATATAGACCGTTCTTGGAGAGTAGGAGTGTACCCTCGAAGTAGTGCATTTGTTCACTCTCTTTCTCTCGACCGTTAATCCAGCCATCCGACCACTGCCGCTGGTGTGTGTGGGTTCTCTGCTTCTTCCATTTTGTTGCACGTGAGAGGTAAATGTGTTGTAATTTTTCAACGCCCTAAAACAATTGTGCTGCTGAAAATCTCACTGTTTCATGAGACCAGGTCGACATGTTACCACTGCGTTGTGTTTGCAAACACAGCGCAGGCTGCGACAACTATCAGATTGGTAAAACAAAGAGCTGGCAACTATGACATACAAAGTGTCCCACACGTCGAGATGATTTCACTTCAGTGGTATGCCTTCTACTTCAACGAATTGTTTATTATATGTGGTTCCATCATTTGTTGCCACTCTTTCATCAGGCGAGCTTGTAATTCTGGTTAGGTGCTCGTAAACTTTGTCATTTATTAGCAATGAGAACAATGTCAGAGCTGAAGCCTAATAAGATAATGTTTTGTCAAGTTAATATCAACACGCCTCATTTATATGCACCAGCACAAGAGCCACAATACCTGCGGCAATCAAAATATAAGCCAGAAATTTCGAGGTTATCCTTCTAGCACTTTCCAAACTATGTGGCAGAGAGGCCTGCATGGCATTAGAGTTGTTTTGCTAAAGAACGCGCCTCCAGCGTTGTTTCGAGGCCATGTTTTTTGGCGACTTCACAATTTTGTAACAACTAAGGTACCATTACGACAGCCAGACTTTTTTTTTTTCCGTTGTAACTTGGGTGACATACTAACACGCTAGCGATAAAGAGCTCGTTTCACAGATATTTCGGAATTGGTGTCGTTGGTTGCGACCGAAATATCGAGAAAGACGCAAATGAAATTAACGATAAAGATTCTGGGTCTTAGGTGGGATAAAACCAGGGCTGTTTGCGAGGAAAGCGGGTGTTCTACCACACAGCACGAGTTTGCTTGTGAGTACAGCGAGAATAATTACCACTGCTTGGAAATGCAGTGAAAGCTACTTTCATGCTTTACAAACGCATGCGTCATGTATACATGCTTCAAAATACATGAAATATTGCAGTAATAATGCATGGTACAAGCGTACGTTGCCATGGGGTACCAAAACATATGATTGTTATAACTACATGGTTTAAAGCCGGTCATCCAATACACAAGGCACACACGTCACTGCGCCTATTCCTTTAAGGCCACGTGGTGGGTGTATAGCAAGTTCAAAAAGATTTCATTCACCAAGTGTTTGAACCAAGCACTATGAACAGGATATCGCTATCACATCATCATCATCATTATCATCGTCATAATCATCCTTACTACGCCCACTGCAGGGCAAAGGCTTCTTCCATGATACGCCAATGAACCTGGTCTTGTGCTTTCTGTTTCAACGTTATATCTGCAAACTTCGTATAATCTCATCGGCCCACCTAACTTTCTGCCTCCCCTTCGTGCGTTTACCTTCTCTGGTAATCTAGTCAGTTACCCTTAATGACCAGCGGTTATGCTGCCTACGTGCTACGTGTCCGACCCTTGTTCATTTTTTATAAAATCGACGCCGAAATTTTGGAGTGCCTGTCTGTCTGTATGTCTGTATGCCTGTATATTTGTCTGTTTGTCCGCGGTAACATTCTCTCTAAACACACCAAACAATGGCTCAAACGACCAACACCATCTGCAGCGCCCACCAATACTGCTCAAGTTTCAGCGTTCATAGCTGTGCGACTGTCAATTAAAAAGCAGTTCTCACGCATATCTGAGGCACCACGACAACACGTTATGGTTTTGTATGTGTGCCTTTATACTAATGAAGGCACAAACAGGTAACTCTAAGGAACGTAGCGTTTATCACGTGGTGCTGACAGTGCAACGTTATGCTCAAAAAGGCAAGTATTTCCAACGCTTTGCTAAGACGACTTGGTGGTGGCACCTATCCGTCACTTTACGTTCTACTCCTTATCGCTTCCGAGACAGGCGCGCATCTTTCTCCGCGGGCGCTCACGCCTTCCTTCGTTTTCGAAGATAACAGCCAGATGGCTCTCGTGTCTAACGCGTCTCAATGCGCTCGTTCGCCTTCGCTGCACGGATATAGACTCTCTAACGCAGTGCTTCCAGAATACAATTCACCAATTTTCTCGCGCAGAACATCAAATAAAATTTTTGTTAACTCTCTCCACACGCAAGACTATCGTCTTTCGACGATATTTGCAGTGAAACATTCAGATATGGAGCAATTTTTTTCTTGATTTCAACTACAATATCCTTCACCCGGTTTGTTCTATGACCAACTCTGCTCTCTTTTTTGTCTATTAAGGTTACACCGATCATTTTATTTTCTGTCGCTCGCTGCGTCGTCCTCAATTTAGGCTGAACCCTCTTTGTAACCCTCCAGGTTTCCGCTCCGTAGGTAAGCACTGCCAAGATGCAGCTGTTATGTACCTTCCTGTTGAAGGTTAGTGGCAAATCACCATTCATTATTTGAGAAAGCTTGCCGAATGTGATCGACCTCATCCTTATTGTCCTAGTTATTCCACTCTCATGCTTCGGCTCCGTGGTTTTACTACCTGTCCTAAGTAGACATATTCCTTCACAACTCCCAGCGTCTCTCCACCTATCGCTAAGTGCTGTTTTCTGCCGAGACTGTTGCACATTACCTTAGTTTTGTGCATATTTACTTTCAGACCTACTTTTCTGCTTTCCGTGTTCAGTTCAGCAATCATGAGTTGTAATTCGTCCCCCGAGTTACTAATCAAGGCAATGACATCAGCGAATTGCTGGTCACTAAGGTACTCTCCAATAACTCTTATCCCTAACTCCTCCCAGTTTAGGGTCCTTAATACCGCCTGTAAACAAGCGGTGAATAGCATTAGAGAGATCGCGTCTCCCTGCCTTACGCCGTTTTTTTTTTGGGGGGGGGGGGGGGGGATTTTGTCGCTCTTTTTATGGAGAAATATGGCAGCTGTGCATCCTCTGTAGATTTCTTCCAGCATGTTTATGCAGGATTTTTTGATGCCCTGATTCCGTAGTGCTTGCATTACTGCTGATGTCTCGACTGAGTCAAACGCCTTCTCGTAATCTACGAAAGCTATTTCAGCGCATTTTTTATTACCTGATTGATAGTATGAATATGGTCTATTGTGGGGTAGGCGGTACGAAATCTTCCTTAATCCCTTGGTTGATTGAACTCTAATATCACCTAAATTCTATTAGTTAGTATTTGTGTAAGTAGTTTGTAGATAACGGACAGTAAGCTGATTGACCTGTATTTTTCAAGTCCTTGACGTCTCCCTTTTTTTTTAAATTAAGATCATGTAGGCGTACTTCCAAGATTCTAGTACGCTTCCCGTCAAGAGACACATTGTATATAAGGTGGCTAATTTTTTAAACACGATTTCACCACCATCTTTCAGGAGGTCCATTGTTACCTTATTCTCGCCAGCGGATTTGGCTCTGTGTATTCATTCTAGAGATTTCCTTACTTCCTCTGTCGTTACTGGTAGGATGTCAAATTTTCCTGGTCCATTGATGTTTCTCACAATATCATCCTGTTTCTTTTGACTTCTGTACAGATCTCTGTACAACTCCTCCACCATCTCGACTATCCTATCCATATTGGTTATGACGTTACCTTCCTTGTTCCTCAATGCATACATCTAATTTTTGCCATGCACAAGTCTACCTTCTCAGTTTTTAGTCTTCTGCCGCTTTTACGGCCTGCTCAATTATTTTCATGTGATACCTCCTGGTGTCAGCGACCTTACGCCTATTGATTAATGTCGAAAGCTCCGCCAGCTCTACTTTGTCGGTTGCATTTGAGGCTTTCATCATTTGTCATCTACCAATAAGATTTTTTTGTCTCCTGAGATAGTTTGCCAGTTTCCTGTCTAGTGAATGTGCCTCCAATTTCACTTGCACACTCTTTGATCATACTAGTAATAATATCGTTATTTGTGTCAACGCTAACGTCGGTTATCTTCTTTGCTGCCTCAAATCAATCCTGAAGCGAAACTCTGAATCCCTAAATTTGTTATTCTCACCACCGGTTCATTAATTGGCTTCTTGCGTATCAGTTTTTGTCTTTGTTTTTTTTTAATCTAGGTGAATGCAAGCTCTTAACATTCTAGGGTCACTTCATCTGATCTTGCCAACTACTTCTGCATCCTGTACAATGCCTGAGTGTGTACACAGAATCAAGTTAATTTCATATTTAGTTTCGCCATTAGGACTTCGCCACGTCCACTAATGGTTAGCCCGTTTTCTGAAGAAAGTATTCATAATCAGTGAATATTTGCGTTCTGCGAACTCTACTAATAAATCCTCTCTGGCATTTCTAGAGCCGATACCATATTTCCCTAATGCATGGTCTCCGGCCTGTTTCTTGCCTACTTTGGCATCAAAGTCGCCCAGAAGAATAGTATACTGTGTCTTTACTTTATTAATGACTGACTCTACGTTTTCGTAGAAGCGTTCAACCGAATGATCATCATGGCTTTATGCAGAAGCGTTGGCCTGTAACACCTTCATCTTGTACATTTTGTTAAACTTAATTATTATATTTGCCACCCTCTTACTGACGCTATAGTATTCCTCTATGTTGCCAGGGATGTTCTTGTGTATGAAAAACCCCAGTCCTAGTTTTTTTCTGTCAACTAATCCACGGTATCACAAGACGTGTCCCTTCTTCAGCATTGTCTAAGCCTCACGTGTCCTCCTTACTTCGCTGAGCCCTATTACATCCCATTTAACACGAATTCCTCGCGCAGCAAAGCTACGCTAGCTCCACTACATAGCGTTCTAGTGTTGAAGGTAGCCAAGTTCAGATTCCAATGGCGGCCTTTCCGCTATTGGCATCACTATCACGTTCTACTGTTAAAGATGAAGCTTAAGGATCTTTACACGTGCTGCTTAAAAGCTGCATTCTCCCATCGGCACCATTGCAGGAACGTCTCATGAGAGGGCCACCACAGCTTTCTGTTTCAGCAGTTTTTAAACTGGGTGCTTAGCGATTGCTTACGAGTGCTTTTACACTCACAAAGCTTTGCGGTATTTTGTTTACGTTCCGCGACGAACAGCATGCATGCAGTACCTCGTGACCTGAACGTATACGCTGCACACACTGCCGCAGAACCCCATACACCGACACGACGGCGAAACATCGCAGACGCTGAATGGTGCTGCGGCAGTTAAAATGGCAGTCTCCTTGGAAAATCGCCGTATATATACAACAAAAGACTGAAGAGAATGACGGTACGTCAATCGCTTTAGGTTCGGTGCCTTCTCAGGCAAGTTCTTCTGCATGCGCAATAAATGTTTGTGCATATATAAAACATAAGCGCACGTGCTTAGCGCACGCGCACGCATGAAACACTAAAATAACTGACAACCAATTTTTTATTGTACCTGTTTTCCTTTAGCACAACAGGAAGACTACCGGTTATAGTACCAATAATAAAGTGCTAACGAGGAAAACACTTTGCATGCAACAGATATTATCGATGTTTTTTTCTCCGCAGCGCTGACGAAGTTGCACATGCAAAACATGCTGCGAACAGTGCTAGGTATGCACGCTTGTTACTGTTAATTCAATAATTACTGCTTTAGAGCAAATTATTTAACACAGGGGTCAGAAAGGAAGAAGGCTGTCCCTATGATCTCTCAAGACCTCCGGCTACATTGAAAAAGAAGCTCCCATAACATCCATCACATTACAGAAAAACAAAGACAAGTTCATAATCGCGTTTGCCCGGAAACCCTCACATGACATTTTGTTGATTATCATTACTTGCTTTTCTTGTAAGATAGATGTCATTTCTACTCTGTCATTGCTTTGTCAACAGGACAAATAGCCGAAACGCGGATAGCCGACCTTTTCAACCAACCATGTTCTCGTCTCTTTTGAATGAAATATCTGAAACGCGGATAGCCGACCTTTTCAACCACCCATGTTCTCGTCTCTTTTGAATGAAATATTGCGCAATAACCTGAAATGAATTTACAATACTCTTGCCACTTCTGCAGAGACAAGTGTGACATCAGTGCGTGGTTGCACCCGTATTCGCGCGGTGATTTACGGCGCAGTCGCCCCCGGCAAAGCAGCACCCAATGGCGCCGTGCGAGCGACGTATTAACGAACACGATATCGATTTGCAGTGTGACTTATCTAGCGGGCAATATTGATAACTTACTCGGTACCACTCTGGTGAAAAACACACAAGAGCAATGGCAACCACTATGAGGCGTTCGCGAAGCTTCACATCTAATCATTACATGTGGCACCGATAAAGTAGAGGTTATAAAGAGGCACTAACTCGCGACCAATCTCTTGTCATTGTATTTATGTTCGTATTGCTATTAGCACTCTCTTTGTTCTGTATGGAGCTGATTGTTCTTCTTTTGAGAAACCAAGCAATGCAAAAAAAAGCGAAAGTTTACCCCCCTTCTCTTTTTTTTTTCTTCGACGGCAGAGCGATGCAGCTATGCTACGTCCAGAGGCGAATGAGGCACGTTGCCTTTTGGCCTTCGTTAGCCTCTTCCAAAAACCTTTCGAGCATCAACGGTCCGTGATCTCGAACCCGCGTGCCGTCTCAGCAACGCCCAGCAAGTTGTAAAAACTAGCAGCGATGGCGGCCGTGGGAAATAGTCGCACAAACCTCACTAGATGCCGAAGCCTTAGTGCAGAACTCATACAGAACTTAGAACTTAACAAAGTAGGCTGAGTCGCCTTTGGGAGTGAGAAGGAGGGGAGGGAAAACAGCACCCGCTCTCTTCCTTCTGCTTAATTGCTTTGTTGTAACCAGCTTCCCCCTTCCCCCCCTCCCGTTATTCGCCCCTGCCTTTTTTCTTCGTATCATCGACTCCTTCAATTACGCTCAATGGTGTACGGGAATAATGGGACCTGCACGCGCGGCCAAAGACAGTTTATTTCCCAAATTTTCGTCTTGTTTCTTGTTCTCACCTCCCTTCACGTGTTTCGTATCGGTTACGCTTGCCGCGTCTTCTGCTCTCAGTTGACTCGTTTTCTTGATTTATCTGTCGGGTGAGCCTCGCTTCCTCATCTCTGCTCCTTCCATCTATACCAATGTAACGTGCTTTCTTTTATTTTGCCAAGTGCACCACTCTCCTTCCGCTTCTTCGTCAATGAACAGCACACCCCGAGTGGCATACAGGGTTCAGTCCAGGCGATCCCATATTTAACGAATCTGCCAAATTTCATTCGCTTCGATGGAACCGTTGTGCATCAATGATTCCCTGCCTCCCCGCCGATGCCCTCATCGCTTGACGGTAGCTCCTCGCCCCCTTCCGCTCACTCCGACACACCCCGTTTCGCCTCTCGGGTTCTGGTGTAATTTTATTTTGCTAATACGCTCCTGTTGTTTGTTATCCTCGTTTTTTTTTCTCCTCGTACAGACTGTCTCATTCACTTTTGTTGTCTTTATTTAGAGATAACATCTGCTGGTGAATGTTTATACGCTCCTTTCTCGAGAGGAGCTTGAGATGCCTGATTACTGCTGAAGTTTTTCTCTGAACAGATACTTTCTCAGAACAGAATCTATCTATCTATCTATCTATCTATCTATCTATCTATCTATCTATCTATCTATCTATCTATCTATCTATCTATCTATCTATATATCTATCTATCTATCTATCTGAATTTAAAGCCTTGAAACAGCGATACGATTAGGAAGGACGCCGTAGGGGAGTAATCCGGAAATTTCGACCTCCTGAGGTTCCTTAACCAGCCCCTAAGCATATGTACAAGGGTGTCACGCATTTTCGCCTTCATAAAAAATTAGGCCATTTTGGTGAGGATTCAATTCTGCAACCTCCGGGCCAGCAGTCACCACAACCGCAAGGCAACCACTGCTGATGAAGGCTAATCAGTAAACATACCAAGAACCACTAGTACGGTTTATTTCATTGCGTCGTAATTGTAGCGCGAAAAAGACAAGGACAAGGAAAAGTACATTCCAAGTGCTTTAAGGTAGCATAAAGCACTTGTGTACAATTCTTCTCCTTGTGTTTTTCGCGCTACATTTACGCCGTAATAGATCAGTACCAAGTCGCTCGCCTCTCCGTTTCGAATTATTTAGTATGCGAAAATAGCGCTTGTTCATTCGTTAATGGTTGCTTGTGCATTTATTTGGTCGGTTGGTCACTTAATGGGATGGTCGACCGTGTGATCGCGAAATGCTGTTAACGAAACACTCCACGAAATAAAGAACTCCTTCGGCTGTTGTAATGTTGTTGTTGTTGTTGTTGTTGTTGTTGTTGTTGTTGTTGTTGTTGTTGTTGTTGTTGTTGTTGTTGTTGTTGTTGTTGTTGTTGTTGTTGTTGTTGTTGTTGTTGTTGTTGTTGTTGTTGTTGTTACATATGTCACGCTCGAATGCAGAATTCTCGTTAAGAAGACACGCTATCTTTCAGGCAGTCGCGTGTCTCGCGATAGTCCTAAAGACAGTCAACGTGTCCTATTAAATAGCAATGTACATAATTATGAGATTCACATATGTGAGAAAAGAAAAGCTATATTACTCTTTTAGGTACATATGGCTCATGAACAATTTTACGCAACCATGTCAGCATAAAGTGTTGGCCCCCGCGCATGGAATACGTTGAAAAATAGCGTGAGAAGAGCGGCAAAGTTAAGGTAAAATATACATATGCAATGCGATCTCGCCAGATACAATGCACTATTCTAAACAAGTTCTAAAAATATTCCTACTCGCTTCTGGAAATATTTTCGTACGAGTAATGCCCGCTATTGTGATGAGTGAGTTCACCATACTCGAGATCTTTCAGCGTCTGAAGGGCCTGCGATACAATGTCAATAGGTTGCGACATCAAATTTCTCCTTGTGTGCCGCGTCTCGGGTAAACTAGTACCTTGAAGAAGAAGATGTGTACGGAAAGCGCAACAAAGAAACCGATGTGATGAGATATAAACTTTGGGAGTGTGAATTTCTGGTATTGTGTAGATGAACGTTGATTTATGCTTACTCCCGTGCAAGAATGACGCTGCGATTCCGATGCAATGGGCGCCCATTCGCGAGAGACGTTAAGGTAATCCACGGTTCCTTCAGTACTTGCACGGCTATTGACACCACGAACTTGACTGACACATCCGTTGATCGAATCGTTTCTATGCTCACAATTTCTATGGAGCGATATATTGCTCGGCGACAGGAGGCAATAGAAGAAGCTCGCATGCATGGAAAAAAATTGCAACATATGCACGGCGTGATTGATTATGAGCCGGGCGAAGCATCCGTCCGTCCTTCCGTCCGTCCGTCTTCGTCCGTCTGTCTGTCTGTCTGTCTGTCTGTCTGTCTGTCTGTCTGTCTGTCTGTCTGTCTGTCTGTCTGTCTGTCTGTCTGTCTGTCTGTCTGTCTGTGCTGGATACGCCGGAAGGGTGTACTGCCGTAGGCCATAAAGAGCTTCGCCCCAAAAACATTTATATGTGCCGGCACTAAATGGTCCGTGAAGGGGTCAAGTCATTGGTTTGCGCCTTAACGCATTGCGTAGAGTTTGAGAAAAGAAGTCGCACCATGTTTTCTGTAGGCGATCTTGTTTCCTGCATTTTAGCCAAGGAGCCAATTAGATAATGGAAGCTGCTGGCGCCAGCTCCACCATCTTTCAGGCCGTCGCGGCTCTGTTTTGGGCCTCCTTTTCAACGAGTTCTGGGTCCCCTTTGCTCAATCGAGGACAATTTGCAGGCCCTGCTATTCAGTTCACTTGCGCAAGTTTGGAGCGCAAGGCTGAAACCCGTTAACATCTGCTCTAAACCATTTACACACTTTCAGCCTTCTGCCCCCAATGTTCCTTTTTAAATACAAGGAGTGTATATTGTATTTGCTTTTTCTTTCATATATATGAAGCATTTGTTTCAGCTCACACTTGAAAATGTAAAGCGGAGGGCAAAACTACGCGAAGTGACGAAATGGTGTGGACACGACGAATGCCGTCATGTTTCACAGGATTCATTTCAATGGAGTCGACACGTTCTAATATAGATATGTCTTTACCTGTGTGAATAGCTATCTCTAATCGATTAGTCTTCCTTGAAATTACATGTTTATCTGGCTGTATCCTTTACTTGAAAAATAGTTATTACACAGCATGCACATGTAACATGTGTGGCTTTGGAAAAAAGGAAAAAGAAGTGGTAAGAGGCTGGATGAACTGAAGGTTATGTATTTTCAGCGAACATAACGCTTTTTTTTTCAAGTGACAGAATGGTTGAGTACTACTCCGAGCACATTTAATAGTTTTCACGACTTTCATTTTGAAAAGAACCGAGAATTTGGCGAGTTTAAATTGATCCTATTATAACAAAGAAAATGTAAATTTATGTTCAATCTCTCTGCCTCTTCAGGCAGAATGACCTCATTTTCCCACTATTTCTGCCCTTTATCACTAGTTTTATGCCACGAATACTTTAACCATCTCTCACTTGCTTTTACCACGAACGTGTTCAGCTTTCCGTGTTTGTATCCCCCTTTACAACCTCACTAGTTAATGCATATTGACGCATAGAGATGTTCTGCGCATAAACGTACTTCAGATGGTCCCACTTACTGTAAGACGTGTGTGAAGTATAGAGAACTTAGGCTCATCGGTTGATGGTCATCGTAAATGCTTTTTAACTACGGTTGCAAACATGGCCAAAGAAGTGGGAAGACTGGACATGTGCAGCATGTTTAACGAGCTTACTTAATTCTTTAGGCCGTGCTCAAGATGATTCATTCACGCGTTTCGTTCACAATGTGTTTTACAGTGTTTAGTATCAACGCAACACTCCAGTGCACAAGGGGAGAAATTCGGCCTTTTCAGTGAGACATTAGGCAATTCTCAGCACAAATTGACATAAAGAAGACAAGGGAGGACCCAAAACGTGCGCTAAATTTCAACGAAATGGTTCATTTCAACCGAAGCATGAATATATAGAGTGGTGGTGCTCACACGTTATAGAGCCAGGTGTCGTGCGCACAGAAGTACTTTTTTGTCATTCTTATTTTTACATGATATGCACTGAAACTTGCATGGTTTCTTATCATAATACCTTTTACAAAACGTGTGAACCAACCACATAACTAATGCACGTTCAGAAAATTCCACTCTTTTTCTGAGAGAGACAAAGATGACATGCTTACACGATCGCTAGAAGTAGCGCACATGTTGTGTCCTTCCTGCTCGTCCTTAAGCCACTTTGCGCCAAATATTGCCTAACGCCAATTCACATAGAACCCAGAACCCTCGTCATTGCTTAATTGTTACCTATACATTACATTTACTGTGAATACAGGCTAAAAAAAGAAACATTAAGGAGAGGGGTCCGCTTTGACCTGACCTGTAACGATTTATTCAGGCCACGAATGCCTCTATAAGCTTTGCTGATGTCATTGACTACATACGTTACGAATTGCCTCATAGTAACTCTCTCAAATAGCCAATCGTGCTTAATACTTTGACCTGCTTTTACTGGCACGGTATCTTCCCATTTTATTTTTCCTTGCCACTTAATCTTCTCCCATAGGTTAAGCTGCTGCTGACCCTTTCACTTACGCTGTGTGCCTCGAAATTATGGCCTGACCTGTTTTTGTTTTTTTGTTTTTTCGACAGAACTGAGCCTGCGCCCCGAGCGGCCAATTCAGTTGCTCAACGATGGCTTCTGGCATGTTGGATGAAGGGAAACGGAAACGTGCAGTCAGACACTTGACCCGTCGTAAATTTTCGTGTCTGCTATACACGAGAACCTTGCTCGACTTTCTCCGCTCATATTTCTATTTTTTTTTTTTCGACGACAACGTTCCGCACCGTTTGGTCTTTTACGAACAGCCCCATTAATCTGAAACGTACATCGGAGCTTCTTGCACAGGGCTTCGACTCTTCCTTCCAAAAGTATTAGTTATTATTTGAGTTAAGAAGGAGATGACTTTCTGCATTTTCGTACGTGCATTTAGCGTTTTTCAAGAAGCGTAACATATTGCCGGCAGTCACTACTCGGCAGAAATGGCCTACACGTGCTTTCTAAATTTGTCCCCTTGGCTAGGTTTGTGTACGATACTTTGTTTAAGCTAGTTTTGTCAAGTTGGGGTCAGAACACAGCTCACACTTTGCTCGTTGCATGAACTCATTCCTCTGCGTGGTCATTATGCCTTGACATAACTTCAGCGTGCTACGTATGACTGTAACTTAATTCCGTTGGTGAAGACACTACGATGTTTGACGGGTCGTTTGATGTGTCGCATTTCAGAAGCATCGTCAAAAGCAGTGCTTTCCTTTTCTCGAAATGAATGCACCTAAAAACTGACATTACGTAAAGATTCCGACTCTTATGATTTCATTCTTCCTATATCAAAATATAAGATTGACTGAAGAGTGATGAAGATGTATTTAGATGCTGATTCTAATAAATTACTACAACTCACACAAAACAACACATTACTGCATTTTTAATGCAAGACACGGTGTTTTGGAATTATATTACGTGAATCGGACAAATTTGTAGATAGTGCATCACAATTCACGCCTGAGGGGGTTATGCTAACCAGCTTCGGTATCACGACCATAAAATTCATTTATAACCTGAAAGCCACACTCTCTACTGTAACAACAACAGGCGGACTGCTGAAGTTTTAAGAAGTCGATTTTTGCTGCTTTTCATTATCATAATTACCGTTTATATCAGTTGCAGAACAAATTAAGCGCCTAAAGAGGTTAATTGTTGACGCAGGTAGGTGTAGTTTAGGAAGTAATATTGGCCATGTGAAAAATCAGCTGGCAACGCACTTGTTAACTTTGATCTTTACCGCATGTGCATGCCTCTTAAAAAAACAATAATATCAGAGAGTGGAAAACAGACATACCTTCTAACCAGTTTAAACAGCTCAAACTTTTCAGTAAAATTACAGCATCCTTAGCTTGCAAATACATTTTCAAGTTTATTCCGTGTTGTTATTCTGCGTCTTTTGTCAGAACGTTTGTTTTATACGGCTTTTAACTCTTCAAACTTTGTAGAAGTCCCCAAAGCCTGCCTGAATCAGTGTGACTTTCCCGTCCCAATCTTCCATGTTAAAATTATCGCAAAAATGATTTGCTTACTATATTACACCAAAGCCATGTGATTCCGACTTTTTCAACTGTTTAATTATCACTAAATTATCTAAAGAGAAATGGTCAGTATGTTATCACAATCTATGAATAGAAAATCATTAAAAATATTTGAAGCTTGGCATTTAGCTGACAATAGCTCTATTTTGCAATTCTGTCTATGCAAAGAACGTATTTGTCACTTCTATGTAGCAAGCGCTTGCCACAACGTTCACTATCCATGTAGTTATTGCAGTTAGCAACTGCTGAATTAGTTTATGCTACTTGCTGTGAGGCTATCATAAACAGTTAGTTACCTTACTACCATGGAAGTGAGTACGTATGCTTGCCTATACACCCCTCAGTGAAGGTTACCCACGATATGTTTACGCCCATTTGGTTCATGTGTGTCGTTGCCAGTCTGATATCAAGTTGAATTTAATAAAAAGAAGCATCAGCTCAAGCAAAAAACGCCAGGCCTGCGGCCGCACAGTAAGATAATCAGAGCGAAAGCTGGAAGAGTGACATTTCTATCCAGCTGCAAACTCTCTTGGGGCTACTAACGAAGTGTAAATGATTATAAAGACTAATGAGTATCCTATTAAATAGACATAAAATAGCACCTTCACATAAGAATATATATATTGAAGCAAAACAGTAGGTTCATTATCTTTTCTTTAACACCATGACACTTCTCAGTCTGCTAGAGGGAAGTTATATTGCTGAGTCAGTGATCTTTATTTCACCACAGACTCAAATTTCATGGATGTCTCTCAAAAGCTTTGTGGCATGTGCTATGCGCTGCATTCAGCAACGCCAAATTATTGAAGTTTACCAGATTTGCTTTTTTTCATCATGACCAGTTTTTCTGGTCAGTCCAGTCTTGCTGCTCAATGTTAAATTATATTGAAATAACAATTTCTGCTCGACTTGTCTGCCACAGCAGTTAATCATCGGAATCTCAACGAGCTGGTTGTGCCCATTTGTCACACCTGTCCCGTTAATTAGGGAGGCGATCGCCGGGCTAATTCCAAGAGCCGAAGTATCGGCCCCCCGAACCGCACCACGAAAGCGTGGACAATTTAGAAGTGGTCCTTATTGGTGCGCCAGCGGACGCCGGCTGTGGCCCAAAGAACAAGTCAGAGCCGAGAGTTGATAAACAAACAAAATTATATTCTCATTAACGGCAGATCAAAAACAATACACACGTATGCACACTCCACAATAGTTACATACAATACGTCACCAAACAGACAATGTACTACACAGTACAATCAACCACACTTGAAACAACGGACACAGACAACAATACGCACTACAATGCAGTCGCATGCATTGAACAACCAAGACACTTAAAGACTAAAGAGATATAAAACCTATTCAGTCCAAAGTCCTTGGAACAAAAGTCTGAATGATACTCTTCCGAGAATCACTCACTCAAAGTCCAGCGTTGTTGTCGTTCCGCAGCTCTCGAAGTTCTCTCCCAGGAAACCTCCCGTCTTCAATTGGCCACTCTTCAAACTTCAACTTCTTCGCCCGAACACGTCGGCTTCACACACGCAGCTGTTGCCACGCGTCCTCGCTCAATAGCGGTAAACCCACGCTCTTGCCTGTAGCTCGAGCCGTCCCTACGGACCAAAAACTTCGCCGACTACACGGCGGACTCTCTACGCACCCTGGCGCTCACTTCCGTCTCCTCCTGTTCTGTCACTACGGGCAGAACCTTCGCCGACTACACGGCGGAATTCCTACGCGCTCCGGCGCTAACTCTCCGTCTTCTCCTGTTCCGTCACTACGGGCAGAACCTTCGCCGACTCCACGGCGGAATCCCTACGCGCTCTGGCGTTAACTTCCGTCTCCTCCTGTTCTGTCACTACGGGCAGAACCTTCGCCGACTACACGGCGGAATTCCTACGCGCTCCGGCGCTAACTCTCCGTCTTCTCCTGTTCCGTCACTACGGGCAGAACCTTCGCCGACTCCACGGCGGAATCCCTACGCGCTCTGGCGTTAACTTCCGTCTCCTCCTGATTTCTCGTCTCGGCTGCTCGGTTAAATACCTTGCGCGCGACTTTCCAGATCTTTCTCGTCCTTTCGTCGGCGCGATACGCAGCGAAGGCTGGGGAGAGGGGAGACGGTTTGTCTGCCCTCCGCGTCGGATGACTCAGCTCGGTCTGACCCCGCCCCGTTCGTTCGAGAAAAATCGCGGTCTTGCTGGGCCGCAGATGTGGGGTGAGGAGGATCGTCTGCGAAGCCGTGCTTCTGCGGGGAGAGCGCGCGCCCGGGAGCCCTGGATGTTTGCTTTCTTTTTTTTTCTTTTTACCTCGCGGCGTTTCTGCCGCCCGTTGTCGCAAGTATTTGGCGGCGCGCTCTTGTTTAGCGCTCGTTCTGTGACACTGCCCCCCACTTTAAGAATATTATCTCATAATATTCAAAACCACACAAACGAGCGCGAACAGTCACCACACATTCTCACAGACTGTAACACAATCCGTCGCTCATGACACTTCACATTCACAATATATCACTCAATACAATCGTACAATGTAGTTCAATTCCACAACACATGAAATATAGCCACAGGTACATGCCTACAACACTTCATCACACATTCTAAACAATACAAACGTACAAAGTTCTGTCTATACAACAATTATACAACACTATACATCACACCATCGCACAGAACACTGACTCGCTCGACATACACTTGAGACACAGGATAACAAGAACATTAACACAACATATGTCACTCAGCCCTGCCAAACACATTCTGATTCCACCTCAGCACCTATCTTGAGTACTTCGAACAGCGCTTGCGCCCCTTTTTGCGGTGCTCGCTCGATCTATTCTTGTGTTTCCACGTTCTTTTTCGGCGAGCCCTTTCCAACGACGATATCTGGGGCGTCGTCTCAGCCATCGTTGTCTCTTCCGACACCGTTAACGCGTCATTACATTCGACGGGTCCTGTCTGTTTATTTACCCGCTTGATAATGCCTCTACATTTTGCCCGGCTGGCCAACCCCGTCTCCTTTACACTGTCGGTCGGTTGAGGTCGTGCCGACGTAAGTCCGGTTGCTCGGCCCGTGAACTTATTCGACACGATCGTCTTCTCCTTCGCTGTCTCTTGCGCCGCAGCTTCACCTTGGGCTCTAGTAAGATCCGTCACGGGATGCTCCTCCACTGTATCTCGCGGCCGCTGTGTTGGCGAGGGCTCTATCTTCGGGTCTTCTCCCAAACATTCTGGATCACTTGGCCCTCGCGCCCCGTCGATGTTTCCGATGACAAGGTCATACAGGGGGGTCGTCATGCATAAAGCAGTAACCTTCCCGCTGAAGTACGGGGTTTCAACTTCAATTTCTGCTTCGGGAAGCATCCGGACAGTACGGTCAATTAGGCAAACCGGTTTCGTTCTGCCTGTCAACTCTCTTTCCCGTACCAAATTTCTCCTCACGATAACCGTGGAGCTACCGGTGTCTCTTAGGACCGTAATCTTCTTGCCTGCAATCTTTCCAGGAAGCGTTGGCATTCCCTTCGTAACACCGGTTGGCTGTTTTGACATTACAGCACCCACAATCGGAATTTTCTCCCCATTTTTCAATTCTACGAATCCGTCGGTGACGGCATTATTATCAGATTTCGGTGCTGCTTGCACACAGGATACCTGGTGAGTTTGACTCACTCCGTTCCGACATGCATCTGCTTTGTGCCCAGTCTGACCACACTTAAAACATTTCACTACCGTAGGGCTCGTAAAGATCGTTCGACAGTTTTTCGCGCGATGACCCACTCGGTTACACAGAAAGCATCGCTGAATGCTCTCTGGTGCACGCTTCCTTTCTTCGGGAACCAATTTCTTCGAATCATCGGGACACTCCTTCTTGACCTTCGCCAAATTAGTTCCACCTTGCGCTTCCAAGAATTGATCAGCCAATTCAAGCATTCCTTCAAATGACTCCGCCTTCCTCTCTTTCAAATACAGCGACAGGCTTGGGTGGCAACTAGTAAGAAATTGTTCTTTAATTAGCAGCTCTCTAAGCTCATCATACTCCTGTGCTGTCCCTGAAAGTTCAATCCATCTGTCGAAATAATGGCAAAGTCGGGCAGCATACTGCGTAGCTGTCTCACCATCAGCTGGCTTTCCTGTCCGAAATCTGTCCCGGAATCCTTCCACAGTGAATCTAAATCGCTTCAACAAAGCAGCTTTCACCTTTGCATAGTTGGCTGCATCGGTCGGCGTCAGCCTACCGTACACACTGAGCGCTTCACCACTCAAGCAAGTACTCAAAGCAGTGGCCCATTGATGTTCCGGCCAATTCTGGCTCCTCGCAATCGTCTCAAATCTGTGGAGGTACGCGTCTAGGTCGTCCTTCCTTTCATCAAACGCTACGAGCAGCTTGCTTGGGTTCAAGCGGAAGCCGTGATCTTCCCGTTCGCTGCTTTCAACTCTAGCTTGGACGGAAGTTTCACTTCGCTGTTGCAAACGGAGCCGCTCGAGTTCCATCTCGTGCTGCCGCTGCCGTTCCCTTTCAGCCATCTCCGCTTCTCTTTCTTCTTTCAGCTGTCGCTCCCTCGCTTCTCTTTCTTCTCTCGCCCTTTCGGCTGCCAACTTCTCTCTCTCCAGCTCCAACTTCAATTGCTGCTCTCTTTCTTCCTTCGCTCTCTCAGCTGCCAACCTCTCTCTCTCCAACTCAGCTTCTTTTTCCGCTTTGGCTCTTTCGACCGCCAACCTCTCATTTTCCAGCTCGGCTGCTTTTTCTTCTTTTTCCCTCTGGGTGACCCACTTCCGTAGTTCGGCGCCAGAAAGACCCATCTTTTCACCAAGAGCAACTAACTTTTCGAGATCCATGGTGTCTCGCAAATAAAACCTTGCCGCGTGCAAAAAGTATCTGCCTAGATCAGTCTATCGGAACACTCCCCTGCACTCGTTAACTAGAACACTGAACAACACACAAAATCGTTCCGATAGCACTATCAACAACTCGAGGCTCTTTCTCACTACTTTGGGCACACTGTGCACCAAAAGGTCCTGTATCGCGGACGCCAGATTAATTGTCACACCTGTCCCGTTAATTAGGGAGGCGATCGCCGGGCTAATTCCAAGAGCCGAAGTATCGGCCCCCCGAACCGCACCACGAAAGCGTGGACAATTTAGAAGTGGTCCTTATTGGTGCGCCAGCGGACGCCGGCTGTGGCCCAAAGAACAAGTCAGAGCCGAGAGTTGATAAACAAACAAAATTATATTCTCATTAACGGCAGATCAAAAACAATACACACGTATGCACACTCCACAATAGTTACATACAATACGTCACCAAACAGACAATGTACTACACAGTACAATCAACCACACTTGAAACAACGGACACAGACACAATACGCACTACAATGCAGTCGCATGCATTGAACAACCAAGACACTTAAAGACTAAAGAGATATAAAACCTATTCAGTCCAAAGTCCTTGGAACAAAAGTCTGAATGATACTCTTCCGAGAATCACTCACTCAAAGTCCAGCGTTGTTGTCGTTCCGCCAGCTCTCGAAGTTCTCTCCCAGGAAACCTCCCGTCTTCCAATGGCCACTCTTCAAACTTCAACTTCTTCGCCCGAACACGTCGGCTTCACACACGCAGCTGTTGCCACGCGTCCTCGCTCAATAGCGGTAAACCCACGCTCTTGCCTGTAGCTCGAGCCGTCCCTACGGACCAAAACTTCGCCGACTACACGGCGGACTCTCTACACACCTCTGGCGCTCACTTCCGTCTCCCTCCTGTTCTGTCCACTACGGGCAGAACCTTCGCCGACTACACGGCGGAATTCCTACGCGCTCCGGCGCTAACCTCTCCGTCTTCCTCCTGTTCCGTCACTACGGGCAGAACCTTCGCCGACTCCACGGCGGAATCCCTACGCGCTCTGGCGTTAAACTTCCGTCTCCTCCTGTTCTGTCACTCAGGGTTAGCTACACCAGTCAGCAATGGTTACTCAGGATATGTTTGAGCTAATTTGGTTTACGCCCAATTGGTTTATGTGTGTCGTTACCAGACTTATATAAAGTTGAATTTAATAAAAAAAAGCATCAGCTCGAGCGAAAAAATGCCAGGCCAGCGGCATCACAGTAAGATAATGAGAGCGAAAGCTGGAAGAGTGACATTTCTGTCCAGCTGCAAACTCTCTTGGGGCTACTAACGAAGTGTAAATGATTAAAAATTCTTTTTTGATTAAGTAGACATAAAATAGCACTTTCACATAAAATATATAAAACGAAGCAAAACAATCGGTCCATTGTACTTTTTTTAACGCCAGCACACTTCTCAGTCCGCTAGAGGGAACTTATATTGCTGCGACAGTGACCTTTATTTCTCCATTGATTCGGATGTCATGTACGTCTCTCAAAAGCTTTGTTGCATGTGCTATGCGCTGCATTCAGCAACGCCAAATTGTTGCAGTTTAAAAACTCGCTCATATTATCATGACCAGATTTCCTGGTCAGTCC
The DNA here is from genome assembly GCF_013339725.1 of Rhipicephalus microplus. Lineage (NCBI taxonomy): Eukaryota > Metazoa > Arthropoda > Arachnida > Ixodida > Ixodidae > Rhipicephalus > Rhipicephalus microplus. Next base: position 184,683,326 of record NC_051165.1, on the reverse strand, counting down.
AGCCTCGCAGTTCAATGATAAGTTATAATCAATTAAGAATTTCTACTCGACTTGACTGCCATAGCAGTTATTCATTGGAAACTCAATAGACTGCTTTTTTGTTTGTCTGTTCGTTCGCGCGTTTGTTACACATTAAACTATACATGAGGATTGCTTTATCGACGACACCTAATTCTAGCTTTTCTCGCCACCAGTTGAACTCGGTAGCCGCTGACGAACACCAAGGATCAAGAAATCTTATCGACATTCGACATTGCTTAGATTTGACGCTGTATAAGTGGGTAAATGTTAATCTTAAGTGCTAATCTCAAGTTTAGGGTGCGCGAAGCGACAATAGCGATGCATCAGTGCTGCGAGATTGCTGCAATATGTTGTGCTCAACTGACCAAAAGAGCGGTGGAGTCTGGGCTCGTTTTCGTAGACAAGGACGGTGAATAGTTTTTAGTGAAAGCATCTTGTATGTTGCACACATGTCCTTTTAACCAAGATGGCGGTCAATTGTGTATTTCGGTCTCACCTTGCTACACTCCGTTTCTGTCCAAGAAATCAAGAATTGAGAATGCACAGAAACATAACCAGCCGCTCCTTATATTAAAGAGAGTACTCCTGTTGCAATAGGCAAGTTTCGAGCTAAAATACTTCATGAAGTGTACTGCCTTTTTTTCCTCCTCGGGATTTCTTATTTCGGTTCTCGGACATAGGTGTAGGCACGTAACCAGACTACGCGCAAGGACAGTGCTCAGAGCAAGTGAACGGAACGAGCTAAATCCAAACTTCCCACCAGAGAGTAAGGTGAGAGCAAAAAGCAGAAAAGACAGGTGACTGTGTGAGGTGCCATCATTCTTCAAGCAGCTAGGATTGCCCGTTTATGGAGAGGAATCAGCTCGGGCTACAGGGAGGCTCACCCCATTTCCGCCATTTCCGCCAGACGATGTCAGCGCTGCGTGAAATCACATCGCGGCCTTCAGAACATCCGGGACTGCCATCTTGCGTGGCCCTCTTTTAGCGGTGCCATTGCTCAATCTCTGCTCCTGTAAGCTGTGCCCTTGTGTCAGGCGGAGTTTGTGGGAAGCTAGTTTGCCTCGACATGTGTTTAGAAAAAAAATAGATCCTTTAGCAGACGCCGACAAAAAGGGTCCACGCAAATAAGACACCATCTCACTCAGCGTTGTAAGTTTTCACATTGTGTGCTAGGCGCTTTCAGTTTCGAGGATGTTTTCACGGAGCTCTCTGACGCATTCGGAAGGACATTGTTACTTTTTTTTTTACTTGCATAGATTGATGTAGAATGTATCAGGACAAACAAGCAGCAATATGATTTTGGGCAAGTTACATTGCAGATACGAAAATAAACGTGTCGGAAGAACATGCATAGCAAAAAAAGATGTACCGTGGGCCCGAAAAGTGCGAAGGACATCAATATTGTTGTAAAAGCATTAAGAAAATGGGCTTGTTGGCATTCTGTTGCAAAAAAAAAGTGCGCGTGTAGGCTTTGCACCAGAAGGAAAGCAGGGATAAGTTATTGATTCGACGACGATGGCCTTCCGAATGTTCCGACCACCGGCAGGTTTTATCACGTTTTTGTTTTTTTTTTGAAATATGAAGTCGTCTTGCAGATCACAGAGAGCTCTTGGTGGCTTCGCTTGATTCGAGTACACAAAGCGGCTGCCAGCCGTTCTTCGAATGCATGCGTACTTCCCTGTTTCGGATCACAAAAGTTATTTTGGGCTCCTGTTTAAACTAGAAATCACTTTACTTTGTTGGCATGCAAAAGCGTACAAGCAACTTGTCCTCTAAACACACTCCGAACCTGCATCGTACGTTTTTCTGTAGTGAGCAGAGCAAAAAAAAAAAAAAAGCGGGACTACGCGCCACGGATTATGCCGATACTGTAGAGGATACCATCCACATTCATCGGCGCCCATCGTCTACGAATAATGCTACGGGAGTTGTAGGATAGGCAGCTGATAAATTTTAGATTAAACGCGAAGAAAACAAGTGTAATAACTGTGCGAGTGGTGGTGCGTGTGAGGGACCTTATCAACGTACGTAGGCTAAACCAACACTTGAGAATATTGTTGCGGCATGTTGTAAAAGCAAGGCTGTGAGAAGGCTGACCTCGTACAGCGAGGTGGTGCTTGCTCAGTCACATACGACTAGCTCATCTCACGAGGAGTCACTGCCTGGTTGTGATTTCGCTATAGTTTCACACAGTAATTTGGGTGCATCATCGAAGGTTATTGTGACAAGCTATACATAATTTTAAGTACAATCGATACTCACGCACACTACGTAGCTGAAATACCAGGCTAAGAACACGAGGATAGGAACACAGAGAACATTTATAACTATGCAGTAGCATATATTTGCACTCTACATGTCTTTTGTCTCTATTGCACCGTTGGGCGCGGCTAGACTGATATTATGTTGTGACCTCAAGGCACTACATTTCTGCGCTTGAGTCAAGGGCGGCCTCGATCAGTTGTCAAAATGAAGTCTTGACATCCTTTCTGGAAGAGCGCGTGTAACCATTCCTTGGAAGAAATGTTTTCATGCATTTTTTTCTGTTGTCTGTCTGTTTATATTTTCTTTTCGTGTTAATAAAAATTCAGTTGCTATAGTCAGCGCTTGTCTGTGTCTCTTCTTTAGTATCCCCGGATTGAGTTCGCGCTGTACTTACTTCTTTATATCTGGTCTCTTTTATAAATTTGCTACGTCCTTCATGCCCATGCGGTGAATCTATGACAAAACGCAGCACCGGGGATTCCCAATAGGGGTTATTTTGTTTGAGCATTGCACTCAATAGTCACGTGAAATAAAGCGCGCTGGTGTTGTGTCTTTACAAACTTCATTCCTTAAGGTTACGGGTGATTCTCCAAGACAAGCTTGCACATACTACACATGCATCGAATTTTAACGGCAAAGTTGTTCAACATAGCCATGATTTACGTGGCCTGCGGGACATGCAGCCTATACTTGAAAATTCGCCCCATAATAATGGTATGCACCAAAGATATCGGGTAAATCCGATATCTCTCCACTGGTTTACTAAAAATGAAGAAGGCAACAGTTAGTTACATCCTTAACACGAGAGAATACAAAGGGTCGGGAAAGGCAACGGTGGCTGCGACAATGCCAACGCCAACGACGACGCGCTCGTAGTTATTATGTTGGAGGGTTGGTTTCAGCGTGAGTTTCTGTCTGGGCAGACGTGTCGTGTAAGTGCCTCTCCGTGGTTTCAACTCAAAGTGCTGAGAATCAACGCAGACACTGTCACTCAGCTAAAGCATAGCAATGACCTAGAAGACACCTAAGAACAACCTACGTTTTCTGCCTAAGGCGTACAGAGAAAAAACTAGAATCAACCAGATTGTTTTTAGAAGCATCTAGTTTTGACGTCCCAAGCCTCGCACGGCTTGGTACAGAGCTTCACCTGATTTTTTTTACAGACGCCCACAAGAGATCCGGACGCTCTGCTTAAGATATCATTGATTCAGAAGGACAGCGCGTACTTGGCACAGTACACGCGCATGGGTTACGCAGACACAGCGATCATAATCAGAAGTCACACCAACTGCAATCTAGAAAGTTTATATTAGTGTCGAATAAAACGGACGACGACGAAGTTACTTGGTGATAGAACGCGTCTGCCACTACTAACTGTTTTTCGTTATATTTTCCACGATTCCTAGGACGCTCTCTGCGTCCCGCCTTCTGGCGATGGCAGCGGCGACTTCTACAGGCCCACGTGGTCAAATGTCAGCGCCCTAAAGCTCTTCTGTGGCTCAAGGCTCATGGTCCATCACCAGCGACGGCTCAAGAGATGCTCCTGCTCTCGTGCCCATGGACGAAGAACGAACTGCTGGCCCGTCTGGCTACAGCTCAACATTTGTAAGCTCCGCAAGGAAACGAAGCTCTTATTGCAGCTCCAGTGAAGACACGGACATCTACTCAGTCGACGGCGACGACTCATCAGATGGCAGCTTCGTGTCTGTGATGAGTCGCAAGGCCAAAAGGAGGCTCATCAAGACGTCATCACCAGCAAGCACGTCAACCGTGAAGGCAAGGAGTGAACACTGGCCGCATACCATTCTTTTCATGCCCGTGGATCCTTCCGCCAGCCTTCGAAAATTGAACAGGCAAGCCATTTCCAATGTTCTTGAGGGAATAGCAAAGAATGAAATCAAAGAGTTCCGGCTAAACACACGTAAAAACGTTTTAGCTGTTGACACAACACATGCAGACACGCTGGAGAAGCTTCGAATGATGACAGAGTTTGGAGATGTCAAAGTACGAGCGGTCATACCGATGACTGAGACCTGCACTGCAGGTGTCATTTACGACATTGACTTGGCAATCCCAAACACGGATCTACCCATTATGATAAAACCGGCGTACGAAGGAGTGGTCATTAAGCATATAAGCTGCCTCGGGAACAGCCGCTGCGTTAAGATAGTCTTTAAGGGCGACTCAATCCCTACGCACGTCAAGGTGGGACATTTCCGGCATGTGGTACGGCATTTTGTCCAAAGCCGCTTCAGTGCCACAAGTGTTTCAAGATCGGTCATGTCAAGGGCGTCTGTGCGGACTCTACCGTATGCCCCCGGTGCGCGGAGGCACACACGGTAGACACCTGTTGTGCAACAACTTATAGGTGCGGCAATTGTCGAGGTACGCATGAAGCCACGTCTAAAGAATGCCCAAGACTCAAGAAAGAAATGGGTATCCTGAAAGAAATGGTCAGGGATAACTCCACCCATAGAGAAGCTTCACAAAAAATCCGGCGTCGACGTTGCCACCGACGGAAGCGCTCCAGTCAAGGTGATATTCATGCACCACTTCGGTCTACACCACCACCAACATTCAGTAGAATGCCAGAGAGTACAAGAATACCTCCACCGGCGAAGCATCTCTCTCCTGAAGACTGGCCGGTGCTTGCGAACGCACGGCCTTCCGAGCAGCCTTCCCGCTCTCTGCTCCCAGTGAAAGCCAATGCTGCTGATGACGAGGCTCCAACAGCAGATCGTCAAATTATTCCCATGCTGCGATCCATTGTGAGTGTCATCAGAAGTCTTCTGACAAGCATCGATACGCCAACTGCTAGGAGCGGCCTACAGGTGCTGGACGCGTTGAGTCCGGTCCTTGCAAGCCTCGAGTAAAGCCATGGCCGACAATCACAAGTCGGTCCGTCAGGAGGTCAGAGAAGCGTCGATTTTTCAGTGGAACGCAAGAGGTCTGAGATCTCGCATATCTGATTTTCGCCAGTTTGTTCATCTGTACCGATTTCCTATCATGATTATATGTGAACCGAAATTATCGCAACCAATCAGATTATCCGGCTACGAGCCATTTTTCTCTTCAAGTGACATCGAAAGTAGCAAGGTTGTTGTATTCATTCGCCGGGAGCTTACTTACGTCGTCCAGCCAGTGCAACCTCACGACGGAAATCAGTATGTGTGCTTGTCTGTTAAAAAGGGAAAGGTGACATTCGCACTTCTAGGCGTGTATATATCCCCATCAAGTCATTTCGACGCCAACAAACTAGACGGCATATTAAGGGCACATCCGGGTCCGTGGGTTATCACCGGGGATTTCAATGCGCATCATCTCATCTGGGGAAGCTCAAGGCTTAATTCAACGGGACGACGTCTAGCATTATTGGTTTCCAGCCATGGTCTCGTCCTTCTGAATGACGCCAGTCCTACGTTTTTACGAGGCACTACATATAGCAGCTGCCTTGATTTGTCCTTTGTTTCACGCCGATTCGCTACATGGGTAAAGTGGTTTTTGGACATTGAAACACACGGAAGCGACCACATCCACACTTACCTGAATATTAAAGGTATTTCGAACACGTACTCCTCTTCCACAACACAAAGAATAGATTGGAGTGTGTTCAAAACTCAACTTGAGGATGCTTGTGAAGAAGGCCTGTCCAATTGTCTTCAGCAAGCTATTAAGGAAACTGCACATGCGTATATGCACACAATAATATGCACTTCGAAGTACTGTGAATGTGACCTCGAGCTGGAGCGACTTCATGCGATACGCCGTCGTGCCGAAAGACGATACCGACGCACCAAATCCACAGACAATCTACGAACAGCCCGGCGCATACAAAAGAAGATACAACGGCACCTTGAAAAATTAGACACCCAACGATGGAGAAAATTTTGTGCGTCGCTAGATCCTCATAAACTACTGTCTCAGATATGGAGAATTGTGCGAGGCCTACGTTCTGTTCCAGAGCAGCGTTTTCCCTTCAAAGCCCTTGCACTTTTTCATCGCCGGCATGAAATTGAGGTAGCAGAAGATTTCTGCGCTGTGACCATGGGCCAGACAGTGTACACAAGCCTACATACAGTGAATCATGTCCCTCACTCACGGGACCCACGCATGGATCTACCGTTTAGATCACAGGAGCTCGATGCGGTGCTCGTCTTATGTAATAAGTCGTCGTCAACTGGCCCGGATGACATCTCATACAGGATGCTGTGCAACCTTGGTAAACGGGCACGAGAAGCATTCCTTAACATCTTCAACGATTCCTGGCAAGCTGGCGTCGTTCCGCAAGATTGGAAGATTAGCCGCTTGGTACCGATCCTTAAGCCTGGCAAATCTCCCCTGGACATTGCCTCTTACCAACCGATCGCACTCTCAAGTTGCGTAGGAAAGGTAATGGAGAGAATGATCTTGGCCAGGCTTGAATGGTAGCTGGAATACTATGAGATATATCCGAACACCATGGCTGGTTTTCGCCGTCACCGATGTTCGATGGACAATGTTATAGATCTCGTCACATATGTCCAACAACAAAAGGCAGGTAAACGACTATCTGCAGCCATGTTCCTTGACGTAAAAGGAGCATACGACAACGTTCTACATGACGCCATCCTCGAAGCCATTGAGTCAGTGGGCCTAGGCGGGCAACTGTATTGTTGGACATGCAGTTATTTACAAGGGCGGACCTTTTTTGTGAACACTGCAGATGGCCCAACCTCCCAACACCCAACGCATCGTGGAGTCCCGCAAGGTGGCGTCTTGAGTCCAACCCTCTTCAACCTCGTTCTCATTGGTCTTGTAGAACGACTACCAAGTGTGGTCAAGTTATTCATGTACGTTGACGACATCTGCGTCTGGACATCTGGCGTGACAAGACCTCAGGTACGCGCAATATTCAGAAAGATGTGACGTTGGTATCAGTGTACCTCAAGGACCAGGGTATGAAAATCTCTCCAGCGAAATGCGCATTGATTGCTTTTAGTCGAAAGCCATTGAGACCATACGCTATATCAATCGATGGCCAAGTCATACCATATGTGAGGACGCACAAATTTCTAGGCGTATTCATTGATAGAGACCTCTGCTGGGGCCCACATGTGGCCCACTTAAAGAAGAGGCTGACGGAAATTGCTAACTTATTCAAGTATTTTGGAGGAAAAACCTGGCGGACTTCAGTACATGCAATGATGCAATTGTACAAGGCGCTTTTTCTTGGCTATTTGCGCTACAGTTTGCCTGTGTTGACCAACACCTGTAGAACCAACATTGGGACTCTCGAAAGCATCCAGGCTATGGCTCTGCGAGTTTGTCTGGGGCTACCACGATGTTCAACAGCAGCTGAGACAATCGAGATCGCTAATGACTACCCGCTAAAGACGCATATCATGATGGAAGTGCTCAGAGCACACGTGAGGCATCTTACTCGTGCCCCTGCCCATCATCTAGCTTCACTGCCAGAAACCCGACCTCGTGCCTCATTTTGCCAGACAGTCTTGTCATATCGCACACGCATTCCTACGGGATATACAACTCCATCGAGGATTTCAACTCCGCCATGAAGTATGACCTATGCACATGTTGAACTCACGGTTCCAGGCATAGGGCCAAAAGCCCGGCTCTCGTCTCCAGCGCTAAAGCAGCTTTCTCTTCTCTTGTTATATGAGAAATACAGTGAGCATACTCATCTATATACTGACGCTTCAACTAAAGTGGATGGGTCTGCAGGGTCGGTGATCTTTCCTGCAACAGCGACAACGGTGAAGTTTCGTTTATCCCACCAGACGTCATCGACAGCTGCGGAACTTGCTGCTCTACGTAGCGCAATTCAAGTCATTAAACACCAAGAAGCCAAGAAATGGAGCGTGTTCACGGACTCTAAGGCAGCACTACAGTGTTTTATATTCGCCTTACGCCGGGGACCTCATGAACAACTAGTGCTGGAAATTAGAGAGCTGCTTCACCATCTCTTCGACGAAGGACACAGAATCACGTTTCAGTGGCTTCCAAGTCACTGTGGCATATTGGGCAACGAACATGCCGATGCAGCTGCCCGGTCAGCACACGAAGATGGTGAAGAAAAATCTATACCATTTTCAAGGACTGTTGCTGCAATGACCATCCGAAAAATCGCTAATGCAGAATTAAAATCCCCGTGGAACACCGAGGGCTTACGGCACACGCGACTGCGTAGACTGGACACGTCTCGTCGACTCCGGCCTCCGTCTGGACTCTCTCGACTCGAGACAACGGTGCTTTGCCGACTATGGCTTGATGTCACCTTCACCAAAGCTTTCACCTTCCGAATCGGCATGGAAGACAGTGCTGCTTGTGGTCATTGCGCCAGCGATGAAACTATAGAGCACGTTCTCTGTCACTGCCCTCGTTACAGCGTGCAAAGACGGCAACTAGCTGCTGCGTTAGCTCGCCTTGACGACAGACCTTTGTCTGAACAATCAGTGCTGGAAAGACGACATGATTTGTGTGCTCACAGAAAATCAGTTAAGGCCTTACTGAACTTTTTGCGTGGCAGCGGCCTAATGTATAGACTGTAGCACCCCAGCTCCCCCCCCCCTTTTTTTTCTCGCGCGCGTCTATTTCCCTCTTCGCTTTCTTTCCAATCTTTCTTCCCCATTCCTCCTTCCCCTAGGTCAGGGTAGCAAACCGGATGCTCCATTTTCTGGTTAACCTCCCTGCCTTTCCCTCATTTTATTCTCTCTCTCTTTCTCTCTCTCTCTCTCTCTCTCTCTCTTATATTAGTGTCGCTAATATCCAGTCTGTTGCACAAGGCCGAATGCTGTGGAATAACTTTATTTGTTTTGCCAATCCGAGCACGAAGATGAAGCGCTTGTGTGCCGAGCTACACGTTCTTCACTTCATGTGATATTTATACCAAAACATCCTCGAACGGTAAAAAATGAAGGCGCCGCTGGCCTTGCGTGAACCTCTTCGTATTGCTGAGCTAAGGCAGAAAGTGATTATCTTTGCTTCGCCAACAGTATATGAGTCATTTCTATATCCGCTAAATATAAAAGTAAGCCCTAACGAAGCTTGACAACCAGAACTAAGCAACGGTGGCAGCCTGAGGAATTGAAGGGGCTTTGGATGCGGTGAATCTGTCTTATTGATTAAAGGTCTGGAGTCTTAAGGGTTTAGAGACTTTCGTAAAAGATTTTATCCTTCATTTAGGCAAACCTAGAAGATTTATATCGATAGCGCGCAGTATATGATACGCTCAGAGGCTCCCTTTAGTAACCGTGCACAAACATTATTCAAATACTTTCATTTTGCTGAAGCTACGTGTTCGCACAGAGTCACAATGTAACTATAAAAACCGACACACAAGGGTTTCAATACACCGTAAATAATATGGTAGTTTGAAGACAGTTTTATTAACATCTTCCTATTTTATTTTTTCACGTTTAGAATCTTAATTCTCGCAGTCAAGTGTTTAATGACAGAAAATTTTCTTTAGTAACTAATGAAAGTGCGTCTAAAAATAACATAGAAGTTTCCACTCATGCTTGAGGGCCCGTATTCATAAAAAATTCCCAGGGTTCCTTATGGCTTCGCCTAAAAAATATAGAGACGCAGCGTTTTTTTTTTTTTTTTTTACTCTTTAATGGACCAGTCTCCATACGCGAACGCTTTGCATGACTTGTACTGCACCACGTTATTGTATTGTTTATCCTAATCTTTTTTTCCTGTCCTTCAAGTTTTCGCAAAGGTCAAGTAGTACGAATCACGTCAGCGGCGCTTCTTCGGTTTCAGTTCAAAAACTCTATTAGCCTACTCCATGTATCTAATGGTCATTCATCACGTGGCAATGACCTTAATCTGCTGGAACACAAGCAAAACACAAGGTGCATAAGGCCAGCCTTAAAAGAAAAAAATCCAGAGCATATCCACGGAGTAAACGATGATAATTGGGGCGAAGCATCCGTCCATCCATCCATCCGTCCGCCCGTCTGTCTTTCTGTATGTCTGTCTGTATGCCTGTTTATCCATCCGTCCGTTCCTCTGTCTGCTTGCCCGTCCGTCCGCCTACTCCAATCACACTAGAGCGTGCATCATACAACTAGGTGGCCACGTACCACGAGAGATTCACAAGGGATGGACAGACTGATGGCTCTAGGAGCTTCGCCCATAAAAGGGGCTGCATATTTCGATGTGTGGGTCATAATACCGTTATCCATTGCCCCATTTCGGTATCATGATACTGTGAGAAGAACTGCAGCCTGTGTAAGCACGCCAACGCCGGTTCTGATACTACAGGACACCAGACAGGTCGTCATACATGTTTTAACAATGAAGCTATTTAGGCAATCATTCCTATTAGTCGATAACAGAAACCAATCATCATCATAAACAGGTATGTGCCATAGAAATTGTGTAATTCCCACTACATGCCATGCGTACTCCAAAAATGAAGAAGGCAACAGTTCACCCAACAAATGGCTGCGAAACGACGGCAGCAAGAGTAAGACCCGAATTGCGTGCAACAACAGATCCCTATAGAGAACGGTAAAAGTGAAGGCGCCTGCGAGAAGTTCCAGGTTTTTAGCTCCGGAGTTGGCTCTGCGGCCTTTAGCTCCGTAGTCTCCTTGGTTTGGGCAAAGATGCCATGTCTGTGCCTGTATGGGGTTGAACTCGAACCTCTTTGCACCGAGAACCAAATTGGCCTTCAGAATCATCCGATTTCGCTGTTAGAAGTCTTGCGCGGCTTAGTACAGTCTTCGCCAACTTCTTCAATTATTCTGTACTGAAGTGCGCGCATATTTCGTGTGCGCTTCGTGTGTTTTGAAAAAAGTTGTTAACAATTTAGAGTACGAGGTTCTCTAATATAAGAGAGCATAAAGTCGTCACGTGGGCCTCCCACTTGATAAGGCCGCGTCAAGCTGAACAACACGAGCTGTGTTTTAAAAAACGTTGTTAACGATTTAGAGTACGTGGTACTCTACTATGGGAGAGCATATAGCCGTCTTTGTGCGCCTACGAAGACTACGCTACATAAAGAGAAAATCCCGCCCAACCCAGTAAACTACCCAAAAGAAAGTGTTTATATGTTTAGAAAAAAATGTTTAACGATTTTGAGTACTTCCTACTCAACTACGGGAGAGTACCGAGCCGGCCCGCTAAAAGGATTCGCCACATCGGGTTTCTTCCAAACAGGCTCTCTACCCCAACCAGAACCAGAAAGGATGGCAGGTGAAGACACATACACAAGCTAAGGTAGGCAATTACAGCCTTGAAGAAAAGACAAGGCCAAATGTCCAAACGTTTCCTCCAGCGACACCCATTGTTCAAAGATTTTTCATCGCTTCAAGCTATCATCTTCGCGTGAACTTCTCAGAAGTTGCCTTTTAGTCAAATTTGAAACGTCTTTCCATAGATGTATTGATTTGATTGATATGTGGGGTTTGACGTCCCAAAACTACGATATGATTATGAGGGACGCCGTAGTGGAGGGGCTCCGGAAATTTGACCACCTGGTGTTCTTTAATGTGCGCCCAAATCTGAGCACACGGGTCTACAGCATTTCCGCTTCCATCGGAAATGCAGCCGCCGCAGCCGGGATTCGATCCCGCGAACTGCGGGTCCGCAGCTGAGTATCTTAGCCGCTAGACCACCGCGGCGGGGCTTCATATATGCATTACGTTTACATTACGGCACATGACTTCATCTATATTTGATCTGGTCTCGCTGTTCACTGCTTTCACTCCATTGCGTCTATTGAAACTTGCATCACTCGGGGCTTACGAAAATGTCCCCCATGAAGCCACCCTTAGTGCTTTGGAAACAGTAGGTCTTGGTGGCAAGATTAATATGTGGGTGTACAGCTACTTACAGCTGAGATCATTTTACTTGATGACAGCGAATGGCCCAACACCTGATTATTACAGCAGCCGAGGAGTTCCTCAGGGAGGAGTGCTAAGCCCTACCCTTTTCAACCTAACTCTCATTGGTCTAGTCGAGCAGCTACCTAGCACTGTAGAACTTTCTGTCTACGCTGATGACATCTGCATTTGGACATCAGGTGTGACAAGGCCTCAGCTTTGCGCCCGCCTTCAGAAGGCTGCTACAACGACGTCATGCTATCTTCGTAAACAAGGCCTCGAGGTGTCCTGCGGAAAATGTGCAGTGGTAGCGTTCACGCGAAAACCAATGTCTGCTTACAGTATATCGATTAATGAAGAATACATATCGTTCAGCAGAAGCCACAGGTTCTTGGGAGTCATAGTAGACAGAAACCTGTCGTGGACTCCACACGTGAACTATGTGAAGAAGCGGCTGATCGCAACATGCCACATGTTCAAATTCCTTGCAGGAAAGACTTGGGGAGTGCCCATACCATCCATGCTACAACTGTACAGAGTGCTGTTTATCGGATTCTTACGGTACAGCTTACCTGCAATATCTAACACCGGCAAGACCAACCTGCGCGCAATTCAGAGCATTCAAGCCCAATCACTTAAGATAAGCCTTGGAGTACCCCGCAGTGCTTCAACGGGTGAAACCATTGTCATCGCTCAAGATCACTCGATAAATACGCATATTATTACCGAGACAATGCGTATGCACCTCAGGCATTATGCCAAGACCCCTTCTCACCACCTAGCGAGCCTAGCTGCTGAAAGGCCCCGCACGACATACGGCACTATTGTCTACAAGCATCGTTCATCGTTTGCTGAGACATACGCACCTGCATTAAAGCCACTGCTTCCTCCTTGGAGCTTGAGCCGGCCGCGAGTTCACTTAATGATTCCAGGAATGAGGGGAAAATTAGACTTACTGACACATGCCCTGGAACAACTGAGTTTATTCCTACTGGAAGAAAACTACAGTAACCACGTGCACATTTACACGGATGGCTCTACTACGCCGTCTAGTTCAGGTGGAGCAGTGGTTATATCATCACAAGGGGTAACTCGGTGTTTTAAGACTTCACAAGTGACAACTTCAACGACGGTAGAAATCGAGGCTCTGCGCAATGCACTGGAACACATCAATTCAGAAGAAAGACCAGGTAAATGGGTTGTGTTTTTTGACTCAAAACCAGCGTTACAGTGCCTGATATCAGTTCTCCGACGCGGATGCCACTACCAGTTGACCTACCAAACCGTGAAACTTCACCAACTTTTAATACAAAAAGGCCATGACATCGTCTTTCAGTGGTTACCTGGGCATTGTGGTATAGGCGGCAATGATTCTGCAGATCATGCTGCTCGCACGTCACATAAAGAAGTGAACAGCGTTCCGATTCCGCTTTCAAGAGCGGATGCGGTGAGGCAGATTCGTCAACTGGCCCGCAGTCTCACACTGACTGAGTGGAACACACCAAGCATACGACGTACACGACTGCACGAGCTCGACCCTTCACTACAACTCCGGCCTCCACCCGGCCTACATCGACGTGCAGCTTCGCTTCTCTATCGCCTTTGGCTGGGAGTTGCTTTCACGAAAGCTTATACCACGTTAATCGGAATTACTGACAGTGCGGCGTGCGATGTTGGCGGCACCGACGAAAATATCGAACACCTGCTGTGCCATTGTCCTCGATTTGCCTCAGATAGACAAGTACTTGCCAACGCAATGCGGCGACTGGATGATCGGCCTCTTTCAGTGCAGGTGCTATTACAGCAACGTACACATGCCTCGACAGCCCACAAGGCAGTGAAAGCCCTGCTGTGTTTCCTGAGAAAGACAGGCTTGTGTGAACGCCTCTGACATGCGGTAGAGCTCTACACGCTGCAGTGAAATTACTGTCAGTCTCTCCCCCACCCCCTTTTTTTCCTCTCCCCTCTTTCTCGTCTTTCTTGTCCCCTTCCCTAATCCCCCAGTGTAGGGTAGCCAACCAGATGTCTTTCTGGTTAACCTCCCTGCCTTCTCCCTTTTTGTTGCTTCCTTCCTTCCTTCCTTCCTGCACCACTCGGTTCCTACTCTTCCTGATGAAGTTAGCCAGATCCTACACTAGAGGACGGAGATATTGTTTTGTGCACGTCAACATATTTGTCCTGTTTACATGGTCACCTTATATATGTAAGCAATTTCCAAGCACCAAAAAAACTCTGCGATTGGCTACCTCTGATTTATATGTAATTAGTGCTCGAGGCTATTAGAAACGAGCAGCAGCGTTTTTCTCTATTGAGGCGTCAGATAACGCGAGCTTACTTTCACAGAAAACTTCACTGCTTCTTTCAGGGGCTAATTAAAGCAGACCTAATGCAGTTCCGCTTTCCTCGATCACGCTTTTGCGAACTCCGAAGAACACCCAAACAAGATTCGTGCGCTTTGACCCGAATGAACGCCTTGGTCTATAGACTAATCAACTAGAAGACGAAGCGTTTTCATGGTATACTGTTAACTAGAATCCTCTGTAAACACTGTCCCTGAAACAGCAGAGCACGCTTCTGCGAGTCCGAGCGTGGCTCAAGACTTCGCCGTAGTACGCCGTCTCGCTTTCGATCGTAGGAGCTCCGCAAACACTCCCAATGCCTCTTCCATTAGAGTGCGGGGCCAAAAGAGAGGCATAGGGCGTGTGATCTTCGAGACCTTCTTAGGTGACCCAAAAACGACACAAGCGACATTTTCTCGAGGCAACTAGAACTAAGCAGCGTTTTCACCGGATAAACAATAACAAAGACACTCCCTAGAAGCACTGGTAACTCCGTCTTTACGAAAGTAGCATCTGGAAGCATCTCGTGGAGACGGCGTGCAGGAGCTTTTCTGAACGCCCGTCTGTTTTTCCAATGGAAAATGACCGTAGCCCGTTTGTTTACGAAGCCTTCTAGAAACCTCCTTCTCCTACACGGCATTCGACTGATTCGGTACGGCAGAGGCTTGAAAACAGTTTAACAAGACAAGGATGTAGAGAACTGCTGCGCACGGGTGAAGAGCGGCTGCTTTTCTAAGTACCGAACAGTTCCTGCCATGCGTTAACGCCACTCGTTTCACTTTTCTTGGTTTATTGTAAGAAGTATTGCAAGCTCATTCAGACGTTGAAGCAACAAAGAAGCACCGCGTAAACAACTCCTCTTTCATCCGTCTCTTGTTCTTCCTTAATGACGTTAAGCTTTTATTCCAACTCCCTTCAACAAACATAGTATTGATTACTTAGCGCAACTACGTCTTGCTGCCATCTCAAGCACGAGTACGTACCCTGAGCCCTCATTCTTGAGTCCTGAACGAACCCTTCTATGGAAAGCATCATGTGTACTCATAGTGCACCCTTCATGCCTTCTCTAATGATGTGGGCTACTGAGTGCATTGTAGACCACATTAAGTGACACACAAGAAGTAACTCCTAGCGCCGCACTTACAATACTTTGTTAGGTAACAAGGGAGCTGCGTGATCCGAATAACAAATTAGTAAATTGTTCATAATTTCAGAGCAAGCTTCCCTCTTTCCCCAGTTTTTATGAAAAAAAAAACATTGTAGGTCCTCGAATGTTTAAATATTATTCATACATTTCTCGTTCGACTTTCTTTCCTGTTCTTCTATTATTTCTTTATTTTCGTGAGTGGCAGAAGCATTCCCGGAAGCTCTGCTAAGATAATATAATAATACATGAAAGATGTCGGTGTAAATGTGTATGCAGGTACAGGTTGGGTTATGTGTGTCGGGCAAATAGTTGTTCCTGTGCCTTTGTGTTAGAATATGCATGGGTGCTTGAGTTTTTGCGCCCCAACTGGCCTCTAGGATCGCAGAAGGCCATCCATGCGGCCATCCATTGCAAGTACACATATCGTTATCTTGCAAATGCCTCGCTGATACCTTTCCCCCACCGCACCTGTTTTCCCTCTCTTGTCCCGTCTAGTTCTGCCTCGTAATGGGCGTCCATGCGATTCCTGACGCAAGAAACGATTTATTTTGTCGCTTTTTTTACACGTCCAGCTGAATCCTTTCTTGATCCTCATTTGCGCAATGGCTCTGAGGCAACAGCTGCTGCCTTTCTCGATGCCAGCCGAAACTGCGTAGATGTCGAGGCTGTCACTTGTCGCTGCTCTCCTTTGTCTCCTGTCCTAGCTGAACGCGAGCTTTGTAATGTCTCGGTCGTTTTCTTTTTCTCGCAATTCTATCACACCAACGTCACATGACAAGGCATGGACGTGTCCTTAAGCGGCAATGAGAAATCATTCGCGCTTCTTTATCGTGGTCTGGCGCGTTTTATTGAGGTGACTGCTTTCCTCAACACCCGCTCATAAAAGGCGGGGCTATACGCTTGTTTTCATTTCGTATCTATTTTCTTGTCTCTCTGTTGGAGTGAGCTTTCTTATTCTCCACGCATCGTCTTTTACTTTGTTGCAATACGTATTTTACAGACATTGAAATGTGCAGTCACTAGCTCTTTTGGCCGAAATCATTTCGTAAATGTCTGGAGTAATGCTGCTTTTGGTTTAGATATTCACGCGCAGCACCATGAACGAACTCATTGAGTTTAGAGGGAACACCCTCTGTCTGACCCTGATGTGCAGGGAACCAACAAAGACGTGGTTTGCGGCGTCTCCGGTGTGGTGGCTGTGTGGACTACTGCCTTCGTTGGACGCGGCTGCTTAGTAACGGCGATGGAAGTTTTTCGCAGGCACCCGACATTTCACTCCAAACAATGAGAGCTTCGCTAAACCAAAAAAAAAAAAAAAGTCACAGCTTTGCCGCAAAGGCGAAGCACTGAACGCGATAGCAACAATTTGAAAGGTCACGCGAAGAATGGAAAGCAGATCGAAACGGGCCCCACGTTTCTCGCGCACAAATTATGCATGAAACGTACTCACAGGTACGGATGCACGCGAATAAGCGTCTCATTTGTTACTTCGCTCAGTCTGAAAAGCGCGCGCTTTTCGCGAACGTAGACTCCAGTATTACAGTGACCTTTGCGCGCCCGGTAACTACAGCAGAATCATTCCACGTAAAGCCCGAGGCCAGCCAAGGTGTACTATCCTCCCCTCCTCCCCACCGCGAGATAAGGGCGTGCGAGGAGCTAGCTCCCCTTCTCTAAGCCGGGCAAGCTACGCGTAAAAGATTAAAGCGGGTGCCACTGATGTGGCGACGTGCGCTCATTGCGCCGTCTTTCTGATAATGCCGAAACCACAGCAGCGGCAAGTGGTAGATATAAATAGCTCGCCGTTAGAACGGTGAAAAACGTCCTCCGGGGTGGCTCAGTGGTTAACGCCTCGCTTTCGCGACGCAGTGGTCCCACGGTTGCTTCCGCGCGCCGGGGTGTTTTTTTTCTGTTTTTTTTCTTTCTTGCGTTTTCACACATATAGATACGTATACATATAGGGTGCATGACATTGACGCTGACGTCGACGCTGACGCCGGCAGCAAAATTCAGCTGAGAGTGTCCATATAATTGCTATCGCCATAAAAAAAGCGGATCGCAATAAAAAAAGTGGATGTTAGCTAATTCCGCCTTAAGTGAAAGCTCTACGAAGTTCTGAGAATTGGTTCATGTGTGTTTTATTTGCGTTTATCTTCTTTTTGTGTGATTATGGCATCTTTATCACCTTTTCTTTTTGTATCATTATGTAATTTTTTTGTGATTATATATTTTCTGTTCCAAGTTCTCCTTTCACTGTTTTTCTACTGTTTGCTGCTCCGAGCGTGGTGCGTCGAATTCTCGGCGCTAGAATTTTGCTGTTGCTTCTCTCGGTGAGACAGACGAAGTAGCCCCTCGGCGACGCTGGTGTTCAAGGTAAGTACTCCTGAAGACCCCTATTACCTCTCTTAACTTGACTTAACTAAAGCCTCATCTGCTTTATCTTGGAAACATGCAAATGAATACAGCGTCGCCATATCTGAGTGACTACAACAAATATGAGCGAACCTTTTAAAGATATATAAACAACCTGCAACACAAATCAACTGCATATCTCAGTATCCAAGCCACCTAATTGGCAGTATACAGCTCGTGAAGCCTCATCATTCAAATCTAAATCGAATAGAGGGATTAATTGGGAAATAATGGGTTAAATATTGCCGGTAAAATAATACTAAGTTTTGAACTGGACGGCTGTTAGGTTCCACAGACACTGCCATCTTGCCTTATGAACGGGATTTATTGCAGTGCATTAGCTTTGTACACGATATACTAGAAATAGCGCCAAGCGTAAAAGCTCCAGCTACGTTACCTTGTGCACATGCTCGTTAACGCTAATGACTCAGTAACGCTAACGCTAAGCCCTTGCGTTAGCTGTTTCCCGCTGTACTAAAGCTCGCTATAATGCTCGGTCGGTGGCTATACTCCGATGGTTCCTATAAATTATGCTATGCATACTAAAACACGTTCGTTTCAGTCAGGACGTGTAAGCTTATTTGCTTAGTTCCGCAAACTTTTATAAAAATTTCAGTTCTGAACAGGATATCGAACTACATCTCATATCAGCGAAGTAAAAAAATGTTTGATATCATTAAGTAGGAGATACTTAATACTAGGACTTTTCTTGTACATGCTGCTGTCCATGAAGTCGTTTTAAACGTATCAGTCGTCGCGTTCAACATATTCATACTTCACAAGGAGATACCCGCTAGACACGAAAAAAATTTTGCATTAGGAAAGTGCACAAACATCGGGGTATCTTGCGAGTGCTCTAACTCGTACGAAGCAATTAGATTTCAGAACCTCTTTCCTCTGAGCGTTTATCTTCTAGGACGCGCAGAACTTAATTATGAATCCATCGCAAAAGTAGTAAGAATGAAATGATGACAACTCTCTCAATTGCGAATCAGCCACGAGAAACAGTCGTGTGCGAAGGCTCGGCGAGCGAGTCCAAGTTCATAATTCTGTGCCGTATAGTGGGTGGATTGAAATATGGCAGCTAAATGCAGTGCAAGTAGAATTCAAAAAGCTAAATAAGAAAATGAAGTTTGCTGCATTAACTTGAAGTTCACTTGTTACCTTCGCTAAGAGCATCTCAAAATGTGAACATCTAGACCGAGCGTATGTAGTTCTGTAAAAAGCAGATATACCTCCTCTAGCCCCTTCCCAGAAGAGAAGAGGCTGGGGGTGAACTAACCCAAACAGCAGCGTTAATCAAGACGGAGGGGGGAGGGGGGTAAGGCGGTGGTGAGCGGTACATCTGCCATGGACACGCACTCAAAGAAAGGTAGGTACAATGTTCTCCTTTTACTGTTGTCGAGCTGTTGAGAGGTGCTGCGCATTGAAAGCTTACAAGAAAAATGCAAAAGAAAACAAGCCTTCAGCGCCGGTCCCTTTGTCATTCCGCGTTTTTCTTCCTTCAGAAAATTTCAACAAATAAACGTAAACTGTTCTAACGTGTGTCGTATAATTTCGTTCGGTCACAACATATTTCTCTTAGGAAATTCACTTGCGCTACGTGGCTGGCGTCACACGGCTGACAGAGGGAAAATAGCAAGATTGACTTTGACCCACGTATCAAGGACTGAACGTACGTGAATAAAATCCATGACGTCAGCGCGGATTCGCTATTGCGTTAACATCGAAGCAATGTTACAACCCTCCCACGTCTTCTTTGTCCTTTGTACTCACGGCAAGTGTGGCCTTCTTTTTACATTGAAAAAAAACGCAATCTACTAAGCGATCTTGAATAAATAATATTTCTCTGGCAGGACTCGGAAGGACCATGCAGGAAGTGATGGCACGGGAAAATATATTCTTAGATTCAAGAGGGAAACAGTAGTACAGCATTTTTTCAATATCCTAGAGAAGAAAACTGCACGAGTTATACTTTTGGTCTCGACTGGAATGAATAAGCGGCGTTTCTCGTAGTGCACTGTCCCACATTTGCTACGCAGCGGTCTTTGCTGATTAAGGAATATAAATTCTTAGGACTTAAGCGCGCGACCCTAGACGACTACCTCTTTCCGATTGGTAGTGCTTCCCGACGCGACCAGGCCCACCGAGCTCTTTTTACACTCATGAACCAAACGCACCTGAGCACCCGTTTATAGATGATCTTTTTTTTTCTTTTTTTATTTATGTTTATTTTTACTCATACTCATCGAAGACTTCGTCATTTTTTTTCTTCCTCATCTTCTTTCCTCTTCCATCTATTCTTTGTTTCCTATGTTTCTTCCCTCCTCCCGAAAGAGTGAGCAGGCGTTGTGCCCCTCCAAGTGGAAGTTGTCAGCGTGCTTTCTCCCTCTTTCCTCTGTGTCCTTGTGAATGCAAATCAAATAATAATAATAATAATAATAATAATAATAATAATAATAATAATAATAATAATAATAATAATAATAATTGGCACAACAGGCAGTGCGCAGGCAGATAATCAGTGGCATGTTACAGTAAAACTAGAGAGAGCATAAGAAAACAACACTAATGAAAACCAGCACGTTAGCGTGTAGGGCTGACACGATTGAAAGTTTGCATTTCCACTTGCGTTATAAATATTACTGTGCGAAATCTTCAGGGAAAGGAATCTTCTTGTTATCTTTCTTCACTTGTTTCCCGCAGATATCTTTTGTCACGTGGTTTGAGGAAAGCCAACTGACTGCTCAACCAAGTGTTCAGGAGTCAAAGAACAAAATAGGAGAATCGGAGCTTTCCGACAGATTGTGCGAAATCAGTGGCTTTGTTATTATTATTATTATTATCATTATTATTATTATTTATTATTATTATTATTATTATTATTATTATTATTATTATTATTATTATTATTATTATTATTATTATTATTATTATTATGTTTAGAAGAAGTGGTTAACAATTTACAGTACTTGGTACTGCACTATGGGAGAGCTGAAAGCCGTCCCTGTCAACTACAGTCATATCGGAGCAGCTGATTTGGCAGCTTTGGTTGACATTTGGCGAAGCTTCTAATAGCGGCACCCGTTCGTCTCTCGTAGTGGCAATAGTAGTGCAACCAGTCTTACATTTTGACCTCCAAGGTGGTGCCGGTGGGAGATTTCTTCAGTGCGTTGTTGAACAATAAAAAATTCGCAGCGTGCGCGTTAACTAAAAGCCGAATTCTCCTGTCTCTCATCCCCCCTTAGCAGCCATTGGCGTGTACATTGAGCACTATCTGACAAAAAAGGGTTGCTACGTTATACTCGCTGGGCGTAACCTCCTTGGTTTTAGAAAGGTTTAGCGAGCGTTGGGCCACAGTGCCATGAACACAGTGAACTAGTATATACCATGAACTCGAGGTGGTTAAAGGTGGAAGTAGACACGAAGCGCAAGCCGTAAGAAAGTGTGCGTGCGCCTCCTCTCGTTCAGTCCTTGGAATGTCCGCTGGATGGCGGTGCTTCTATATGAGGAATATATGATTAAAAGATGCGAGATGGTGGTGCTTGGAGTGTCGAATAGATGGACGAACAGACACACAGACAGATGCATGGACGGACGCACGGATGGCTGCACGGACAGATGGACGCATGGACGGACGCACAGATGCTTCGCACTCTCCATCATTCACTCCGTGGATATGCTCCATTATTATTATTATTATTATTATTATTATTATTATTATTATTATTATTATTATTATTATTATATTATTATTATTATATTAAGAAAAAATTGGCCCCGTATCTGCATTTAACTAGCATATGTCGTCGAAAGACGATAGTCTTCCGTGTGGAGAGAGTGAACAAGACATTTATTTGATGTTCTGCGCGAGAAATTCGGTGAATGGTATTCTGGAGACGCTACGTTATAGTGCATCGAGCGTGCAGCTGAGGCGAATGAGCGCATCAAGTCACGTCACACGTGAGACATAAGCGCCATCTGGCAGTTGTCTTAGAAAACAAAACGCGTGGCTCTGAGGCGGGTGTGCGCGCCCATCTCAGAGGTGATAAGGTGTAGAACGCAAGACGATGGGTAGGTGCCGCCACCGTTTCGTTTTAGCAAAGCATTGGAAACACTCGCCTTTCCGTGCAAGCGTTGCATGGTCAGCGCAGCGTGATAAGCGCTACGGTCCTTAAATTACTTATGTATGCCTTTTTCCAGTAAGAGACGCACATGCAGAATATATACGTGTTGTTATGGTGCCCCACACATGCGCAATAAGTGCTTTTTAATTGACAATTGCACTAGCATGAACACTCCACCTTGAGCACATAGGTGGACGCTGCCGATGGGGTCGACCGTTTCAAGTACCCGATGTCGTTAAGAGTGGACAAACAGACAAATGTACAGACAGACAGACAGACAGACAGACAGACAGACCAAAATTTTTGCGTCGAAGGTCCCCAAGAAAAACTATCGTCTTTAAAATGATCGTATTCGCTGCTGTAGCTTTACAGGGCACGTTGGTGCTATGCCGTAACAAGTGATGGTCTATCGATCATCTAGCAAAAATATATAGCCTGAATTCAGAAATGACGCTAACCATCAAAATATAGTTACAATACAATTACAATGCAGAGTTCTCGGCAGCGATTCCTAATTTTTCTATTAGCACAAATGTCAAGGTTCAAAGTTAAGCTATCTGTTCCCAAGTAGCCGTCAAACGCTTTCTGTGGGAGCTGTGCAACCATGTAGAAGTCTTGGTTTTGACCACGTAAGCTTGAGGCCCCCAAGATCGTCTCTTCCCTGCTGTTTTGAGAGAAGGTATACATTGAGCGCGCCGGCATCTGAGCGCCGTGAAACTGAAGCGGCCGCGGGAAGCCATTCTTCATCACTGAGTTGTCTCGCGTAGAATTGATGGAAGAAGCCCGCAGATACACCAGGTCAACGAAGCCATAAGACAACGGATCTTGCGCAGATGCTACACGGCGTTCGCCGAAAAAAACTGTGTTGCAGAGCAAAGGTGAAGAAAAAAGATCCAATCACCGTCGTGTAGTTAAAATACCCTGCGGAGAGAAAACAAAAGTTTTGTGTTTGTGCTCATGTTCCGCTCGATAAGTCCTAAGGCGAATGCATAGAACTATTTCTGACGTAGGCGCCTATATCCTTATATCTGTAGAGTAATAAACGCTGGGGTTTCACGTGCCAACACAAGCACATTATTAGGAGGCATGTTTAAGTTGGTGATTGCTGATTAGGTTTCCACCACGTGGGATTCTTTAACGTGCACCTAAATCTAAGTACGCTGGCGTTCTCTTCCCTTCACCTCCACTCAAATGCTGCCACCAGTGGTAGAGAATTAAACCCTCGCTCTCGAGCTTAGCATCGTGACATCTACGTGCTAAGCCACCACAGCGGACCATGCTTCACTCTGGCATATATATGGATATAATGCGCTTCACTCTGTCATTAAAAATCAGATGCAAGTCAGCGCCGTTTGTACGTGTCGTCTCTCTTGTGGCTGCGTGCTCGCGCTGTTACTCGGCCACTGTACCTATGACACGCATGCAACGCTCGTGGCAGCATTGTTCCGTATTGGCTCCGCGACCTGGAGTAGTTGGTTCAGTCTAATCTAGAGGGACCAAAATGTCTCGAGCCAAGTCGGTTCTTTATTAACTAACGCGTGCATGAGCATGGCACATGCGCTCCTATTATGCAAACTAGCTTCTCCAAGAAAAATGTGTCATAAATATCTCGCTTTTCATAGTTCGAGACGACTGCATTTGCATACATAGGAAGGCATAGCTAGCAGGATTGTAGGACATCTGCACCTCGAGCCTTTTTTTTTTAATTCGAAAGGCTGGCCTTTGGCATAACATGCATAGATAAAACGACACAGGTTAAACACTCATAAATAGCCAAGTTACACTCATGCATAAAGTTTAGCAAAGATCGGTGCAAAGATCCTCTTATTTACTCTTGCAATTCCGGAGGGTGACCGCGGGACGGTGACCCGTTGTTCTAAGATGACGAAGACGTGCTTTCTCAAGGCCCGGGCACGGCCAGAACACTAGAGCCTTTTCCACTACCAAATTTCTTGTTTGTACAAGTTACTCTTTGATAGTTGATGCTCTTTTCTACTATACAACGCCGCTCATGACACTCACGTCATGTGTAACTTGTAACTTGTAAGGCTCCAGCAATAGGACTCTATGAAACCAGCCACATTGAGGCTTACTTTTGTCGTTTAAGTCCATAGTCCTCCTGTTCACTCTACTTTTATTCTCCTTCTCTTTTGTCTTCATCTTTCAATCTCCCTTATACTTTCTTCGTTTGTGGGGTCATAAGCCCGTTTTTCGGCTGTGGTTAACCTCCCTGACCTTCCTTCTCTATTCCATCTTTCCTCAATACTGCACTGTTGCAGAACATTAAAACAAGGAACTACTGCCAGGGAAGCAGACTACTATATCATGTAGAGTTTTTCATTCGCTTACTCGAACCTTGACGCACTTTCTTGCATTTTTGAAAGCGATTTATTGATATGTGAGGCTTAACAACCCGAAACCATCATATATGACTATGACAGCCGCTGTAGTGGAGGGCTCCGGAAAGCTCGACCATCTGGGGTTCTTTAACGTGCACTCAATTATGAGCACACGGGCGTACAGAATTTTCGCCTCCATCGAAATTGCAGCCGCCGCAGCCGGGACTCAATCTCACGACCTGTGGGTTAGCAGCCGAGTACCTTAGCCACTAGACCTTCGCGGCGGGGCTTTTTTTTAGGGGCGAAGCTTCTAACAGCGGCACCCGTTCGTCCCCTGTAGTATGTAACGAGTATAACATTTTGACCTCCAAGGTGTTGCCGGTGAGAGACTTCTTCTGTACGTTGTTGAACAATAAAAAATAGTGCTCAATGTACATGGCAATGGCTGCTAATGGGGAATGAGAGACAGGAGCATTCGGCTTTCAGTTAACGCGCAGGCTGCGATCCCCATTAGCAGCCATTGGCATGTACATTAAGCACAATCTGACAAGAAAGGTTTGCTACGTTATACTCGCTGGGTGTAACCTCCTTAGCTTTAGAAAGGTTTAGCGAGCGTTGAGCCGCAGTGCCATGAATACAATGAACTTGTATATACCAAGAATGAACTCGAGGTGGTTAAAAAATCAGAAGTAGATACGAAGCGCAAAGCTGTAAGAAAGTAAAAGCCGAATTCTCCGCCTCTCATTTCCCATTAGCAGACATTGGCATGTACATTGAGCACTATCTGACTGACAAAGTTTGCTACGTCATACTCGCTGGGCGTAACCTCCTTGGTTTTCGAAAGGTTTAGCGAGTGTTCGGCTGCAGTGCCATGAATACAGTGAACTAGTATACACCATGAACTCGAGGTGGTTAAAGGTGGGAAGTGGACCCGAAGCGCAAGCCGTAAGAAAGTGTGCGTGTGCCACCTCTCGTTTAGTCCTTGGAATGTCCGCCGGATGGCGGTGCTTCTATATGGGGAATATATGATGAAAAGATGCGAGATGGTGGTACTTGGAGTGTTGAATAGATGGACGAACGGACACATAGACAGATGCATAGATGGACGCATGAATGGATGCAGGGGCGGCTGCATGGACGAACGCAGGGACGGACGCACGAACAGACGCACGCACGGACGGGCTGATGAGCGCATGGACGGTCACACTGACGGACGCATGGACGGACGGAAGCAAGAACGAATGGAAGGATGAATTCTTCGCCCCACTCTCCATCATTCACTTCGTGGATATGCTGCCATTTATTTTAAGTAACGCCAATGAAGTTGTAGGCCGAAAAGAAAGCATGCATGCATGCTTACACGGTTTTTTTTTTTTTTCAAACACCTGTCCGTCTCCGTTTTGAGTAGGAAGGGGTTGGGCAATAGGCGAAGGAAGTAAGTAGCTTGAGAGTATTTTAGCGCAACATGGTTCATAATTACGGAGTAGAGTAGCTAGGAAAAAAGAAAGCTAAAAATAGGACGCAGAAAAAGTGACGTATACGGTAACAGATATAGTACTATGAACGCCAAGAGACGGTATATCTTCATGTTTTCATATGTACACTGGCATTGTTTATTTCATATCCATGAGCACAAAGAACTTCTTTGAGGATCGTACAGAAGGTTCCGATGTCCCCATTTAACATAAGCAATGCCCATTTTTTTTTCATAATGTATGTAATAAAGTGGGCGTATTCTTTTGTATATTCTGTCGACGTTGCCAGCGCATCTCGCACGCGAATATTTGCCATTAGTTGGTACTTTATTGACTAGATATGATTTCCTTCTTTTTCTTGGATGCCAGAAAACAACTATTTTCATTAACTTCGGTGGAAGATGCGAGCACATCACAAGCTGCAAGAAAGATATAACTGTGTTTCTGTCAAAAAAAAGTGGTTTCTACACTTTTTCCTAAAATTCATTGACGTTTTAAAATCAAAACAGCCTCAGGCGTCTTAATAACTAGTTCCGCCAGGAAGCTGTCACGCCTACGCAGACTAAACGGCTATGAGAAAACTATAGCATAAAGCTCGCCGGCGTAAACAGTCTTTTTGTTTATTTTCCTTTAACTGTGTTTTTATTATATTTACGGTGCGAAAGAAGATTGGCATTCGAAAAGGAAGAAACCGGATACAGAGTGCTGCCAAGGGCACTTTGAATAGGAAGCCATGTTCATCCAAGAAGAAACGCCAACGAGATAAAAAACGACAGCCACACAGAACAGGAAGCTGGAGACAGAGGAAACGAAGATTACGCAAGGTAGTCGAATCAAAGTGAAGGACAACAAAAGTCCCGGAAACGAGGAAGTACGCTAACACAGCAGGTGAAACGTTTTGCTGCACTGCGCGTTTTTGGTGGCTGCGTACACCGCCTGTCGCAGGTCGCCTCTCCAAGCGAAGCGGCCTGATTTATTGGGGGGATTTATGCGAGCGCCTGCCATGCGCTCTCCTCGTCCACCATCGTCTCTTTCGGTGCTCATCAGGGCAGCAGAGCTGGGCACAGATCGTAAACGACGGCGGCTCAACCTGCAAGCTTCGACCCGCTTGCCTGTTCGATACAGAAGACATCCGAGGCAAGACGCGGTGGCCTTCGTAGCAGATGCCGTAAACTTGGCCTCGAGGAGCAAGAACGGTGCTACTTACTTTTTTTACGAGTGGGGCTATTTTTGTCCAGCCTCGCTGTACTACGGTACACAACGTACACATGAAGAAACTCACAGGAACCCAGACGGCGCAGTTAGCGCCCATCAGCAAAAAAACAAAGCCATCATTTAGCCCAACTTGGCTACACACTCCACCTCTAGTCCGTGCCAAGAAACATTAGTGGCCGTAAAGGTGTACCTGAAGAAGGGAAGCAATAACGAAGTAAAAAATATACGAGCTGACACCTTGATGTTCTAAAACAAAGGCAGATCTTACTTTATTCCTTATTTTTTAAACTCAGCAGTCACACTTTCACGTTTCCTGCTAAGTACTGAAGGGGCCGTAAACGCTATTGAACACATAGTTTTTTTTAATAATTAGTCAACAATTACCCTCATCACAGGTAGCGATGGCAGGTGAGCCAACGTTCAACCATTTCTTTCAGAATATGGAAGTTCCGTTGGTGGGCAGTGCCGTGCGCCTACGAATACATGTAAAAATATTTGCGCTCTAACGTCGGAACTCACCGTGAAAATCAGAGACTCAGATTCGTTTCTCAAAAAATGTTAGAAGTAACGTATAACAACACTCTTGGGTGGCGTTTTAAAAAACCGGTGGGGTAGACCGTAAACAAGTTTTTTACGATTTCATTTTTGTGCTCATTTCGTAAAAGAGAAGAAAAAAACGCCAAGCTTATGCATTTTGTGACGTGGTGTGCTAGCATCCGGAAAACCCGAAGCAACGCCTTTGGCCCTTTTGGATTCGTCGGCGGTGGCGGTGGGGCATCGTGCGGTATTCTGGGAGTTTCGTTCGCGGGTAGTGATTCGTTAACTTATATATGTGATTGCTTTTGGGCGCGGTGTGCTGAAAGATGCCGTCCGCACGTTTTTTCTTAGCCAGGCATCTTCATGGAGAAAGCGGCTGTGTGTGGTGATACAGAAAATAAATTTACAGAGCCTCCATGAAACGTAGCTTGCTGTTTTTTTCGATTTTCAGAAATCTTCCGGTACTGATGTACCAGCAAGGTCTGTGAGCTGAAACATTTTTTAGAGTGTAGTGGAGAGGATCAATTGCAGGGATGCCTTCATTACAGATTCAAAATTACATTATTTAAAAATATCAAGGAAGATTGCTAGGCATTACTTGCATCCTTGATTAGCCAGGACAAGGTATAGTAAAAAAATAGAAGAACAACGTATATTGAGCAGG
This sequence comes from Rhipicephalus microplus, assembly GCF_013339725.1. Classification (NCBI taxonomy): domain Eukaryota; kingdom Metazoa; phylum Arthropoda; class Arachnida; order Ixodida; family Ixodidae; genus Rhipicephalus; species Rhipicephalus microplus. The sequence goes on along the minus strand of NC_051165.1, from coordinate 184,654,958 downwards.
CCATTAAGAATAATATTTAGAGTAGTGCCAGGAAGCACGACAAACAAAGACGCTGTCTTCTTGTCCACAAATTTCGTTGTCCCAAGAAAGCAATTTAATTTTTCGACAACAGCATACTGATATTTTTTATCTACTAAAATGAATGCGTTTGGGAATAAAGTACAGAAATTAATCAGGTAAAATCTGCTTACTTGGGGCTTTGTAAATAATGAGCAGCCCCTATGATGGATCAATTTGAGACAGCGGTCGTCTTTATATACGGAAAACTTAGGCGGCGAAGCTTCACCTCTGCTTTATCTAGTAATTCTGTCGACGTTCCCTTTTTGATGTTGCAATAAGGGTAGCTAGACAGTTTTAAAATATTGATTTTTTTACACAGTAGCAAAATTTACCAGCTTCGAGGATGTTCCATTCGTTATAACGGCATATGTTTCTTGGCATCTTTTGACTGAACTTATTTTACTCACTTCAACAACCACGTTTGTCCGCTGCTAAAACACTGGAATTAGAAGGCCACTGACGTTAAAAAATCAATTGGTTTAGATCGACAAATTGTCTCCTGAGAACTTTAACGCCGATAATTCACCCATCATAGGTTTATCAATAGAGTAGAATCCAAAAGATAAAGTTTCATCTTTCAATTTCGCGCCAATGTGTCCGCGCATGGCGTGGTATATTCTCAAGTGTATAGCGCCCTCAGTGGATAATGTACGTCATTTTTTTCAATTAGGAAACATGTATAATCTAGTAAACGTCGTGAAAATCTGCGATGTGAATAGTTTACTGAAATACAAAAAGATGCGTATAGCATCAAGGAAGAAAAATTATTTAGTTAGTACCAACCAGTCCAACGAAAAGTACTATTAATTGACGTCAACAGCGCTTTCTGCGGGAAACTTAATGTGCCTTGGCGAGCCACATTTTCTTTTTGCGTGTTTTCCCGCTTACCAGGCGTCTTCTCGCGGCTACCGTGGTGACTTTTTAATTGTAAAAATGTGACGTACTAACAAAATAAAAATCAGTATTTTTCTCTTTGTTCTCTCTGTATAGCCTTTGTAAAATAGCTTCTACGCTAAAGAAACACTTCAACGGGCAAACGACCATGAAATTGGTTACATAAAGGAATGTAGCTTAGATAAGGCACAATTATTTGTAGTTGGATACCTTCCAATGTGACCGTCATCAATGTAATCGAATGCGCAACCACAATATCATTAGCGCAGGTTCCTAAGCTTCAGTTTGCTTGCATAGTCGATACCGCGGTAGTGTTGCGGTTACGGTGCTCAGCCACTGAACCGCAGGTCGTGGGTTCGATCCTCGGCCGTGGCCGGTCCATTTTTTCGTAGGAAGGTGAAATGGTAGAGGCCACGTTGTGCTTCGATATGAGATCAGCGTAGAAGAACACAAGATTGCTATACATTTCGAAGCTGTTCACTACGGTGTGCTTTATAATTATATGATAGTTTTAGTACATTAAACCCAAGATAAAATATTAGATTTGTTCGCCCAGAAGTTAATGAAATATTAGGCACTTATATATGTATGTCGTCTATGTGACTCATAGTGGAGAATTATACTGGACGTACTAACAGCTCAGTCACTCAGTATCGCAGTCAACAGCATAAAACAAAGCTATTCGCACTTGCAGTCGCAGCATAGAACGAAGCAACGGCATCTCTTGACATTTAAAGCTATACTTTTTTTTTTCAAAACTAGTTAATACACTACAGTGTAGCAACTGGCATTTCAATCCCCCGTATTTCGAAGCGGGTTAGGAAAAACAATACCAATGAAACGCATACTCCACTCACGTAGCGACAGAAGAAGGCGAATATATCCGCTTCAGATGCTCAATGAAAGTGCTCGCTGCAGTAGAAGTAAAGTTGTTCCTTCGAATGCGGAAACTGCTCTGCTCTTCTTTTTGTGCATTCTCCGCCCGAAGAGTCGCTTAGCCCAAATGAGAACGTGGCTCATGCATTCGCCATAGACAGAAGTGACTTCCCTTTTTCAATAAGCCTGCAATACAAAATTAGGGCATAAATCCGGCAGCACTTCCACCATTCAGCAGAGAAAGTAGTGCAGTGCACTTCACTCTTGTTATTGTTTCATATATTGTGCTTTCATATCCTAGTGCTCAATGGGGACTGAATAGGTTGCATAAAAACATAGAAAGAGCATTTTCGTTCTTTAGGGGAAAAAAAACTTTTTATTGTAGGGGCAGGACCCCTCTGTGCGTACTTGTATACGTACTCTCGCACAAGTGTGGCGTTGAAAACATCAAAAATAGCACGAGGAGCACAAGTGCAGCTCAGCGAATACTGCAAATAAGGAAACTATGACAGACGCAAAATGCGCAGCGCACCTTTACTTGTCCATAATGACCTTTGTATGTTTCGTAGCTCTGCATCAAGTGCGGGCGCTCAACGATTTGCGTCAGTTCTTTTTACTCCTGCACGGGCGTCGCCTCACACCAGCTTCCTACGAAGTAGTTTCGTCATCTTCTATACCGACTCAATATGTTTTCAATAAATAAAAAAATGGAAATGACGTTAGAAAGAAGGAGTGGGATATTAAATTAGCATAGTTTGCAGTAGAGTGCATATGCATGTTTGCACATGCATATGCACTCAAAGCTTTCAGGAGCAATAGAGGGAAGGGCTTAAATCCTTTCCAATCACGGACCCACCCTTTGGCTAGTTATTTGTAGAGAAGACTCGACAACTGCAGTTCTCTTTCTATCAATTGGCGTTACATCCTTAGACGCCAGGCGCTTTCGTTGCGCAGGAAGGTGTCACAGCGACGCCATATCTTTACCGACGAAGATGCCTGCGGGCCATCGACGCTGAGCACGGGTATAAGAACAACAACGTTCCCGTAAACATTCGCAACGCTAGATAGGCACGCCACCATCGCAGGACAGTATAACGCTCCTCCTCCGGCCACTTCGCTATTATTGCACACAATTACGTTGTTCTGGGAAAGACCATTAGGGACAAATACCAACACTTCTCCCGCGTTCTTTCGTCTCTTCTTCGCAAGTGCACGTTATCCTGTCTGGCATTGTCATCGATGCGACTTGCGCGAACACTTGCGTTGTTGCATGTAGGGATAGGAAGGAGCCACCTTTGGGGAAGTAAGATCTCCCGTCGCCCAGGGATTGCCTGAGAGAAATCACTGCGACCACTCTCCTCTCAATATGATCTTCCCTAAAACGCGAAAATCCGACTTCCACACTCGTGGCGTCGACGCACGTTATATCGCCAACTTGCCGATGCCAAAGTGTGCAGGGGAAGACGCTGCAGACGCCTTCATTGGTTCCGGCTGTCTTCTTTTAAAAATCCACACATTCCTTGGACAGCCTTTTCGCCACTTCAGCGTCCTTTCTTATTTGTCCTCGACGACATCAGTCATTGCTGTAGTTATTGCACATTGACGGCCAAAATCGAATATGCATGACTCCTCGACAGTCCACGCTTACACGTGGAGCTCACACGCAATTTTTTTGTTGGCGTCTAACGAAGTCACTACAGTGCGATCACAGTTAAAATGCCGATATGTCATTAGGGCACACCATCACAGAATACCCACAATACAAAGAAGCGTTGTATTCAACTGCATAAGTGGTTCAATATACTCGTAAACGACTTCTAAAAAGTTTCAGTGGTTAAACAAAACTCTTGTTTTCTGCAGTCACCAGAACAAAGCGCACAATAGATGGAGCAGGATACAGTGACATTGTCTGTCAAATGAAAAAAGAACAAAGCTTTAAAATGAGTGGAATGCTTGAGTCATAAAAAGAAGCCTCATCGCGTTCTTCGTAAATTTGAATGGGCTGCACAAGAATTTAGTTGGAACTACTTTCAAGCACAGCAGTTCCTAGCCTACTTTGTAAGGCTGCTTCAGCGAAACTAGCCCGCAATCTGCTTGTATATAACATGTCCTTCTGTGCTTCAAATGGTTCAGACTTCTACACTTTGTATCCAGCTTCCGTTGTTTTATGTCTTGCGAAACGAGCTTAGAACATCTCTGCTCCCTATACTCCACGGGAAGCTGACTGTGCACACCTACGGGAAAATAAAAACTTTCACGACTTCTCTCCGATCAACCATCTTGTGTCGTAAAATATAAATGCCCGCCTCTCAAGAAACATTTCCCGTGCTGCTAGCTACCTTGACAGCTAAGACCAGCTGCTTGCTTTTTTTTTTAGTTTTTCAAAAGCGCCGTTTTCTGAATATCGGAAGAGGTCTTCTCCGCATGCCTAGTCAAATGCTACAAAACATTTTTTGAGCTACTTCTTTGTTGGCTTGTCAAACGTAAAGGGAATTTCTAGATTGAGCTGTAGGTGACTTCATAAACGTTTATAGTTTTACTGTAACTGTGGTGCTTGATTAAAAGTCTACACAGAGCTGAATCTATTGTGGTGCTACGCAACAAATATGTCAACTGGAATTACACACAGCTCACAGGAAATTAGTGGTGATGCGTCTTTGTTTTTATGAATCAACGGAGCAATACGGACAAGTGAATACGCATAGGAAATATCCGCAAATAACAACACACAGCAGATACACTGAATATATACGAAAACATTTTCCAGTAGCTGGTAACCATAATTTTCATAAATACGCGGCCACCTACTCGTTTTGAGTTGCCGTTCAGGAGTCGTCTTTCACACAGCTTCCCCTTATAATCTGATGGTACAAAAATATTAGGGCTAAGAAACTTTGCAACCTTCACTTCTTGCTCTTGATGTGGAAGGCGGAGGTGATGAGCTTTAGTTACATACGCAGGGTGTGTGGGGGCGAAGGTAAGTCTATTATTTCGGCCTCACAAGTAGCGTCAATCATCGAGGTGGCTCTTGCAGGGAAGTTACCAAAATGTGCACGTTCTTTGCCGCCAAGCGTACATTGAATAGACAAGCAGATGCGTAAACACTCGCGGCAATTTCTTGGCGCTGCATCTCACTAAGTTCGGCCGTACCTCCGCGTTGTAGGATACTAGGGTAATTGGCTTGACCAAACCAATGAATGAACCATGATGATTACAGAAGCTCGAGAGGGATGAGCCCTCAGTAGATCTTCGATTAATTTCTCCCGAAAATAGTCGTTCATTTTGAGGCGCCCACAAGCTGCGGTTTCTATGTTTGCGAAATAAAAAAAAAACTGGGAATGTTTGTTTTTCATTTGTTCTAGTGCATTAAATTGTTATGCAACTCGGTGACGCATGTTACACCATCAATCAGCTTTCCGTTAGTTGTTCATATTCATAATTAGTTCGACGAATATGAAAGTACTGAAAAAAGCTGAAAATGTGTGTCTTTTGTGCGATTTATTAGCACGCATACTACCATGATCTACATTTTTGTTGTACTGTTCGGAATGTTCAGAAAAACAAGCAGACCTTTCTACGTTGCACCAGCTTTTATTTTGTTTGTTGTAGCTGGAAACGTAAACATAATCAATGCATGCACGTTAGAAACGCATGCATTATACCACGCTCGCGCTAAGCCATAAAAAACGGGCCCGTGCTTTTCACACAAATAAAATGGAACCATCGACATAACAAACGTCATGGCTGTCTAGCGGAGCAGCGTCGGCAGTAAAAATATCAAATCAAAATATAACTCAAATTTTAAAAAAATGTTTTGCAGCGGGCAATTTGCGCAATGTTGAGCCAGGTGATGCGCTTTTCGCCATAGTTCACCATTGGTGACGTCACTGGTACCACTCAAAGCAGCAGCGCACAAGGTGGATAAAGACTTTGTGCTTGTAGGTACCTTGTATTGTTCCGTCGCCCCGCCGCGGTGGTCTAGTGGCTAAGGTAATCGGCTGCTGACCCGCAGGGCGCGGGTTCAAATCCCGGCTGCGGCGGCTGCATTTCCGATGGAGGCGGAAATGTTGTAGGCCCGTGTGCTCAGATTTGGGTGCACGTTAAAGAACCCCAGGTGGTCTAAATTTTCGGAGCCCTCCACTACGGCGTCTCTCATAATCATATAGTGGTTTTGGGACGTAAAACCCCAGATATCAATCAATGTATTGTTCCGTCACAATTATTATTAATAATATTTTATTGTTGTGTGTGCGCGCGCGCACTCACGCGAGCGTGCGTGTGTGTGCGTGTGCGTGCGTGTGTGTGTGTGTGTGTGTGTGTGTGTGTGTGTGTGTGTGTGTGTGTGTGTGTGTGTGTGTGTGTATGCGTCACATTCACGTGTTTCCCCGTGACGGAGCAAGTACAAAAAAGGGAGGAGGGGGGAGACAGCATAGACAGCAATCCTTCTGCGAAGCATGTTCGGACGCTACACTCGTCCACAACGAACCCCATTAATCCTCCCTTCTCCTTCACGTGCATCGCCTTCATAGATTACGCCATGCGAGCATTGCTCAAGGCATGCGCAAGTGGCATGAGGGTTTCCTCATCACAGGGGAGTGCCGTACATTCGCTCTAACATCAGTGCTTCATGATTTTCCAGGCCACTCACACTATTTTTTTTCTCGCCAAAAAACGATTGTAAAGTCTTCTCGACGTTATCTGTGGTTCCTTGGTCACCCGCTTGTCTCTCTTCGTTCTGTTTCTTCACCCAACTTTATGACCTCTGAATAGCGGGCTCCGCCTGTGGGCGGTTTCGAAATCATACGGGAATAGTTTCGCTACGGTGGCCACGATTATTTCTGGTGGCTCATTCCGTCGCCATAACTACCCTCGACGGGAGCATTGTTCCTTTAATAGCGAGAAAATATCTGTACAGTGTCTTGCCGCTATCATTCACTTCATTGAATCTTTTTGCAGCTAACACGCCACTGGACCTATCCGTTCTTTTCATTATACTTTTACGACCTTTTATGTGGCCGCCGTGCGTCGCTGGCATAGATACGAGGAGGCAAAGCTCGAAGCGCTGATGCATATAAGAGCATCAAAAATGTGATCGGCATCCCCATGGGAGCCAGTACGGACAAGCTTATGCAGCCGGACGTCCACAATATTCTTGATGAGGTTGTCGAGGCACAACAGATGACCCAGGTCGTCAGGCCTTCTTCCTCGCCTGCGGGGCAGAGAGTCCAGGACTACCCCAGGCTGCAATCCCACTGCCATCAGGGAGAGTCGGAGCGTGCTCGACGCTAGACGCGGGTGGCCATCATGGTCTCACCAATCCTACACAACGTGTACCCACAACTCAGTGTTGGCAGACGAAGAGCCCGGGTGGCTGCGCTTCTCAATTCCGTCACTGGCGATCCGTAATCCATCACGTTCATTGACGCCACCCAAAACGGTTCGTCCAACCGATTCGTGGCGACCATGGTAGATTACAGGGGCAACCTCCTTAACGTCGCTTCGGTGCAGGGCTAGGTCTCCGGTACTGGCGGAGCAGATGGCGGTGGTCCTTCGCCCTTAATGACGACAGCGGACCACATATCTGTACAGGATTTCCCAGGTGGCGGTTAGGGCCTTCAGCCTCGGGTTCAGTCTCGGCGGACGCAGCCTGCCTGCTTTGCGGGTGCACACGAGGGGCTCTGGAGGACTCAATACAGACGTCCAACCAGGTCATTAATCACTATAAGCTCAGCAGGAGGTTATATCCCCCGCCTCACGCCAAGCCCTCGAGGACTCAGTCTTCCACCCTTCGGATGCTACAAACTCGTTTCTATCCTAGCTAAGCCTGAGTCAGCAGGTATACGCGGACTCCTACGAGCCCGATTGTCGGGATTGTGGAGGTCCATTCTGAACTTTAAAGCACATGCTCTGGTGGTATCTCTCGTTACAGCACAACAATCGCCTCACCAAGGAAGCAGAGTGGGAGAAGGTGCTCAAGAGCTCCGGACCTCGCTACTCAGCTACGGGCCGTACAGAGGGCCCAGGACGCGGTCAGGCACGGCCTTCCCGTCCAGATGCGGGGAGCTCCTCTCCTGTAGGGGACTTTCCTATTCGCCCCTCAGGACCACAATTAGGTTCCTTGTCTGTCTGTCTCGTCAGCATTTACTAATGTTAACCCTACAATGCCCACTGTGTCATAGTTCAATACAGTGAATATAATACCTTAATAATGTTACTAAAAGCTACTATATGTGTCCCAAGTAAGCAGCTATTGCAGATTTCACGTGTTGTGAAGAAGGTACAGCGACTTACATATTGTACGAGCGTAATTATTTATTCCTATATTAGTAATTTAGTTATGTCTCAAACAAATTTTGCTCATATATTTCTTAAAATGAACTGCACAAGAAAGTAATAACAGTCAGCATTTTCTTGCAATTATTCTGGTGGCAAACACGAAAGTAGGCATTACTGGGTTAATGAAGATGCACGTGCTTTAAATAGTGCATCTAATATGGACATAACCAAATAAAGCAGCTCCCGATGAAGTCACATTGGTTCTGGCTGTCAATCATAGGCGTTGAAAAGGTGGCAGAAATTACGAGGCATCCAGTTTAACCGTATGCACGAACAACACTAATGATGTTCATGCATAAGTAACTGTTCCAATCAACGAAGAGCAGTATAAATTTAAAGGCTTGTTTTTTTCTTGGACCCAATAATAATACGAGACCATAGGCCAGTAAAAGTATAAGGGATGTAAGTAGAAAGTATAATTGTAATGTCAATGTGAAGAAAGAAAAGTGCACGAAAAGATAAATTGCCACTGGTGCAATGGTAGAATTCGCATCTGAAGCTGCAGAAAAAGAAGAACGATAAAGACAACACATTATGTATGTGGACTACGATTATCTACGTAATGGCTGATAGTAAATAGAATGTGCATTTGTATATAGTTGAAAATAAAATCAGTCTTCTGTCTCTCATTGCTTATTTGCAGCGATTGACATGTTCCCGTAGGAAACACTGGTCTATCACTGGGTGGTTTGCCTCTCCCCAGGTTTCACATTTGTGGAGGTGTGTTTTTTTTTGTAATTAAGTATTGTCGCTATGTTTATCTAGTTAGTTAGTTAGTTAGTTAGCTAGTTAGTTGGTTAGCTAGTTGGTTAGCTAGTTAGCTAGTTAGCTAGTTAGTTATTTTGTTAGCTAGCTAGCTAGCTAGTTAGTTAGTTAGTTAGTCATTTTGTTTGTTTGTTTGTTTGTTTGTTTGTTTGTTTGTTTGTTCAGCATGTTGCATACTCGCGTTGGACTACTGCCATTTGTCGCAAATTGGTAATAATTACTGCGTGATATCTGCTTCTGCCTGTGTCGATTCCTTGCTAATACCTAAAAAAAGGAGTAAGGTTAACAAACGAAGAATTTTCGCCTCCATCGCTGACAGAAAAAAAATATTTCGCACCTCATTGCTTCCTGCGGAGTGTCGCCATTTGCTCTGGCTCACTTCGAAGCTCGGTGCGACAACCAAAAAAAAAATGCACATAATTTCCCATTACGTTCCCAGCAAGCAGTGACACATCGAAAGATCAATCGAGCAGAAAACTAACCAAACGAAATAGAACTAGAATTCTGTCACGTAAGAGTCAACGGGTCTATGCCAGCGATTGAAAAAAAAAGTGTCAAAAACCGTTTTTCCAGCATGTACTGAATGAGAGTGGGAGCACGAAAAGAAGGCAATAGGACTGAAGTGACAGTGCAGTATGAAAAGCGGCACCCAGGCACGACAGAAATCATTTGCCTGAATAGGGTGAACAGCAGGGGGTTGGTGCAAGGGCTCGGCATCGTGGAAATGAAAGGCTAAATGAGTGTCCTAGTTCGCTCGCACATTGTTAGACAGGGTAGCCAGAAGAAAACCATAAAACGGGATAGACGTCACATCTTTATTTCACACAACTAATTCTTCTCAGTTGTCTAGTTTTAGCTGGTGGATGCAAAAAGCGAAGAATTAAAGTTGCGCGTGTGTCAAAAAGGAGCTGGTATTCAGAGCTGCTATTAGTTTGGCAAAAGAAGTGTAGCTCACTCAGACTGAGTCTCAGCGAAACTGACCTCAACCAGACTGACTGGGGTTCAAGCTAACCAAACGCGTGACGTACGCTTGACAATATTACTAACCCGCACTCACTAACGACTCGATCTGAATTAGTGTGTGAGTGACTCGACTCGACAGCTAGTTAGCCGACCTATGTTCGACACACATAACAAAAAAGAAAATTGCGTGTTTTTTTATTTACAATATTAACTTTCTACTTGGTGAATCTAAGACGCACATTTTGGTGGTTACGCAATCTAGAATCGCAAGCCTGACTTCTTGATATTTGCACGGTGATTTTAAAAGGCTCTGACCAATGTTCCCGACCCTAAAAAATGAATGACCAGCAATTGAATACAAGTTTCTCGGTCTCTTTTTCTGTAAGTATTTGCTTGCCCCGACACATTTTCTCTATGAGTGTCATTTATTGACTCCAACAAAGCACCAGCAAAGTCATGCTAAGTCGGCTTCATTGAAGGGTTTGTGCATGGTAAGGTGCACACTTGTAAACCACCGCTGTAAGCGTATTTGAAAGAAGGATATCTGAATAAATCTCAGTGTGTATTCTTCCTAAGTGCAGATTACGGCCAACCATGACATCGGACATAAACTTCCGAGGCATTGCATCAATCGCATAAAGAATATGTGGAAGACAACTTCCGTCAATTCGGCCATGCCCCTAGTGCATGCACTACGGAAAGACACACTTCGCCTCAACATTGGTGAAGTTAGAAAGAGGCTCTTATTAAATTAATAACAAATAACAACAATAATGCTTGTGGAGCTTTGTGTCCCAAAATCACGGCATGATCATAATAGTGATGAGAAATCACAACTTATATCTATTGGTATTTAAAACATTAAGATAGTTATGAATATTTCTCTTTACTATAAATAACACTTTATTACTGTTGTATGTGTTACAGTATTTGCACTTGTACCTTATGTATTTTTGTATATTTTTGTATTTTTTCTGTATCCTGTAAAATTCTTATGTCAGCCTGTCTGCCTCACTGTATTTGGAGCAAAGGCCCTTTGTCAGGCTTTCAGCCTTTTGCCCTTGCTCCATTTTCTGTACTGGCACAGAAAGAAAGAAAGAAAGAAAGAAAGAAAGAAAAAAAAGAAAGAAAGAAAGAAAGAAAGAAAGAAAGAAAGAAAGAAAGAAAGAAAGAAAGAAGAAAGGAAGAAAGAAAGAAAGAAAGAAAGAAAGAAAGAAAGAAAGAAAGAAAGAAAGAAAGAAAGAAAGAAAGAAAGAAAGAAAGAAAGAAAGAAAGAAAGAAAGAAAGAAAGAAAGAAAGAAAGAAAGAAAGACGCCGGGTGGAGGGCTCCAAAAATTTCTACCACTTGAGTCTAAGCCCGCTGGCTTCAAACATTTTACCTGCCTGGAAATGCGTCGGTTGCGGCTAGGATTCGACCCCGTTATTTCCAAGTAAGCAGTCGAGTCCCGCAATCACTAGGCTACCACGGCAGGCAATGGGCGCGAAGTTCGTAGCCAAGTTAAATGTAAATGGTACGCATAATTTGCTAGATTACCCAAGAATAACATTAATTAAGAAATAAAAAGGCAGTTTCTTTTGCGAACATTAATAGTACCCGTGAGCACAACGCACTATTGATTCTACAGAGAGAGACAAATATTTGAAAAAAAAAAAAGAAAGAAGGTTAACCTGGATGAAGAATCGGTTAGCCACCTTGCGCAGGGGAAGGAAAATAAGAATCGAAAAGAAGATGCAGAGAAGGAGGGATAAAGTAAAAACAAAAAAAGAATGCACACATGCATGTCGTTCCGGTCACAGTCGTTTGTAGAGACCGGTTGAAAGCACAAAGATTCATTGCACTTGCACAGGATTCTTCTGTGCCGTTTAGTCCTCTCGGTCCCACAAGATTTTTTTTTTGTCTGGAAGAGTGTGATCATCCAGCTGATTTCAAAGTGGCGGTCCCTGTTACTAGTACTGTGAACATTCGCACAGAACATGCTGAATTGTTGAGTCACGGCCACAGTGATCACAGTATGCGGTGTCGGCCATTCCTACACGAAACGCGTACGCATTGGTCAATAAGTCAGCTAACCACATTCAGCACTGCAGGGTAGCGTCCCCTCAGCAAAGTCCTAGAGAAATTCGAAAACTTACGAGGTTTCTTGTTACTTCACCTGAGACGACTTGAAGGCAAAATCTATCTTTATTTTCTTCTCTGCCGATACATATACAAAGGAGTGGGGAACACAAGCTATAGCTTCATGTGCCACTGCCAAGCGCCGTCTTCAGGGTCTTCACTTGAGGCTTCGCACTCTCCGGTTTTATTCACCACCCAAAGGAGGGCGCTAAAGCAGCATCAGGTGCCGCTGCGTCACATAGCGTCACGACAATATGTGTGACGTCATGATGCCGTCATAAATTGTTTCAGATTTGTGACTTCACCATAATGTCATATGGTGATGTCATCAGATCATGTTTTTTGCGTCACGCGTCCCCGACGGCGTGGGATGGTCGCCGCCGATGGTCGAATTTCATGTTTGAATAAGGCATCTAAGGAAAGACAGAAAACCAGATATTTTCGCCAGTGCTGCTGTGTAGGGTGTAGGAAATGACAATAAGAGATTCCTGAACAGAGGGAAAGAATTATAGAAAACAAGAAACATAAAAAATGCCTCTCCTCTCCTAAGGTAATCGGGAGGAAATGCGAATGCAATGCGTAGCGTTCATGACGGCGTTTCGCACGTGAGAACCCAGCGTTAGAAGAAAAAGTTTTTTTTTTTTTACACCGTGCAGCCAATAGCGCCGTTCGCCGCACGTGGCGTTTTTATGTCGCGATAAACGCGGTATGCGTTTCCAGCTCTAGTAGCTAGTCTGCACGGTTAAAAAATATTATGAAGAGAACAAAACAAACAGCGTTCGCGTTCTCGGCTCGGCGCTGGCGTTTCACATCGGCGGCTCGAGCACGCATTTCCGGATGTTCTTCAGAGGCGCTCAGCCAGCGAACGGTCAAGAGTGAGGCGCGAGCGGACGGGAAAGTGGGGCGCAGGGATTAGATAGTGAACGGCGAGAAAGGAGCAGCGAAGCACTGTACGTACCCTCTCCTACACTCTCCCGCAGCCCATTCTCCGGATGTTAGGGGTGAAGATTAGCGCACGTGCCAGCAACTGTTGCTATGGAAGAGGGTGTAAGAGCGGAGAGATAACACCTGCCGGCGCACGGACACCACCGCGGACTTCGCCGGATGCCTGACATAGCCCGACTAAGAAATGCATTCGCATTTTCACCTTGGTTCTACCATGATTTCCACCATGGTAATAAAGGAACTAGAAGCTTACTGATACCGGCTGATTTGTTAAGGGGTACGTACGTTAACAAGTAAAAAATAGCATAAATGTTTATGTATGACTAAATAATGAAGCATGGTAAATTCAAAACGAATAACTCAGCGTGCAAAGCTCTAACCTTTCCACCGAAATAAAAATACGGTACTCTTAAGCTTTGCCTTTAAGATCCGAACGTGATCGTTATATCATGTGCCTTGCGCGTACGTCAAACTGCATGAAATGTTTTCGAATTTGCTACGTACCCACTACGTAGCCTTAAGAGAATAGGAGTAGTAACTTTTTATTGCTTTATTGCCTGCTCCCAGATAATGTTCATATGAGAAATAACGTAAGGATCACAACAACATACACTGACAGTGTTAGTGGACAGGAACTAATTTTGAAATTCCTTGAGAGCTGTCAAGGGTTCCACTTTCGACAACCACTCAGATACAGACACCTATCCTTTCTTTACTTCAACAAATTTCGACATGCCCTCCCCGAAGTCCATTATTGCGGGTCTTGCATTTGGAGTAACATGTGTGTCTTTTGTACCGGGTGACTGGCGTTAAACCATGAAGGTATTACGACAATCACATGTTCGCACGCCCGGTGGCAATGTACGCTAGTACCATGCAGTATTACTGCAATAGTTGACGGTGTATTGTGAAGCATCCATACCGGACGCGTATGTTTGTAAAGCAGGAAACTCGATTTCACTGCATTTCCAAACAGAGAAGTTATTTTTTCTGTGCTCACAAACGCAGGCGTGGCTGTGTGGTAAAACATCCTCTTACCATGCAAATGTCCCGGGGTCGACTTCCACTGGGTACCAGATGACCTGGGACCTATGCCCACTGTGACCTTAGTTTTCTTTATTTTTGCTTGCATCGCTCTCAATTATTTGGTCACGCATAAGATGATTTTTCGCTCACAACCAACGACGCCGACGCCGGAATTTCTGTGGAACGAGCTCTTCAATGCTATCACATTAGTGAACCATTTATCAGGATAACCTTTTGTAGCGAGAGCTACGTTCGCCGTATTCTTGCCATTTCGCTGAGACGGGTGGACACACGGCTTGCTGGGCCGTCGCCCAGCAACCACCGCAGTTGTAAGCGCTGCTCGCCATGCCATCTGGCATGACGTCAGAGGAGTATCTGGTGAAATCGCGTTGAAAGAGAGGAGGAGCCGGTGTTGCATCGTATATAAAAGGGGTGGCTCCGTGGGGTTCATCGGCAGATATGGAAAGTGAGTAGGAGAGACAGAAGAGGCCACGCTTCGTCGTCAAAATGAAACCAAGAGGAAGAAGCGAACCGAGGTGACGGAGGAAGAGCGAGCCGCAGATTGATTGTATTTCTCGTTACGCACACCCATGCATAGCTGAGTTAAAAGCCACAGCAAATTTTTATCATCATGGTTCTTATTATGTGAGCTACTTCTGGTCTAACGTGCAGAACGATTACAGGCTGAAGAGCCTGTAATCGCTTTGCAGCTGCAAGTGCAGCCAACTGCGCATTTCAATGTAATTCTCATCCTCAGCTATTCGAGGGAGTAAGTAAATTCTTTATGGAGTATACAATTTCCCTGTGAGCTCCATCCCTTTTAAGCCCGAACCGGGACTGACCCCTGCCCATAATTAGTGTTTTTTTGGAGGCGCTGCCTGTAGCTTCAATACTGCTCACACACTCAATCGCAAATTGTTGCTTCTCGCATGCTGTACGTAAGGTATCAGCATCGGTGTCGTACATTTCAGGTTTAATGAAGCGAGAAGCGCTGCTCTCAGAGGCCTAACTTGAACTCCATTATCTTACAAAATGCGTTAGATGATGCAAATCAGCCCTTTCCTGGAAAGAAGTAACGGTAGAGCTCCAAGTTAATTTGGAGAGACGCAATTTGCATACGCTTCGCACAAACTTCAATTTAAGAGAACACAATGAGTTCCAGTTTTGGAAGCGAGTAGCTATGCACACGCTGTTCGTCAAGCTATGTTCTAGATAATAGTTTCAGGAACTGCTTGTTAACGATTCGTTTAGTTTATTCTTCTCGTTTCTGTGTGCTATTGAGATAGCTTATAGTATATGTAAAAGGTTCGAGGTAATCAGCTGCCGCCCTTCTGTAGAGACCGGTCGAGTCACATAATTTTTATCTGTCCAACAGTCTTTACTGCTGTAGATTCGCCAACTAGCGTGACCAGTTGGTATTCAGCAAGATTTCAGTGGCGCTGAAGTTTAACGTGCCACGAAGTCCAAGGTATTGTTCTGTTGTCTCTTTAAATAATAGTAATTTTTCGAAAAATCTGTCACTAAAACTTCGTTCAAGTGTGAACACTAGCAGTTCTTATGCACATTATGAAAAGTGAGACGTTCTCAAGTGTTTGTAACTTATGACAAGATCTTATGAGCAATCTGGTCGGCGGCATTCTTGTTAGCTGATGATGGTATAGAATTACCACTGGTGGATACTTTGCTTCCAATTGGAAATGCTACGAAGCTTTTTGGCTGCGAAATTTTAAGTTCATTACTACGGTAGCAGTGTTGCATTAATAAATAGAGTTGCGGGTATAAACGTCCGCAATTTTAGTATATAAAGTTTCGTATCTCATACGGGCCAAATTTATCTATTTTAGCATGCAACATCACTTCAGCCGTTTGTATAATTCAAGCCTGCGAGAAGATTTGTGTAAGCGATATTTATTACTCTTTCTGCATTTTTCTTTTCATATTAGAAGCAACTGACGAATCGCGCTGTGTAATGTGGATGTGGTGCATAGAAAACTTGACAGCTTCTGCTGGAATTCTCATTCACTTTGAGCATACCAGGCTGACAGGGTTTTTCCTGTCCCATGTTACAGATTTAGGCGCTGTAATAAACTGCTCCAACACAAGTCCCGGGTTACTGGGTAGTGCTTATCTTGACAACCGTGCATGCTCAAAATGTCAGCTGTATCGCATGTTTAGTAAACTGACTGCGTTGTTTCTTCGGTGTTGTTTTTCTATATTTACTTCCTTTGTTTGTCGTGTGAAGGTTCGTGCCTGGAGCTATCTCGCTTCCTATGAAAATAATCACGCAGAGTGGCCGTGTATGCACACACGAGCTGTTCCTAACTTGATAGACGACACCATGTCATGAAGAGCTTTCGCCGATGTCATCCTCAATTGTAGCCCTATATAATACTGATAGCAGGTGCTCGTGTCTCTTTAGGAAAGCTCCTCGCGTTCAGGATCTATTTAGGGCCGCTTCTTATATGCGGCTCAGTACTTCCAAGACCTTTCCATCATGATCAAATGCTGACTTGTTTGTTTTTCGGGTCGTATTTCATTTGGCGTGTTTATATTGCGGCCTTGCATTGCAGTAGTCTGTAGTGCATGATCATCATTTCCCCACCACGCCGCGCCTCTCGCTCAGCTGAGGCTAGCTCGCGCTGCGCGAGAATAAACATCGTGCTCACGCGCCTGGTGGTTTGGACGTAGCAGCCGCCGCCACTCCGTATCGGCGAAATCACCAGAAGGGCGTCGAGAAGAATGGCATGCGTCAGCGGCTGGTCCGTGACGCCATTTACCGCAAGAACGGCGTCGAGCTGCATGAACCATACTTTGGGGTAGGTCGATTGGATTAGCGGCACTGGCGGGCAGAGTCGCGGAAACATGGTAGCCGAGTGCCCGTCGAAGGACGCGTTCTCCGGGTCACCATTGTAGCGAGAGAGGAAGAGAGCTGCCGATGAAGCAGCACGACAAGCACATTGTAAAGACGTTACTGTTTCTTTACCGATTTCGAAAAATGAATTGTGTAGTATTATAAAGAATACAACTTTCAGAATGAGCAAAACCACTTGGTTTGACCAAAGTACAAAGAGCTGCGATTTATATCACATCGATCCATTTATTGAATTCAAAATTACGCTGGCATTCGATAGAAGGATGGAAACTCTAATTCACCGATTGAGGCTAGGCACCGCATACACAAAACATTTTTTGCACAGAATCGGCAGAGCTGAAACTCCCGAATGCGATTGTGGATTTATAGATGAAGACGTATGTCACCTTCTCATAGACTGTCCACATCATGACACGCCAAGACGCCGTCTTAAAAGCGAACTGTTCGCATTGGACCACAGACCATTTAGCATGAAAAAACTTCTGGGCCCGTGGCCAACTGGAGTTTTACAGTCCCACGCTTTAAAAGCATTACCACGTTTTTTACAAGACAGCGGGATTGCTGACAAGTATTAACAAAGAACAAGCTTTCATTTGTAACACATGTAATTATTATATACAGTATCATGTGACACCCATCACGTGTGTTTTGTGAAATGAATGACGTGTCGACTATTATGTACATACGAGCGAATGCATCTTTATAAGGACCAGACGTGTGCTTTGTTGTTTTGTTGTTGTGTTTTGTGTTTGTTGTTTGTGTTTTGTTGTTACCAGAGACCTCTTACATTGACTTTCAAACATTTACTTACCATTGTGATATGTACGTATAAGTGTGTCTTTGCATATCTGTGCCTGAGTTTTCTATTTTCCATGCACTGCTCTGTATGTTTTGCTTCAAGATAGGTGTTCAAGTTTCAATCAACGGCTAAGGAGTAGCCGGCGCCATAATGGTGCGCCAACATCTCCTTATATATCATATCAAGAGAGAGGAAGACGTGACGGCGGCCAACATGGTCCTGTCGTTGTCTCGCCACTAAATTATCAAAGTGGCGATTTTGCCGAAACGGAGCGGCGGCGGATGCCACGTCCAAACCGCCAGGCGCGTGAGCACGATGTTTATTCTCGCACAGCTCGAGCCAGCCTCAGCTGCGCGAGAGGCGTGGCGTGGTGGTGAAATGATGATGATCCATCAAGTTTATCAATGGATTCCAAAAATGTTTGTGCTTTTTTTGCTATGGTGAACTTTATAGTCATAAGAGACGTGAATAGCGCGCAGCTGGCTTCTCTCACTTTGGGACCGGTTAGCTAAGCTTTATAGCCGCTTTAAAATGAAACAAAATAGCGGATTGGGCCAATTGGAATTAGAAGACGCTTGAGATTCACCTTCAAGAGTAGCACGCAATTTTACCTGCGTTCATACTTGCAGTGCCGGCTTGTTTACACAGCTGCCAAACACTACGCGCTGTCGGTTACAGCTTCTGAGCAGAACAAGCCAATTTTTTTTGTTTACCGCTTTGTTCGCAAAGCACACCAACGCATCTGCAGGGGCCATAAACTTGTATTGCAGCTACGAAGTGCGGAGCAAAAGGAATGAAAGAGACGTAACGATCCTCTTGTTAGTGTCAAATGCTGGTGCATTTCTCTCAGCAAGCTGGCAAGTTGTTCACTCGGTGCCTCGAATCTACGACAGCTTGCCAGTCGGGCACCTCATAATGGCGTCGATAAGAGGTCGCACCACAAGGTCGTTCCGAGCCGACGGCGTTTACTGCCGTCCTTAACGGGAGCCGTAGATTAGTGCATCACTTCTTGGCCGATGTCGAAAACAAAGCGCAATGGCTCATTGCAGTTTGTTGTATGATTTTAGCTATTAAGGCGTACGTCGTTTCCGAACCACTCTTTTTGCCGGCCAGAATCCCATGTTTAGCTTTGTGCTGATCTTTTTATATTCTGCTGTAGATCACTAATTCTCGATTGAAGTGCCATTTACTAAGCTGTAGTTTTCGTGTTCAATATACGAGTATACTAATACGTCGACAGGAATGTAGACAACCACAGAATAAAAAAAATATGTCATCCATTCTTCCCCCGTGCGTCATAACAGGTAACTTCAATGGTGATCATACACTCTCAGAAAGATTGAAGAGAAATGTTAAAGGATGTCGGTGAACGCCCGAGAGCTCTTCTCCTGGAGTTTTACATCAAATCCTGGCAAGATGCCACGTGCTGCCGACAAGCTGGAAGATTAATCGCCTGGTTCCGCTACTGAAGCCACGCAAGTCGCTGTTGGAGCTTTCATCCATCCGGCCAATCACGTTGGTCAGTTGTGTAGGCAAAGCGATTAAGAGGATGATCCTGTAGTGCCTGGAAGGGTACTTGGAAGTCCAAAGACACCTACTCAGATCTGTTGGTGAGATTTTGACGTGGTCGATTATCGATTGACAGCATCGTTGATCTGGTTGCCTACGTTAACACGAAAAATGCCGTAAGCGTCCTGCCCTTCTCTGTCCCTCGATGTCAAAGTGGTGTACTATAACGTTATGCATGAAGCAACCCTTTGAAGAGGTAGGAGCAGGTGATTGGATGTATAGATAAATACGGATTTATGTATCAATGCGATCCTTCTTTGTGAGCACCGATTACGGGCAAATCTCTCCACATTACAGTTAAGGTGGCGTCCCCCAGGGGGCTGTGGGGAGTCCTGTGCTGTTCAATCTTACGTTAAATGGTCTCATTGAGCGCCTGCCAGGCCCAGTTACACTGTTAATGTACGTGGATCATATCTGCATGCGGACGTCCACCGTGACACGCCAGCAGTTGCGAGCAAGACTTCAGAAAGCTATACCGTACAAACTGCACGTTACCTCCGTCATCGAGGCTTGAAAATTTCTTCCAAGAAATACGTCCTCATGGCTTTTACGCTTGAACTTATGAAGAATAACGGCTTAAACACCAAGAGTTAAACTCTAGCGTACATTCGATCACAAAGGTTTTCAGTCGTCATAAATTGACAGGGATCTATCATGTGGCCATCATATTTTGTACATCAAAAAATGGTTGATAGGCATCTATCATCTGTTGAAGTTTTTCGCGTGGATTCCAAAATGTGTCACTCAGTGCTTTGTTACAGCTGTACTGGGTACTTCTCGGCTTCCTGAGCAACAACTTGCCTGTATAGACCAACGCAAGCAAAACGAGCCTATACGAACGTTACATGGTGCTCAGACCCATGGCACACACTCCGGCTTTGCTTGGGCTTGCCTCTTAGTGCAGCAATGGTAGCTTCTATAGCGATCACCAATGACCACCTCGTCACGGCACAGTGATAAACTTAGGACGCATATCTCTGACACCGCACCACCACCTAGCCTCTTTACCTGCAGACAGACCACAGACGTCATTTTGCCATATGGTAATAGCGTCTCGCAATTCTACTAACATGATTCACGCCTACCACAAGACTTTCTACTCCTCCGTGCTGCCTTATTTCAACTAAAATCAGCCAAACAATACATGTCATCTAGAAAAATGCAGACATGTCATCTTAAGCAGCTCGTTCTCTGTTACACGAAAGTACCAAGGCTGTATGTATATACCCACGGCTCTACTTTGCTGAACAGCTCAACTCCATTTGTTGTGATATTAACAGAAGCCATAGCAATCGAATGCAGCACCTCCCACCGACATCGACGGCAGCTCTGTCGATACTGCATGTCTCTTTTGTCACCTTCACCCCGCCGCCCGCACAGACAACTGGTGTTTTAGTGCGTCCTTTTTTATACTAGTTTTTTTATTAAGCATAAAATTCAAGGCAAAGTTTATTGGACCATAAGTAACCAATACTTGTCTTTGTGTGTTATATCATCAGAAACATACATTTTCTTTATTTATGATTAACGTGCGCGGGTTTCCTTCTCAAATGAAAAGGGTGCGTGCGTGCCGCTCCTCTAGTCCGGCCGTGGAGGTGGCTACCCACTACTACTACTACGACTACTACTGCTACATACATACATACATACATACATACATACATACATACATACATACATACATACATACATACTACATACATCACATACATACATACATACATACATACATACATACATACATACATACATACATACATACATACATACATACATACATACATACTACATACATACATACATACATACATACATACATACATACATACATACATACATACATACATACATACATACATACATACATACATTGCGGACGCATGACCCCCGGCTCAGGGAGCTTCGACCCTAAAAGTTTTCACTTATCACGACGACGCGTCCAAGGACGCCTCGTGATAACGCTCGCGCAGTGCCCAGCCATTCTCGTGCACTAGTTCTCCGAATATGACTAGATACACGGCGCCACTTCTCGGCGCTTAGCGAAAGCAACTCATGCTTATTGTAGCAAGACGAATCGGAACATGCTGATATAGAATTGTGGTGATCTGTAGCCTTTAAGACAACGATACCCGATTGGGTGTCCTGGGAACGAGGAAGACAGTGAAATGAGCTATCTAAGCAGTCGTGGAGGCGTGCGAAGAAAAACGCACTGCTACCGCGACGCTTGAAAGGGTTCTAGGGTTCGGGTCCTGTCTGTATAAACGTAACATATCATTTTATTTGTCAAAAGTGACAAAGCTTGATAGATTAATTGAGTTATTGATTGTTTGCAGGTCTATAAGTCTTCCTAAGGATAAGCCATATATCTGTTAGGTTAGCTTACAGTAGGTTAGGTTAGGAAAAGCCATATCTGCGGGTCATTGTTTCGTATATTCTCGCTAACATTACAGAAACTCTCTAAATGCCCTGTCACTGCTGCCAGTGATAGGGCAGAGTGGTCAAGACGATGAGCAGTGAATGGCTTGCGACAGCCATGATGGGGACTGGGTTCAAGGCCAAAAAAAAATACTAGCCGCATTCGTTTTCAAGACAAGTTCACAAATCAGGCAGCATTCATACGTATGCCTCAGCACACGGGTACAAAGCCCTCATCTATCGTATAAGTATTTAGAACCTACGGTACTGCTTTCTTTCTGCGTGCCATTGAGCCCGCACTTCTCTCGTCGCAAAATGGTGCAAAGCGGTTCAGCTAGGTGGAATTTTCATCTACATCCTCCTTTCAGCAAACATCAAATCTGCCAGCATTGCCTGCGAGTTCGTCTCATACACAAAAACCTGCGTTATTTTATCACTAATATCGTGCAAGAGTAAATCGATATAAAACGAACACTATTTTGCTTTATTCCGCTTCGCAGGAATTCGTGTGACAAAAACAACGCAAGGTGGATGCAGCCGTACTTGCTTGGCCTCATGACTCAGCGTAGCCCGCGAGGAAGCGACCAATGCAAGAGGTGCCAGCTGTTGTGCCACCTCGGCAATTCCAGAGCCCCTGAGTGTGCCAGTTGAAGCCTGGGATTTCGTCGTGACAAATCGTAAGAAAACGAGGGGCTTAGCTCGCAAAACGACCCCTTTTTGTGCCTGTGTGTTCTCTGACTTCTGCAGCTTTCCCTTCATGCAATCAGTGAGTCGGTACGATGTTTTTATGCCACGATGGCAGAAAAATACTTCAAGTGCTAAGTCAACCTTTCATACGCCATTTCAAAAGTGGGAGTTTAACTGAGAATGAATTTCAGCCATCGTATCTCATTACTCCAATCGAAACCCAACGTTGAAGCGCCATGTGGCTCAAATCATGAGCGTTGACCCACGTCTATTATAAACAGTCTTTCTGATATGCTTCACAAGGGGGGACTGTCTGTGCGCATCGCATTCAGCTGAATTTTGCGTTTACTAACTGCACTGTATAGTGCGCTGCTAGTATCATATATGATTATTTCAAATTTATTTTATGACCTATTCTGACTCAAAAGCTGTCATAAAACAAGCGCTGATATTGCATAGCAGCTTCGTCAAGCAATGTCATGTACCTCTGAATTAGAAGTAGCGCAGCTCCAATATGCGAAAAATGAAATTAGCTCATATATGTAATCAAGCAGACTGGCTTTAACCGGCATTTACGTTAGCAAGTGCGCGACTACGTCTGTAAGTTCAGCTCAGACGTTTTGCATTCTTATCGCTGTGCTTGTATATATCTTGCGTACTACGTAAAATAAGATACACTCATTCATATTTCAGTATTAAGATTGAATTCAAACTTACAGACCCTCATGAGGTTGTTTTAGCAGAATGAGAAATGCTTATATTCGTAGTTCACACAGCTTTATTGTTGAACCGTCATGTAAGTAGTCATCATCATTTAAAATTTTCCTGTAATCGTATTTCATATTCACTGTCCGACTTTTGTATTGATTTTACTATTTCAGGAAGACAAATATTGCGTTCAAATCATACTTGTTAGGAAATAAACAGTGACACTCAAACACACAAATAGAATGAGAAAAGGTAAGCGCCCACAAAGAGAAGGGCTGTTGCGCCAACGCTATTTGCATATAACAGCAGATACCATTCAATCAAATCTAAAATAAAACTCCTTAGAACGGTAGTAGGCACGTTGTTATGTCATTGTCGCCACGCTTTCACGTCGAAGAAAGAGCACAGATAATCTTACCTCTATTAAGAGGAGATGTACGTCACTGAGCAGTTGCAGGAGTGGCGCAAATTTCGTCGACCAACCTTCATCATAAATTAGGGACGAACAGTGCGCACAGCACGTGGGTGATTTTCAGTATTTTTCTACATGTTAACATTTGTGCCTTGAAGAAATGTTTTGGACCCCGATGTAAAAAAAAAAGAAATGAGCGGCATGTTCGCTTGTGAATTTTTTATTTAATTTTTAGTTCGTTTTTGTTATCATGAATCTTCTAAACTACAAGAAACAAACTAAAACAGACAGCTCATGCACAATTTTCTGGAGCTTTTAGGGCGTAACGATTACCCTAATGCTTGGAGAGATAACGCCGGAAATTTTCGCTTCACCGCATTGCCTGACGGCCATATATTTATATCTCAATAATGTTATTAAAAAATTACGGGCTAGTCTTATATTGAAGAAGATGAAGACCAGTGTGAAAAAGAGGCAGACGACGCTGCAACGACCTAGGGTGTATTTTTTTCCTTTTTTTTCGGGGGGGGGGTGGTTCCGATATTGAATTTTTAAAAAAAGTCTCACTGAATTAAGTCATCGATTCTTGGCTGATCCCCCTGAGTGGGTACGAGCCATGGCTGTGTAATTATTATCATCATTATCATCACCATCATCATCATTACGGGAGCAGAAACATGGTGGTGTTCACCAGCGCGCACCATGTTTACAGCAGAGCTGTCATGGTTTACCGTGCGTCGTAGATATAAAATTATTATCGTGAAGCAGCATGCGCTCCATCACCGCCCAAGCACTCGGTGCAGATGGTTAAGAGGAGAAGCGGCAAGGTGCGACCGCGGATTGGTGTTTGCCGCCCATGTGTTCCCTTGTTATGTATCAGTAGTGGATCAGCAGGACACGCAGTGGAGTTGGCTACATTTATGTGGCACATGCGCACTACAGAAATTTTAGATATTATTTGTTGCGATGATTTTTTGAGATATTTGTTTCAAACTTACCGTTAAACAGTGCCAGCTAAAACAAAGTACTTGACGAGGAGGAACGAACCTTACACAAGGAGCACTAACAAGTGAAAGTTTATTCAGCGGTTGTGAAAGTTATTCTGGCTGCACCCGATCGTGTCTAGATAGTCATGAAGCGTCCTGAGAAAGTGCACCGTCCCGGGGAAGAAACGATGCGCCTCGAAGTTAAACGCGTCGGTCAACGGGGAGTTAGAATGGCGATGGGTCCGTGATTCGTTGTGCCAAGCTTTAGGAGACTTATTGCAATACTGCCCGCGCCGCTTGTTTATACAATTCATCGTGCACCAGAATTTCCTAAATAGTGCTGTAACGTTTATAATATATACACTACCATATTCATTTATTTTGTAAAAATTTACAATACCACTGAATTATTGGCCAGTTCCCCACAATGCAATGGGTGTGAGTCACAGTTAACAAGTAAACATCATTATGGAGCCTTCTCCTGCATGGCGGAACAAGCCGCGAGGAGACCAGACCTCTTCGCCTACTTCAAATCGTGGAGGTACCAGTCAACGCCACCAGAGCCTGTGTGCCAGGGACGGAGAGCGGGGGTCTCCTTATTTGGCTTAATAATAAATTTGTCATCGTCATCATCTAATGGACGAAGAAAAAAAAAGAGGAGCTTGAATTGCGGGGAGTGATTGAAGCCCGTCTTCCCAATACACCATCTAAATACCACAGCGCGAGGTAAGTTTTACTACCACACGCGTTCTATCGTTAAACTTCAAAAGCGAGCCCGTCGAGCTGTACCGAACGCGTGCGCTTCGAATAAAAGCCACTGCAGGAAGGAACCATGCACTACAGCCACAGCAAATCTCACTCAATGCTTTAGCTCCCCGAAAGAAGCTACGGGTAGGCTTTAAAACGGCATGGCTTGCCAAAACTGGATGCAGGAAGTAAGGCTTCCGTCATTCTTTTCTCTTCCTCTTATGTGTCCTGTACTGTAAACTACCAAAGTCAAGACTTGTAGATTTTTCATTCCAGTGTAGCGCCTTGTACAAAAGCAGTATTGTGCATCGCTGCAATACTCCTAAGAAAAACCTATATTTGGAAGCAATTGTTACAAAAATGTTGTCCCACATTCAATAAGCAGCTACTAAAATACACGACCTGCTGCCTGTAGTGGGACAGGCTGGTGAAAATGACGAATAGTGAAGTGCTCGCGACAGCCGCTACGCGCGTGCCAGAAGAAGAAGTTGCAACCGACGAATAAGGTCACCGAGGAGCTCTTTTCTATGCGCACCCTCTGAAGTGGTCACCGTTGCTCTGGATACGTAATAACACGGCCGCTTCAAGAGTCGTATACGAGGCCTGACTATGTCCAAGTCGTCACTTCGTGGTTCCAACTGCAGGCGAGGGAGCGAAGGTTTCCTAACGCCGCTGTCCGAGCTCCCTGAATCGAACGCCACGACGTTAAGCAACCGCAGCTTAACGTCGGGAGTCAAACCAGCTGAGCATCAGTTGCATTCTTCGTCGTCGATGCGAGAAGCGGCGTTGATGTCCTCCCCATGGCAATCTCCGACATCACCGCAAGAGTGCGATTCTGCCTTCAGCGCCGTGTTACCTTCGGACTTGACTACTCCATCCGACTCCCCGACTCCATTGATAGCACTTCCCACTTCAACGCCATCTAATGCCTCCCGAAGATCATCGTTGGGCTCCTCATCGCACTTCGCTACATTGCCAGCGTCACTCTCTGCGAAGCGACCATCTCGTATGTGCAGGTATCCGAAGGCCAGAGTTTTGACGACGTCAGCTGCAAGTTATTCCGACGCAGATCTTACCTCGGAGCGACGCACGTTGTCGATAGGCTCCTGTGTTCGCGAACGTCGTCCAGGCCTGCGGCAATCGTACCCGTCTGTTGTGAAGCGGAAATCGTCGCAGGACGAGCACGTGGCTTTGCAGATCCCGGCCTCCGAGGACGTTCCTGCTTCCTGGGCAACCAAAGCTCGTCAACTACTGTCACCGTTGCTTGGCCGTTTCCGCTCATTGTCAGCAAACGGCAGCCCTGACGAGTTGCGGAAGTATTCGCAACAAACACCTGGCCGCGCTCCACGGGTGATCGCTCAGCCACCAAGCAACGCGGGCATGAAGCAGCCCGAGTCGACCTCAGTATCAAGCAAGCAAAGCCAGCCGAACGAGAGCCTACAGTCTGTCAGTCAGCAATTCCTGTTGCGGGCTTCGCTGAGCACACAGCAAGATGTCTCGCCCCTGCCGCCACCTGCGGTAAACAGTGCGATGGCGAGGTGTTTGCGCCGAGAAGAGGCTTCTTTTCTCGTTGGCAGGCGCGGTTCGTTCCAAACGACGACGTTTCACTTCGGCTTGCTCGTAGCTTTCATGGTGCCTTTTCAAACGCTGCCACTGCAGATCTTCCAGCATGATATCGATTACTGGTGCGCTAGACCCAAGAATCTACGCAACATCACTACAGAAGAGTGGAAGCGCCAGATGGTTCCTCGCACCGAAGATGGCGATTACAGCCGGTGCTGCATGTATGCCAATTTTAATGCCACCGGTGAACCCACAGTGTCGTGCACCAGCTGGGAGTACGGAGCCTCCGCCTATCAATACTCCCTTGTCGAGGAGTTTGGCTTGGTCTGCAAACGTGCTTGGTACCTGCCGGTGAGCTGTTCTGCCTTCGCAATGGGCACCATCTGCGCATTGCTTGTTACGGGACCTTTGGCGGACTGGCTAGGCAGAAAGCCAGTGATGCAGTTCGCATTGATGGTTTTGCTGGCGGCAGTTGTAGTGATTCTATTGTTTGTCAGGCTAAACACGTTCGTAGTCATGCGTTTCCTCCTTGGAGCCTCCACTGCCACGCTTTTCAACACTACCTTTGTGCTTGTGGTGGAAGTCTTGGCTCCAGAGCGCCGCACTCTTTACGCGATGGCGCTGTTGTTAAGCAAGGTTATCGGTACCATCATCGCCTCCACCATGATGCTGGCCCGGTTCAACTGGTATATGCTACACCTTGCAAGCATACTGCCATGCTTCATGATGCTGCGGACTGTCACCACCTTCATTGAGTCGCCACGCTGGTTGCTGGCTAGAGGCCGGCTAGAGGAGGCCGAGGCGGTCATCATGCATGCGGCCACGCTCAATGCTGAGAACCTGTTTGATGTGCGGCGCCAGTGGGCACGCCAGCGTCGTGAGTTGGAAAACCGAGAGGGCATTCGGCAGAGTACTTTTTGTCAGGTAGCCTGCCTGCGATGCCGTTGGAGGAATAATGGCATTCTTTGCTTCTGCTGGAGCGTGAACGCATTCACGTTGCAGGCGACGTTGCTAAAGATTCACTACCTCGGACTCTATCCGGCAGCTCTCGTAGCGCTGTTCGCGCTGCTGTCTGTCCCAGGCGAGCTGGGTGCTATGGCGTCGGTGGCGCACATCGGCCGCAAGACGTCTCTCGCTTGGGCATTGATTATTGCTGCCACTGCCCTGTTCGGGGCCGCTGCATGGGGCGATGCGAATGAGGTATCCACCGTGACCCTGCTGACTCTGGCGAGCGTGGGCACGGATGCATCGCAAGCTGTTCTCACACTGTACACAGCAGAAGTGTACCCCACAGTGATGCGCTGTTGGGGCCTGGCAACGTGTGCGTGCTTTTCTGCGGCGGCCAGCATCGCCGCGCCAGTGGTCGTGCATCTAGGATTTCTCAAGGTGTCATGGCTGCCACTGGTCGTGGTGTCGCTGCTGGGGCTCACTGCTGCATTTCTGGCAATTCAACTTCCGGACGTAAAAGAGAGTGCCGTGCTGCCGGACGAGCCGTCGGACATACCATTTGAGGCGCCTCCAGGAATCACTCAACCAGTGCCCGATAACGCAAACATTGATCCGCAAGGGGCCCAGAGCAATGACAAACGCCGAACGCTACGTCAAAATTGACGTCTGGTGATACAGTATTATTATAGTTCAGGGGGTTGTATTCTATCGTTTAAGACATGTATAAATATTTTAACTATTTGCAGAGTCATTATGAGGCATCTTTTCTTTTAAGGCGAACTTACTTAGGGAGGGATATTTCTTGCGACGACACAGCAGCAGAACGGGCACGCTAATAATTATTTTTATGAAAACAAATATAAAGAGCCTACTTGTTTGTGCGAACTTGCGGAATCACAGCTGAAATTCTTTTGCTGACCCGGCTCAATCAGCAGAATGTTAATTTCTGTATGTTAACTTCACTAAAACCATACGCCCACTCTGGATCACCTTTCCAAGTAATTAGCAACAAAAGTTGTCGGCACTGAACCATTCTGTGCTGGTCATTCGCAACATGATGCGAAGAATACTGTCATGCACTATGTCAAACTCGCACGAATATAAATATTTTCAACGTAACAACATCGCCGTGCTTCTCAACCGAAATTTGCTGCTGTTACCGCTAGTTTTCTCGTGACAGCAGGTAAATGCAATTGTTTCACCAAAGGAATCCATGCAGGTAAGGAATGATGACTTATCATTTGATGGCTAACTATGGCTAACTCAGTTACATAAATATTTGCCGATAAGTCACCCATAACATCCCCTTTATTTGTTTTATGAAAAATGCAGTGAATAACAAGGCCGTGTTCATAAAAAGGACCTATGCTAAAAAAATCGCAACGAAATATTTCAGCCCCTCACGATGAGGGAGATATTACAGAAGCCAACCGACCATTGTGAAAACACACTGATAAACGAAACGTTTTGTGAATTTCGCTGCGTTTTTTTTCTGTAGGGGGAGGGGGTGATGCCATGAAAATATGCCTATAATATTTTGTATCCAGATCACACCTTTACCGCAAGAAAACATATAAAAAGTTCATGGCTCAGCTTCGCGAGAATGGCGCATTCCTGTCACATATGGTGAAACTCTGACACCAGCAAGCTCACAGAACTGTGAAAACAAAACGCTACGCGCAATCGAAGGGTTGACAAACAATCAGTCACAGCAGCACGTTTCGGATTCCGAATACAAACTCAGACGTTGGTTTCTAGCCCTCCACCGCTAAGGTAAAATTCGTAGCTGTTCAGCTGTTTGCAAAGTGCATGCCCCCAACCATAATACTGCCATCGGTAACGTTAAGCACACGAACAAGAAAAAGTCATGTTCAATATATAGCATGCTGAGCATTCAGTCACAACCCAGTGCAGCAAAGATACTTGGAAAGAAGTTCAAATAAAGTAAAATTTGCTACGAAGTACTTCAAGCAGCTACAAAGCAACGCCAACACCGTTGATCAGCGAGAAACGATCTGTGAATGGCGACACTGTTCAACCTCTCGAGTGGTTGAGTTTCGGTATGCAGCGTGATATGTTTTCGGGATCAATGTTCGGTGGAAAGAGCAGCTTAGGAGAGCATTCTTTTTTTAGGACTGCGCAAATAGATATTACGTGATGTTGACAAATAAACTTTGTTGTAAGTCAGCGGCCCTGCTGTTAGTGTGCCCCCCCCCCTTTTTTTTGTGCTCCTTCTTTCGCGTTGTTTTGTTTCCGAGGTTAATTTTCTCTCTCTCTCTCTCTGTACTCTTTCTCTCTCCCACCAGAGTCATTTGATCTCTCTATGGAGCAGTCGGCGCTCGTGCACTGGAAGCGAAGCAGAAGAGGAGGAGGGGGAGAGAGCGTGCGGGTTTCTCATGATGGCATTTGTATAGGCTGTGCATGGCATAACGAGAAACTTAAAAGCTTCACCATGAAAATCTTTCTTCGCCTTTTTTGTCAAACCAACATATTCTATCCTCACTTTGCTGTGAACACACGACTTCGACTTCAGAGATGCGCCAAACACGACTGCATATAAGATGGTCACTGTGACACAGATTAGAAGAGCATCAACTGACCGATCATTCGTCGCATGCCTTTTACAAAAGCCTAGCGTCTGAACGTACAAAAAATAACCTGAATGGCAGAATTTTGTATGCAGCAGCGCTTTATTCTTTTTGTAGTGAAGCTGCACTCCTCAAACGTCCACATATCTTCAGAAGCTCCGAGCCATTGCCGTACTTTGATAGTATATTACGCTATCTATCTCAGAAGCATCTTCAACTGCCTTACTTTCCTGTCGCCACATGTAGGGTGGCAAACTGGACTCAGTATAGTTAACCCCGCTACCTTTCTTATATTCTCTCTCTCTGTCCGTCCCAGAAGAGGTTATATTGGCATTTCGTTCGTATATAACATGGGATCCTCACAAGAGGATGTTGTAAGGTGGTCATCCCTTACGCAGTAAAAAGAAGAATTGTACATTTTTCTTGATGGGTACACGGATACAACAAAAGGAAACCTGTAGGTCTGTGGTGCATCCTTAGACGCATCTCATAATGATACCTCATTAGTCAGCACATGGAACTTTGCTTTTCAAAAAAGGCACAGAAAAACACAGCCATAGTGATGCTTCTAACGCGGCTCATTTAGAAGCACCAATCACCCCGATGAAAGTGCAGATATCTAAGCCAGTTTGTATGGATCCATTGTACCAAGCAGCACAAAAAGAAACAAGACGTACACATATGAGACAATGATGAGAATAATTTCTCTCTGTGTGTCTATCTTGTTTTTTTTTTCGCGCTGCTTGCTACAGTGGTGCCACGACGAACAGACAATTTTGTTACGAATCTGCGTGTTTGCGACTGCAAGTCTGTATTGCCGGATGTGATCACTCGCGAATAGCGAATATTTGAACCAATAACAGCATCAATCTTAGCATTCATGCAATGGTTTCTGTCGAAACCACTTCTGAAAATGTACTTCAATGACTGTAAAACATGCCCTTCAAGGGACGTAAAGCACGATACGAAGGAAATGAAGTTCACGCGAACAACATATAACAACGAAGATACACAATTTAGAAAAGCTTACAAGCATACATGTTAAAGACAGGCATTGAGGAAAGACGTCTCCTCGATGGAAGGCCTCGGCTTCCGAAAAAGAAGCACGAGCGATTTCACTCCACCACTTGAGAAAACTGCCATGGCTCCGTCATGTGAAGTAGGCAACGAGAAAAGAAAAGTAAAAGAAAACGATAGAAAGATAACCTTTGCGTTCAGTTGCCAGGACAGGAGACAAAGAAGAGCCGCGGGAAATGACAGGCTCGACATCTACGCAGTTTCAGCTCGTAAAGTGAAAAGCAGCGGCTGTTGCACCAGAGCCACCGCGTGAATGAGCAAGAAAGGTTCTGGCTGGACGCCTAGCAGAAGCAACAAAATAAAACGCTGCTTGCACTAGCAATTGCATGGACGCCCATTCACCAGGCAGGAATGAAAGGCGGAAAGGAGGGCAAGCAGTCACAGCGCAGGAAACGTATAAGCGGGGCATCTCCAAGATGCGCTCCTCCCGACGTGTGCGCTGGCAATCGATGGGCGCATTCAAGGCAGTCTGTGGGCACAGCGGCCACTCTATGCGCACACAAGTGCACCCACATATCAGAACATAGAGACATACGAATTTGCTTTACACAGACATAACCGGAAGTGTGCATATGCCAACAAATAGCAGTAGGCAGTACCACCGACCACCTTCTTCTGCACTTACAAAGTCCCCTTCAAAAGAAAAAAGAAAACTCCAGCAGCACTCCTCTCAGTACGAATGTTAACGAGAGCGCTGGAAGGTAAGCAGGGAAAGATGGCAAAGTATGAAAAAAGTCACACCTTTGCCGCAAAAGCGAAGCAATCAGCGCGATAGCAATAAATTGAAAGGTCACGCGCAGAATGGCAAGCAGTCCTAAATGTGTCCCACGTTACTCACGCACAAATGCCACACAAAACGTACTCGCCGGTACAGATAAACGCGAATAAGCATCTCAGCTGTTACTTCGCTCTCTGTCTGAAAAGCGCACCCTTTTCGCAAACGGAGACTGCAATAATTGCAGTGACCTTTCTGCGCCCGGTAACTACAACAGAATCGTTCCGGTGAAAGCCCAAGGCCAGCCAAGACATACGACTCTCCCCACCGCGAGATAAGCGCACGCATAAGGCTCACCCTGTCCCCTCTCCATGGTGCAAAGTACGCGTGGGACATGAGAGCGCGTGCCGCCGCATCGTGACAATGCGGTGACACGCGCTCATTGCGCCATCTTGCTCGTAATGCTGAAAGCACGATAGTTCCCCCCGAGATCACTGTCACCAGTGGTAAGTGGTAGATATAAATAGCTTGCCCATTGAACGTTGAAGGATGTGTTCCTTCGTGGCTCAGTGGCTACCGCCTTGCATTCACAATTCAGAGGTCTCGCGTTCCATTCCACGTGCCGGAGTCTTTTTCTGGATTATTTTTTTCTTTCTTCATACCTTTTCCTTTATATACAGATGCGTACACATATACGGTGAGTAACGCCGACGACGACGGAAAAACCTAGCCAAGAGTGTCCCTGTAATTGCTATCGCAATAGAAGTTACATCATGCGCGCAACATTGTCATGAGCGCTTTTTTTTAACACGTGGCTTATAACAGTGTTAACGCGAGAGAGAGAGCGACCACGTGTCGACCTCCCATGGTCACCGCAGTAATTAAGCGGCTCCGGATGCTCAAGCCAACCTTTTAGCCATTGACTCTGAGCTAATAGCGTGGTCATTTGGGCACGCGGCATTATTTTTCGTGAGAAGAGAAAGCAATATTCAGCCGACATTGAGAATTAATGGTAAGTTCCAGACCGCGTGCTTAACTGTAATGTTTGGCTCGAATGCCCGCGAAAGCGTGGACTACCAATCGGCAGTGTTTATTAACCATGCTCAAAAAAGTTGTAGGACCACTTTAGGATCTCAACAAAAAGCAGTTCGCTTCAAATATTTATTACTACGCTTGTAGGAGAGAGCCCAAATAAAAGCTTACCGTCATTAAGGAAGAACAAGTAATATATAGAAGCAGAGTTATCTACACTTCCAGTTCTGTGGTGCTCAGCTGTTATTTTTACTGCGGCATCAGACTAAAACATCTCTTGAAAAAAAAATACCGATCGAAGGGAAAGAAGCGGCGTTAGCGTGAAGCAAAAACAGCTCGGTACGTCGAAAAGCAGCGCTCAGTTCACGCGCAGCTGTTCTCTAACCCATTGATTTGTTTTAACTTCTTTCAAGTTGCTGCTGAATCGAATCAGTCCAGTGCCGTACGGAAGAAGGGGGTTTCTAGAAGCCTTCGTAAACAAATGGGCGACTGTGTTCTTCCTTTAGAAAAACAAACGTGCGTACGTCTGTTTAAACAGCTCCTGCTCACGGTCTACTCGCAATGCTTCTACATGCCTCTTTCGTAAAGACGAATTTAGTTATTCTTTACCTCGCGAAAATGCTATTTGAGTTCTCGTTGCCATGAGTAAATGTCGCTGGTGTCGTTTTTGGGTCACCTGAGAAGGTCTCAGAGATTACGCCCCCATCCCCCCTGCCTCCCTATTGGCCCCGTACTCCGATGAAGACGGCGCTGGGAGTGCTTGCGGAGTCCTTGCGATCGAAACGGGGACTATATACGGTTCAGCCGTAAGCAGCACTCGTACTCACAAGGGCGCGCTCTCCTGTTTTGCAGAAAGTCACAGGATACCGGTAAACCACTTAACGGAAACGCTTCGTCTTCCAGTCGATTCACCCATGCCGAGGCATTCATTCTGTTCGAAGCACTTGCAGCTCGGTCGGGCGTTTAGAGTTCGGGAAAGCGTATTTGAGGCAAGCGAAACTTCTTGATGTCTACTTCAATTACCCCCTTGAAATAAACAGTGCGCTTCACTGCGAGAGTGATCTCGTCTTGAGTGATGCTACAATTGAGACGACCACTTCTGCTTTTTTTAATAACATCGAGCATCAATGACATGCTAATCGTATGTACACTTCTTTAAGGTTAATCTAGGTGCTTTGAAGCAGCATACATATGTAATAGAGCCGTGTAAACGTGACCAAAGCGTTAACACGCACGAAACAAAACCCTTGTCCTCCTGTACAACGTTGGTCTACCTTCAGCAGGACGAATAGGGACTAAGTGATTCGAGTCTTCGTTAGCCCCAACGAAATTAATCCGACGCGCAGTTTCAACCTTGATAAAAGTTGGACGAAGTCCTGTGTTTTATACTACATATGCAATGCATCAGTGCAAAGTAAAAAGAATTAATGGTTCGACTAAAACGCTAGTTTATCTAATAAGTCTGAAGTTCAGGGGAAGATGATACCTTGAAACAATAGAAATATATTTAAACACAGGGGGTCCCTTGAGCAAACATTTCGACGAGTGGTTCTGTTTATTTTTTTTTTCAGGCAGCAATCTTAGCGCACATAAATGTCTCAGTTTTCAGTTCTGGTTGGGGGAAAAGTACGAAGCATACTCAAGACAGACGCCCAAGTCACTACGGCAAAATCAAAGAAAAACATGAACTGTGGAAATACAAGAAATAAAAGAGACCGGCGTCGGAATGATTACACGGGCTGTTGCTTCTCACGTAACCATGGTATACCGTATTGAGGCAATAGTAGACAAAGCACGGCTCTCGCCTCACACAATAAGGCTCTTTTTTCTTTTGTGAAAGGAGCGGTGCAACAATTGTGCAAATACTAGTTCAATAGAAACTCTAAAAGAGCGTATTGCCTGGTGAATCAACTGCCATAGAAATTCCTACAGCATGACAAGTGCGTGTTGAGTTACAGGAACTCGTCACCCGCTTCAAGCGCCCTCTCTATCTCGCCATCCTTACTAGCAAGCGCTTCCGAAAGCTTCGCAGCTACGGGGATGACAATGGAGTAAGAAGATGCGTCCTTTCGTCAGCGCGCATCAAAGCGTTGTGCAACACCAACAATCATTGTCATTCATGCCCTGACTGCAGCATCGATGTGCTTTAAATTTGTCGTATTCAGAAAACGTTTTTCCAGCTATGTCTCTTATTCTAACGCCTATCTTTTTTGTGTTTAGAATGTCAATTTCGTAAAATCGCGTTCCTGCTTGCCACTCCTACTGCATTCTGCGATATCAATGTCCGCTAGAAAAGAAAAAAAGCAGCCTCAGATGCGCCAGAGAGCTCCGAGGAAACTTCCACGCAATAAGTACGTACGTCTCCTACACGATGCGAAAAACACAAGACTGATCGAGCTGGTGTCTTATTTTCGCGGATCTCTATTGCCGGCGTCCACAAAGCAATCCAATTTTTTTCCCTAGACATATGTGGGGCAAACAGCTCCGACTGACTTCATCCATACTAGCGCAGCACATCCGAGTGCAGTGATTGTGCAATAGCCACGCTAAAAGAGGCCAACATGAGAAGGCAGGCCCGGACGTTCTGACGGCCGCGATGTGATTTCGCGCAGCACCGACAGCGTCTGGCGGAAATGGGGCGAGCCTTCATACAGCCCGAGCCAATTTCTCTTCATAACCGGATAATCCTGGCTGCTTGAAGAATGATGCCGCCTCTCTCACTTGCCTGTCATTTCTGTTTCTTCTTCCCATCTCACTTCCTGGTGGGAAGTCTCGCTTTCTCTCTTTCTGTCTGCTTTTTCGTCACACTGTCTGTGCACGGTGTCAGGTAACGATACCTACACCGAAGTTCGGGTGCAGAAGAAACAAATTCTAAGGATGAAAGAAAGAGAGAAAGCTTTTTCCAGTCGTTTGGCTCTCAGCTCATTTATTGCCACAAACGCAAAGACTGTCCCATTGTGAAGATATTCGGGTTGTTTTCCCACACGTTGTATATTCTAATCTAGGTCAAACAAACTGAAGCAAGGTGTGAGACCAGGCTACGCGTCCACTCGCCGCCATCTTGGTAGGAAGAAGTTATGTGCAACACACACGATGCCAATAAGGGCTGCAGCGCGAGCACGTAAGTGCTAGAAGAAACGTGAAACGAAAGGCGAGGCAAGGAAAGCAAAGAGGACAACACGAGCGCTGTTTGCTTTCCTTGCCTCGCCTTTCGTTTCACGTTTCTTCTAGCACCTTCGTGCTCGCGCTGCAGCCCTTATTACAATGAATTCCAACCAACTAGCCCAAATAGCCGTTCTTCTTCAACACACGATGCCTTCGCCAGTATTCAGTATCCTTGCCGTCGAAACAAACGTACAAGTTCGACCACCCTTTCGTTCAGTTAAGCACAAAACATTGCATTGATCTCGTAGGGACATTTTCGCTTAGGTTTTTTCGCTTGGTGTACCCTACTTTTACGATTAGCACAGGAATAGCGAGCACCAGGTGCTGACTGACAACGAGTTTTTTTTTATTTCGCCGAATTGCAATATACACTCTCGAAAAAAAAAGAAGTAAAAATAATAAATAATAAATTACCAACAGATAGGGTGACAGCTCTCCTGCACATGCGAGAAGGTTACATTCAATGGTCTAGATCAGGGCTGTCAAAGCTCATTTCAGTAAGCGGGCTGCATTGACAATATTTGTCCCCACAAGGTCCAGGACAGTGAAGATGGTGAAAGCCGGGGGGGGGGGGGGGAAGAAAGTTGGAAGAAAAAGTCGCATAATGGTGCCAGTTGAAGGACGGCTTTGTCTATAGGCTATATATGGTCATTTTTTAGGTGTATCTCGCATCAAGTTCTGAGAAAATATCTATACCAGTTTTCATATTCTGAAATAATTTTCGTTCTTCGGTGAGTTCTAACTGTGCGTGCATAAATCTATATTGACCGCATGTGGTGCCTGACAAAAATAACAATGCTTGAGGGCAGCCCCATCCTTGTAGCTTACCCATCAAAGCACTCTTATTAGGCGAGAAAATATTTGAAGTACTATTTAGCACAGCCACAGAACTTTATCCCACGGGAAGCCGTGGCCTGCATTTGAAAGGTCAGTGGGTCGCCTGTTTGCGACCCCGGTCCAGATAATCATGCTTTTTCTTGCACAAGCCTACGGAAGCCATGTTAGAAAATGATTCATTTCGCGTGTAGATCCCATGGGGCTCATAGATCTCCCTGGTGAACTGGTTTTTATATCATTTTAGCATTTATGTTTGGTCGAATCACTGCGAGTACCCGCACTTGGCGTAATGTGGGGCAAGATTACTGCCCATACCGTTCTTCAGTGTGCAAGCATGCGCGTTCGTGCAGTGTACCACATATCACTATATTGCGGGAAAAT
Source organism: Rhipicephalus microplus (assembly GCF_013339725.1). Classification (NCBI taxonomy): domain Eukaryota; kingdom Metazoa; phylum Arthropoda; class Arachnida; order Ixodida; family Ixodidae; genus Rhipicephalus; species Rhipicephalus microplus. The sequence goes on along the minus strand of NC_051165.1, from coordinate 184,617,476 downwards.
CGTACACTGGGCAAACCACCCGTTGCGTAAATGATCGGTTTCGACAGCATGCATGGACAATGAAGAATTGTCCAGCCAGTATTTTTGCTCTACATTGCGAAAAACGAGGGTGCTCGATACGATTCGATCAAAGAAATCGATTTGATTGATATGTGGGGTTTAACGTCCCAAAACCACGATATGATTATAAGAGACGCCGCAGTGGAGGACTCCTGAAATTTTGACTGCCTGGAGTTCTTTATCATCATCATCATCGTCATCATCAGCCTGACTACGTCCACTGCAGGACAAAGACCTCTCCCATGTTCCGCCAGTTAACCCGGTGCTGTGCTTGCTGCTGCCAATTTATACCCGCAAACTTCTTAATCTCGTCTGCCCACCTAACCTTCTGTCTCCCCCTAACCCGCTTCCCTTCTATGGGAATCCAGTTAGTTACCCTTAATGACCAGCGGTTATCCTGTCTACGCGCTACATGCCCGGCCCATGTCCATTTCCTCTTCTTTATTTCAACTATGATATCCTTAACCCCCGTTTGTCCCCTAATCCACTCTGCTCTCTTCTTGATTCTTAAGGTTACACCTACCATTTTTCTTTCCATTGCTCGCTGCGTCGTCCTCAATTTAAGCTGAACCCTCTTTGTAAGTCTCCAGGTTTCTGCTCCGTAGCTAAGTACCGGCAAGATACAGCTGTTATATACCTTCCTCTTGAGGGATAGTGGCAATCTACCTGTCATAATTTGAGAGTGCTTGCCAAATGTACTCCACCCCATTCTTATTCTTCTAGTTACTTCAATCTCGTGGTTAGGCTCTGCGGTTATTACCTGCCCTAAGTAGACATAGTCTTTTACAACTTCAAGTGCACTATTACCTATCTCGAAGCGCTGCTCCTTTCCGAGGTTGTTGTACATTACTTTCGTTTTCTGCAGATTAATTTTAAGACCCACCTTTCTGCTCTCCTTGTCTAACTCCGTAATCATGAGTTGCAATTCGTCCCCTGAGTTACTCAGCAATGCAATGTCATCGGCGAAGCGCAGGTTACTAAGGTATTCTCCATTAACTCTTATCCCTAACTGTTCCCATTCTAGGCTTCTGAAAACCTCCTGTAAGCACGCGGTAAATAGCATTGGGGAGATTGTGTCCCCCTGCCTTACACCCTTCTTGATTGGTATTCTGTTGCTTCCTGTATGAAGCACTATGGTAGCAGTTGATCCCCAGTAGATTTCTTCCAGAATGTTTATATATACTTCATCTACGCCCTGATTCCGCAGTGTCTGCATGACGGCTGATATTTTTACTGAATCAAACGCCTTCTCGTAATCTATGAAGGCTATGTATAGTGGTTGGTTATACTCTGAGCATTTCTCTATTACCTGATTGATAGTATGAATGTGGTCAATTGTTGAGTAGCCTGTTCGAAATCCTGCTTGTTCCTTTGGTTGATTGAATTCTAATGTTTTCTTTACTCTGTTAGCAATTACCTTTGTAAATAGCTTGTATACTACAGAGAGCAAGCTGATCAGCCTGTAATTCTTCAAGTCCTTGTCATCGCCTTTCTTATGTATTAAGATGATGTCAGCATTCTTCCAAGACTCTGGTACTCTTCGCGTCAGGAGACACCTCGTAAACAGGGTGGCTAGTTTTTCTAACACAATCTGTCCTCCATCTTTCAGCAGATCTGATGTTACCTGATCCTCACCAGCAGCTTTGCCTCTTTGCATGCTGTCCAAAGCTTTTCTGACTTCTTCTATCATTACTAGTGGGGTGTCATCTGGGTTACTGCTAGTTCTTATAGTATTAAGGTCGTGGTTGTCTCGGCTACTGTACAGATCTCTGTAAAACTCCTCCGCTATTTTAACTATCCTATCCATATTGGTAGTTATTTTGCCTTCTTTGTCCCTTAGTGCATACATATCCGACTTTTGCCTATCCCAAGTTTCCTCTTCACTGCTTTGACGCTTCCTCCGTTTTTCAGAGCGTGTTCAATTCTCTCCATGTTATACCTTCTTACATCGCATACTTTACGTCTATTAAACAACTTCGAAAGCTCTGCCAGTTCTATTTTGTCTGTTGTACTTTACACTTTCATGCTTTGACGCTTCTTAATTAGGTTCTTCGTTTCCAGGGAAAGCTTGCCAGTGTCCTGTCTAACTACCCTGCCTCCAACTTCCACTGCACACTCCGTAATGATACTCGTTTGATTATCATTCATTGTATCTACGCTAAGGTTGGTTTCCTCACTAAGAGCCGAGTACCTGTTCTGCAGCGACACTCTGAATTCCTGTACTTTCCCTCTCAGTGATAGCTCATTGATTGGCTTCTTGCGTATCAGTTTCTGTCGTTCCTTCTTCAAGTCAAGGCGAATTCGAGACCGTACCATTCTATGGTCACTGTATCGTACCTTGCCAACCACTTCCACATCCTGCACGATTCCTGGGTGTGCAGTCATTATAAAGTCTATTTCGTTCTTATTTTCGCCATTAGGGCTCCTCCATCTCTACTTGCAGTTTTCTCGTTTTCGGTAGAAAGTATTCAAAATCCGCAAATTATTGCGTTCTGCGAATTCTACTAGTAGCTCTCCTCTGGCGTTTCTAGTGCCGATGCCATAATCTCCTACTGCCTGGTCTCCAGCCTGCTTCTTCCCTACCTTTGCATTAAAGTCGCCCATCACTATAGTATACTGTGTTTTTACCTTACTCAATGCCGATTCCACGTCTTCATAGCAGCTTTCAACTGAAGCGTCATCATGGCTGGATGTAGGCGCGTAAGCCTGTACTACCTTCATCTTGTATCTTTTATTCAGTTTAATTACAATACCTACCACCCTTTCATTAATGCTATAGTATTCCTCTATGTTGCCAGCTATGTTTCTGTGAAATAGGAACCCCACTCCCAGTTCTCTTCTGTCGGCCAAGCCCCGATAGCAAAGGTCGTGCCTATTCTGTAGCACAGTATAGGCCTCATCTGTCCTCCTAACCTCACTGAGCCCTATTATATCCCATTTAACACCCTCTAGCTCCTCGAATAGTACAGCTAGACTTCCCTCACTAGATAAGGTTCTAGCGTTAAACGTTGCCAAGTTCAGGTTCCAAAGGCGGCCTGTAGTCCAGAGATTCTTAGCACCCTCTGCTACGTTGCAGATCTGACCGCCGCCATGGTCAGTTGCTTCGCAACTGCTGAGAACTGAGGGCCGTGAGTTATTTGACGTATGCATGTGGAAGGTAGTGGCCAGATACTGCACCAGGGTGGCCAATCCTTCTCTGGTGAGGCAGTGCGTTTCCGGCGGTGGTTACCGGTGAGGCCGCACCCCAGGCCTCTTAATGCAGTTCCATCAACACGCGGTTTTTTTTTTCCGGTTGGGAACTGCGCGGCCCGGGATTTGAACCACGGACCTCTTGCATGCGAGGCGGATGCCCTAACCACTACGCCATCGCCGCACCCGGAGTTTTTTAACGTGCACCCAAATCTGAGCACACGGGCCTACAACACTTCCGCCTTCATCGGAAATGCAGCCGCCGCAGCCGGGATTTGAGCCCGCGACCTGCGGGTCAGCAGCCGAGTACCTTAGCCACTAGACCACCACGGCGGGGCTCGATCAAAGAAATAAACACAAGTGCTAAAAAGATACAAGAACCAATGCACTTGGGCGATCTATGAGCCCCACGTGGTACACACGCGCAACGAATCATCAGTTAGCATGGCTTCCGTCGACTTGCACAAGAAAGATCATGATTATCTCGACCGTTTAATATAATCTTCGCGCCTGTGCAAAGCAGCTGTCATCATGTGTGTTGGTTCATTTCTCATTTATTTATTTTTTACTTTTTCCGAGAGTATATACTCCCCTACAGCTCGTTGTTGTGAGTCAGCGCTTGGTTCCGTCCCTTCTTTTTTTTTGTCCCATTCTAGCGCTGTTTATCAAAAGTTCAGCATGCACCAACGAGCCCGCACTAACACTTTATATTCTTTCTTCTCTTTTCTTCTTCGGTTTCTCCTCCTTCACGCTGTCCGCTGGACAAAGTCGAGGACGCTTGACTTAGAGATGTTGCAGTGTTTGCTTTGAACTTTGAGTTGATTGAGGTGAAGTTCGAGTTTTTGAGACCATTCGGTGAGTCTTACATTTCATCCACGCAGTATAGCATATACAACAAGCGTGTGAACATGTGGACAGTGCTCTTCTTTTTTGTGCAATAAATAAGGCCATAGGACAGAAAGCAGCCAATCAAATCGACCTCGGTCACGAACCTGTTGCACTTAGCAGCCATTTCTAGTAGATTGATCTTCATTCCGGTGATCCGCCATCTGCCACTGGAACATTATGGCCCAACGCAGTCGATGGTGGTAACAAGCCTGACTTGTCTTTCTTTCGGCTTCAGAATAGTTATTTTATGGCTAAAAATTAATTAAAGATTGAACCCTTTCTTTCTCCACCTCGCTTGACTCCTTGTCCCACGCGTCATGCCAATTGAGGCATCTTGTTGGCCATTGCGGTTCTTACTATCGCCCTCTGCGTGGCTGCTGATTTCAGCTTTATTGGCAATAAACTCAAGACCATAAGAGTTTGAACAATAAGCATCATTCTCTTACAGTTCTTGCATTTCTTCTTCAGTGACGTCTTTTCTTCCAGTGGTAGTGTGATCTTAAGACTCACAGAGCCCGATCGGTGATACGCAATACAAATTGCTGTTCACCGATATTTACAATGCAGATTATAGCTAAAAATTGATTACTATTTTACTTGAGGCCCTTCATTAGTGCTATCACACATGCTGGGTAAAAGTAAACCATGAGGAACTCAAGAAGATTTTATTGCTCTCCTCAACTACGAAAAAGTTCACGTTCACTGAAAAGATGCCATTTTCCGACACCCCCTCCCCCCATGCATAGCCGGTGTCTGACATGGAACGCCATCTCGTAGAACTTAGGCAAATGAATTCTCTCCACGTGAAAAATGCTATTTGGCGGTAAAAAATGTCTGCTTCAGAATTAGCTCAACTTGCTTCAACAAATGACCCCAGATGGAGTCAGAGGAACTTAAGAAAATAGTGGCAAAACTCGGAATCGTATTTACCAATGAACCGTGGTACAATTTTACTTGAAGGTTTAGAAAGTTGAAACTGGTTAGGAGTCGCTTCAATTCTCTCCTTCTTTCGTGCTCTTTTCTTTCAAGAAACCTGCACTTGCAGTAACGAACAAAGTGAACATTATCATATACTTCCTTCACAATCACAGCTACTTACCAAACTACACCTATACCTAATGTTACAATTTACATCTTTAGGCGTGTACTTTGTTCTAAACTTGAAATAAACAAGAAATATTTCAATCAAAGATTTTCGAAAACAACTTGGGAATTTCAGAAGCGTGCGTGTAGTCGTTCGAATGGATTCATTACTTTCGGTTTCAGGCTATGAATAATATTTATTATGGTAGCATTGCCAGCCTGCCACAGATGCTGACTATCATAAACTGAGAACTCGTATCTGGCTTTTATGTTTATGAGTGACGCCCACCTACCGTGCAACGCTTCGTCGAGAACGCTCACTGCATGGGCAAAAAACTACGAACTCATATCCTCCTAAACTCGAATTATAGCTAATACTCTTCGAAGAGAGAACAGAAGCCTTGAGCAAAGACCTTGTACGTTTCAGATTGATGGCGCAGTTTTTCAAGGACCAGATGGCGTTCAACATTGTCGTCGAAAGAAGAAATCAATGCGAGCGAATAAATATGAGCCAGCTTCTCGTGTATAGCAGACACGGAAAGTTATTACGGGCCAAGCGTCTAACAGCCCATTTCCGTCGCCCGACGTCTAGCACGCCAGAAAGCGTCGTTCGGCAAATAATATGTCCGCTCGGGGTCACTGCTGTGGAAGAAAACAGGTCAGACTCAACTTACGAGGCAAGCCTCGCAAAAAGCCAGAAGGTCAGCGGAAGCAGAATCAATGGCAGAAGATTAAGCGGCAAGGAGATAAGAAGGAGACTGTGTAAGTAAACACAGCTCAAGATGGCCTATTCGTTAAGCTGACTATGGAGTAATCCATAACGTCCGCCATCGACATCAGTGAAGTGCACAGTGATGTATATTTGCATTTTGAACACGTAGTTAGATGTCAGGTCAAAGCAGATCACTTTTATTAAAGTTTTTTTTTTATTTGGCAGCTGTTCAGGGCAATACTACTCTATACTCCAAATTGACGGGATTTTGGGCTTAAATGCATTAGTATGTTTTGCCGAATCAGATTCATTTATTCATTCATTTCATTCGCTGTTTATTCAGTCAAGAAGGTTACATCCTATTGACTTTTTTTTAACGGAGAGGAGGATGCCCTCTTTTCCGGGCTATTGCACAGAAAAACAAAAGCCGACGTCACAGACTCTGGAGCGCATTTTGGGGGGGGGGGGGTCACACATGTTAAAAGCCCATAAAGTACTATGGCGGCACCCAGGCGCCTTCGTTGACAAGTTTCATTGTGAACACGAAGCGATACTCACTCATGTTTATCACAACCTAAAGAACTAAACCTCGGTAAATAAGCTGCGTACTTCCAGTCTTCATCTCTATTGTCGGTTTTCGTTTGCTAGTGCAGTTGCAAAACATTTACGATGAACATCAACAAAGTAGCACGACTTGCACTGGTCTACTTCGTCACATCCGTCTTACAATAGGCGCGGTCCCCAGAGGCACGTCAGCACGCAGAATGCCTCACGCCGTCTTACTTGAATATGCGTACAACAGGCCTCGCTCACAAACATTATTTCACCGTATTCAGCAAAACTCGTTGAAGAAAAACTTACAAATTTGGTCGATCAGAACAGAAACTCAAGACGGATTTTTTTAAATTTATATTTTGCAACAAAATATGGGAAGGTAGGCTACGTTAGAGCCGGCTATCCCAACATAACGGTAGTAATGTACTATATACAATAAAAATACGAAAAATTAAGAATAAAGAACAATCCCAGGCACTACGTACACACTAAAGAGCTTATAACGCACGAACACAGTCTATGGGCATCTACAAGGCGTGTTAGGTATTATAATTATGAAATAATGATATACATTTATGATACAATATATCATAAAATTTAAACGTGTATGGGTTCGAGCTTGTCGGTACAACTTCATCTTCGCACAACAGCGCATGTGCAGGGCAAAACTGAGCTACCTCTGCGAGTGAGTGAACGTGGTAAGTTCTGGAAAACTCGGATGTCAGAAGAAAAAAAACATAGAAATCACTTCGTTGCTTGGAAAACAGGAGTGGTGCACAAGATCCCGAGGTCATGTGAAGGCAAATTGATTGATTGATCTGTGGGGTTTAACGTCCCGAAACCACCATATGATTATGAGAGACGCCGTATTGGAGGGTTCCGGAAATTTCGACCATCTGGGGTTCTTTAACGTGCACTCAGATCTGACCCCGCGGACCAATACAGCATTTTCGGCTCCATCGAAAATGCAGCCGCCGCAGCCGGGACTCGATCCTGCGACATACGGGTCAGCAGCCGAGCACCTTAGCCCCTAGACCACCACGGTGCGGCGATGTAACGTACATTTTAGGAAAACGAGAACTAACAGACCAACAAGCCAAGGAAAGTGTAGGGTATGTTATGTATCAGCAATATAAGTTTGAAGTAATTTAACATGGCAAGGACCGAACCAGCCGCCTTCGAATAATACGTCTGATGCTCCACCAATTGAGCAGCGGCAATCGACGTCCTTTCGTTCACTTCATTGGGAATATCTGTGCATACAAACCAAAGAGTGATTATTAGTTCACTCAGCACTGAGTCAGCGCCCGACGCGTCAATGCATGTTTTATAGCGCTGCACCCTCGAACTTTCATCATTGCAGCTGCTCCTATTGTGATCGTTTCAGCGCCGCGCTTTCTGGGGCTTCTTTTAACGTTAACTTTCACCATTGCTTTTTCAAGGCGGAGACACATTGTTATTTGGCATGGCTGAGCAAAAGATTGAATTATGGAAAATTTTATCAATCGTAAGAAGTGAAATTTCGATGCTCCTTCGGTAATGTCTGTAAAACAGACGCACGGACTTGTAAAGTTTCATGATAATGATGTTTCACTCGACGCATCCAGTGAATTTGTGATAACCTGTGTTAAACATATAGTTGAAAGAAAGAGTATTTTTAGCCGAAGGACGACTCACTTTCCCTTTGCGCGATAGGGCAGTCATATCTGATCAGTATCAAAAGCCACTATACTTTTTTTTTTTCGTCCAGCCGCGTGTAGTAGTCGTCGCATGTCGTGAACGTCTGGCAAGTTGGTCGAAAATAAAGCACCGGTGACAGCTGAGTTCCCTCTGCTCTGACATGTCCAAGGGGATCAGTGTGCACTTCTTTGGAACCCCACAGGAAAGAGCGGCAAATGAGGATTAATGCCACGGAGGCTTTTACCCTTCCTCGCGAGTCCCTTTCAGAATCTCTCTTCTCCCGCGGAACACTACTGAGGAGACGCGGCCCTCTTGCTAGAGTACTCGGACAGTCTTCGAAAGCCGTACTCAGCAAGGAAAAAACGAAGCGCAAGATGCTATCGCAGCAACAGAACTCGCAAGGAGAGTGCAGATATCCTCGACTGCCTCCTAGTCGGTCCAGCGCCATTCATCAGGAACCGGACCAACTAGATCCATCAGGCTGGCAGGATCACCAATTTATGAAGAAGAAGTGTGACCCCATCACCTGTGCAGAACACGGAAACCGTATCAGAGAAAAATTGCACCCTGTATTCAATATGGCCACGTAAGCAGAAAGCAGAGTCCTCTGATTTACATCTAGCTACCCTCACCATCAAAATGCGTATGTCAAAAATCATAAGTATAATTTCAAACTAGAAATGTTTCCAATTGCTTTTTTTGTGCACAGTCTAAAATAAAAACTACCAAATCTATGAAATCCGCTAGCAATGTTACTAATTTGTCTTATCACATAACCAACGAAAGAACTATGATCACTGGGAATATTTAATCATGAAGTCATCCTGCTGTTCTCCTGTGTGTTTCTCTCTTCCAATTTTTTAAGGCGTGCACGAATGTGTGCGAGTGTGAGTGCGAGTGTGTGTGTGTGCGAGTGTGTGCGAGTGTGTGCGAGTGTGTGTGTGTGCGTGTGCGTGTGCGTGCGTGTGCGCGTGCGTGCGTGCGTGCGTGTGTGTGTGTGTGTATGTGTGTGTGTGTGTGTGTGTGTGTGTGTGTGTGTGTGTGTGTGTGTGTGTGTGTGTGTGTGTGTGTGTGTGTGTGTGTGTGTGTGTGTGTGTGTGTGTGTGTGTGTGTGTGTGTGTGTGTGTGTGTGTCATAGTGGCACATGACTTTGAATAGAGGGTCATGTTGTGTCACCACTATAATTTTAATGAAAAAACACATCCAGCCAGAAGGAGCATTTGGTCTCGAAGAACATTTTTCGGTTAGAGAAAGCGATGTACAGTGGTGAAGAGACGCATACGTTAAAGCATGCTGAGTAGATTAAAATGTATATTTCGGAAAACGAAGGCGCACTTCATGTACTTGTCCTTTCGTCGATTCTCACAGTTTCACCCTCCACTGGACAAATGGAAGTATGTGCTCTACAAAGACTACACATATTCGGCAAAAAGGGCGAACCATGTAAACTCTCTGCATTAAAAAAGAACGTTAGTGGCACGCAGCTGGAGGTGTGTAAATGGTTCCGAAAAGTGTCTAACGGGTTCGAGCTTTACACGCACGGCGTAACTGGCGTAAGTGAACTGAATAGCCCGGGCTGCAAGTTTTACTCGATTGAGCAAAGAGGGCCGAGACCCTATGTATATGGCGGCCCAAAACAGTGCCGCGATGGCCACAAAGACGGCAGTGCTGGCGCCAGCAGTTTCCATTACCGAATTGCCTCTTTAGACTTCTAGCAGTACCCTTCGTGTACGCTATCAGGCACGAACGGAACTCATCGAGATAAAAACACAGTGTCGCTTGCGACAGTGTCGATTCAAACACTCTTCACGAGGCGTTGAACCCCGTGTAGCTAATGGTTCGTCCCCTTTACGGATAATTTAGCACATAGAACAGTTTTGTTTTTTTTGTTTTTTACGGTACGCGTGTTTTTTTTTTTTTGTCTCCTGTCTCCACGAGCAGTATTTCGCCCAACAAAAATTGTAAATATAGAACCTATTCGATTAACACCTGTGTCATTCACGTTGCTGGGATCCATTGCCCTGCGGGTGCTGAAGGAAGGATTGGCCATCTTGACGGCTGTCACGTACGAACGGACATCCCATTGTACTGGAATCGCATTGACATTCTTTCAGAGGAACTAAGCAAGGATTAACTTTCATTCACAAAATACGACAAGTTTAAACGACCAACACTTCTTTTTGTATATTGTGGTTCCTCTTTTGCAACATCAATTTATTTCTCGAGATTTTGCGCACAGTCATCTGGAAGGTATTATAGTATTTTCAAGATTCCGCACACGAAGGAAGATGTTATGACGCGATTTAAAGGCCATCGATTTTTTTACTCGAGAATAACCTGGGTACATTGTGATTAACAAGCATTATTCGTAATAAACAGATTTCCAGAACCGAATGACACTTTTGAAAATTGTTTAATATCTCGTTGTATTTCTGATGAGGGCACGCTGTATTCATACAAATTCCCGAGACTTTGCAGCGCTTCTCGAGTTATTTTTCAGCGTATTCCATGTTTGTGGGACTGCAATTTATGCCAGCTGAATCCTGGCTGTATGACTGGTGTTAATACTTTTTCTTGCAAATATGTGACTTTCATGTGGGTATCGTTTCTTGAAAGGAAGTGTCGACACATTTTAAGGGCGTCATGAAATTGGCTACTCTCCAAAATAGAGTCAGCGTGTCTCTTTAGGGAGAGCTAAATGTGCGAAGGTCCCATATGCAGCAAAAGAAAATTAGAAAAGCAAAAGTCAAAAGACACCTTCCATTTCTAGAAGGTTTTGTTAAGCAAATTTTGTGACTACGTGGTCAACCATCCATCCAATTGAGCGACTGCTCAAACAAGTACGCAGATAACTATCAATGAACAAAGTAATAAACGAACAAACGAAATCGCTGCGTATTGAACTTTGCGCTTTTCGGCAAATACTACCCCATCAGCCCTTGTCTACCACGCTGGTATCATGCTTGACTGTTAACCCGATAGTAGCAAGATCGAATTATGGCCACAGTGGCCGCAATATTGGTGGAAACATAAATGGGCGAACACCTTGTATATAGATTCAGGAGCACGTTAAAGAAGGTCAGGTGGTCGAAGTTTCCTGAACTCTTCACCACCACGTTCGTCATGATCATATCGTAGTTTTGGGACGTTCAACCGTCACAATTATTATTATCATCCGTCAGCGTTTCATTTCAACGAGCTCATTTACGAAATCTCTACGTATGCAATTTAAATCCACTTCCACTGCTTGACATGAATTATTAGACACTATTGCGCCTAATAACTAATGCACACCACAAGCGGTATATATAGCAAAAATGTTTTTGCATAAATAATAGATGAGCTAAACCTTAAATGCGCTTAATCTCTTCATCTGATTTATGCCAGCACCAGAATCGTTACCACAGCCGGTATTCGCGCCCAGTTAATAATTAATGTTAAATAAGAACAATATTTCTAGCTTGGTGTAAAGGGCGCTAAAAATAGCATACATACCGTTGTCTGGCGACAGCACCACAAGCTTTGTGCATTGCATGTAGCCACAAAAAGATGACAATACGATTTCCCCGACTTTTTTTGTTGCAGGACAACATTTTGCTTTTTTTTTCTTTTTCACTGAAAATAACTAGCAACTGCTCTTGCTTCCAATTATGAAATCACCTCATAATGATGTCCTACAGCCTTTCCAAACGTTTTGCCATCGAAGGCTTCAATACAGCTCTGGAACGTTAAGTATAGAATACTGTCAGCATCGCCTCAGTCATGTTCCGGGTCTTCTATCGCTGATGTCAAGTAGCGGCAAATGGCCAACTTCGACGTTTGCGGGCAGCATATTTAGAAGTCGGATGTAGAAGAAAAAGCAGGCCATAAAAGTATTGCAGAATTGAAAGCGTGGTTGAGTAACAGCGCTGTGAGTGTGCTGCCTTCAAAAGCATCCCAATCTTCGTCGTATACTGTGATTGCTTCATGCACTTCATTTATTGTCGAACAATTAATAAAGCTGGTGCCATGGTACTTTATTCGACGAGGAGACTGCTCTTTTTCATGCAGTAACGTTTTTTTTTTCTGTTTAGACACAATTTGTGGTTAGACTGACTGTTGTTAAGCACTATAAAAACTTCCACCTTGTTTTAGTGCTGCGTCTCGTATATATATATATATATATATATATATATATATATATATATATATATATATATATATATATATAGTGAAGGTATGGGATATGGCACAACGGGAGCGTTGTCAACAAGGATAAATATATTTATTTCCCAACAGTTTCGGGAGGGGACCTCCCTTCATCAGGGGATGAAGTCATCCCCTGATGAAGGGAGGTCCCCTCCCGAAACTGTTGGGAAATAAATATATTTATCCTTGTTGACAACGCTCCCGTTGTACCATATCCCATACCTTCACGAAGACTAACTGGCCCATTGAATTATTACTCCCACTATATATATATATATATATATCAAGAGTTTGCTTAATCATTGATTATAGACAAACATCCGCGATCAATGATTAAACAAACTCTTCTGGTAGCTGTAGTGGTTACCTGTGACGGAAGACCATCGCATATTGGACTCAGCACAGAGACTTGCTGCGGCTGAGGTCGTCATCGCTCCACATTGGAATTAGAGGGGGAAATACCAAGCGCTTTATGTCTTTGTTTTCTGTTCTCATTGCGCGTTTACCGGCACTGGAGTCCTATTTATCATCATAACTAGAGTAACTAGAGGCAGCTTGCTCAACTCGTCAGCCCAGACGATATCCGAGAAAGTGCCTAGTCACGCGTAGTCCACGCCATGTCGTCGAAGAAGAGGTCGAAGGTTGAATCGGACAGCGATTCTGACTCCGGTCCTGATGACAGGAATCCTCCGCAAAAAAAAAAAAGGTAAAGGCAGCTGACAACAAAGGCAAAAGTAGCAAATCTTCAGGGGACAATGAAGATGGCATGTTTATGCTGGCCAAAAAGCGTTACGTCTCTGTGCGGGAATTCAAAGGGAGAGTCATGGTTGACATACGGGAATACTATGAGGACGGCAACGGGGATTTGAAACCAGGAAAAAAAGGAAGCTGCCTTCAGCTGGATCAGTGGAATGCGTTAAAAAGTCAAATTGATGACATTGCCGCTGCCATAAAGAAGCATTAGGCCTTTCATGCCCGGCTGCAAGTTTCAACTTGCTGCATAAGTTGAACTTCATGTAACGTTTCCCAACAAGCACGTTGCATTTCCTTTTTGATGCACAGTCTTAACCATATCAGATTTCATCGTCTCATACCTTAATGTAAAGATGTAAAATGCCTTTGTGCAAACTCTGTAACCTTGTTTTAATATGTAATTGATCTTTTTTTCGTTTTGTCAGCCAATAAAACGTGTTGAGCATCTTGGAAAACGTGTCTCCCCTGTAGAGCAGCTGAGATTTTTCTCGGGGCGAGCGTCAGTGGGAAATGCGGTGTTACAATCAGGTGAGGCAGGCCCGCATCACAGAGCTATTTTCAGTTTGGACGGATGCTACAAGTGCGCCCAACGCAGTGTCTCAAGGCGCTGACAGTTGACTAAATTGCTCTTCTAATGAAAAAGAAAACACGCTGGATGGCAGGAATGAAGCATTGAATTGCAAGATCTAATCGCGGAGGTCATGGTCATAATTCACTGCTTTCATTTTCTGCTCCCACAGGGCGACACCATCCTGCCAAGCAAGAACATTGAGAGGAAAGCGTGAAATACAAAAGGAAAGTTTCTAAAACCTCCGGAGTGAGTGACCGTAGCTAAGTGGACAGAGTGCCCGGCATCTATTGCCATGGACCAGGAGGTCGTGGGTGCAGCTCTCACTGATAGACTTTTTATCTTCACCGTCTAATCGCGTGTATTTTTTTGGCATCATTTCTATCATGGAAATGCTTGGCTGAAGTGTTGGTCAATTCGACATAAAACACTTTATTGTTAAGAAACACACCGCGACCTTTGTGAAAAGAAAATGCTTTTTCATTTAAAAAAGGAACTATTGACTGTGCATCTTCAATAGGAAGTCTAGAAATTCAAGCACATTTTACTGGCGTGAAAAGATTTTGCAGGACATGGTTGACGGTTGTCAAAAGAGGTAACGCGTAAAATGCCAGCTGCAAAAGCCGCAATGTTTCTAGATCATGCATGTACAAAGTCAATGCCTGGCTAACAAACGCGCTGCTTCCATTCCGAAAAGTTCAAGCTCTCTTGCCCTCTCGCTCGTTCTCCCACCCTCTTTTTTTTCTCTTCCCTCTCTCTATCGAAGCTATAAAACCGCATGCAAACGACGCTCACGGCGCCTCACTCGGTGATGTTCATGCGTTAGTTGCCAACATGTACATATGCAATAAAGAACAAAACAACGTAAGCTGCCAACAATCGGCGCATAACAGCAGCAACGGAAGGAACTCAAAATTAAAAAAAAGGCAAAGCAAAAAAAGAGTGCGCAGAAGACAATCATCAAGGCATTTCATTTCGGATCTGCCACACGTCACTGGTGGATAAAAGTTCGGGAAGCTAGGTTGCGAGCATTTTACATTAATACGCCCTTGGTGTTATTGAAATACTTCTGCGGTGACTGCATCGCTGCTATTTTCTCTTCTGTCCCGGTAGTATGCTGTACGCAACGAACGAAACTGTCTTTTGGGCCATATCCAACGCATTCGGGCTCAAATTAAGGTCCCCGGAGGCCTTTCACATGTGATGGCTCTTTTTGCTGAGTCACTAATGGGCAGTATGAACAGTCGGAAGCCCCGCCCCTTGATGCTGCAACGGAATGTCTGATCATTACCTTTATAGACGTTTTTCATGTCACTATTTAAATTTCTTGTGTGCGTGTTTTTCCCCCTTTTTTAATTTTCGTCTTCTTTCTCCTTCTTTCTTCCCTTATTTCCTCTATGCCTCCCCTTCCCGAAGGAGCAGGAAGGCTTTGTGCCCCTATAGGTGGCAATTCTCAGCCTGTTCCCTCCCTATTTCCTCTGTCTTCGTGATCTCTATGTACTCAAACCAAATACATAAATGAATATTGGACAGTTGTCATTCTTCCCACTTGTTCGTTAGTGCTTCATTGAATTTCGAAGGGCTGTCTCTCATTTCACCGAGTGAGTGTCAAGCGGCAATAACTCCAGCGGATCATTAGATTGCTTATAACAAAGGCCTAAATACATGTGACACACAGCAACGGTGACGGGCAAGTGTAAAAAACGCATGGTTGTAAATTTTAATCACAGATACAAGGTGCAGGCAAAGCTGAAACCAAGCAAAAACACGTCCATTGTACATTGCAGTAGTCTTGCATGCAGATATCAAAAACAGAAATAGACATGTGCATTCACTAGCGAGAAGTATTTGTTTGGTGCTTGGTATCGCAGACGCGAACAATACGCGAGTTGACTGATACAGAGCCGAGAGTAGGCGAGCGCAACAGCTCTTGAGACTAGGGGGTCACGAGGGAACCCGAGGCGCAAAGAACCCAAAATCTCATCCTGCTGGTAGCCACGCTTACGAAGAACGTTTTCGACGAAGGCCAAGATTTAGTGACCCGTAGGCTGTGCGATGGCACTTCAAACTGAAGGTATCAGTAGGTCTAAATGCCACGGAGTCCTCCTCTACGGCCTCTTCCATAGCCATAGATGCTATGAAACTTTACCCTCCATAAACTAACGAACCTGCCACACAAACCATCTTCAAAAAGGTAGTGTTGAGCCTGTTTCCTATTCTGGAAGACGATATCGAACAACAATGAAGTCTCACATTGATGAACTATAAAGTCCCACTGCTTATCATCATATATTTTGTCGAGAAATCTCGTGCGAAAGCATTTCTCCAACATGCCGGCCCTATCGTCTTGCTTCGTGTTTCTGCCTGCGCGTTCATATTTAATTTTCTCCCTCAATTTTTATCTATAGTTATTGTAATTTGAACAGAAAAGGGAACGGCCTACTAGCCCGATGACAGTGCGCTAAAAATGTCTCGATCTGTTGTCTCGGCACTGTGATAGTTCCCGACATGCCTCGGCTGATCATCTTTCCCGGTGCACACATGTCCCCACTGGCGAGAGAAAAGACAAACGAAAATAACGCGACAAGAGGAAAGATGAAAAACTGTTCGCCGGGAAAACCTAATCTTTCCACGAGCCTCTCAATGTGTGTCTCCAGTTCAGGCAACGAAGCCCATCGTCCAGAGGGAATTCAGACATCGGTGATGACAACGCACGGAACAGACCAGCTTTCCTGATTAACTGTTCCTGTTTTCCTCGTCACTAAAAGAAACCTTGTTTTTACGTGCATTTTTTGTTTCGCCTAATTCATTTGCCACCTGAGCATTCTTCTCTTGTTGTTTTTTTTTTTTAATTTATTTTTCTGAACATTCCGAGCGAAGTGAATCACGTCACCGCCGAAGCAGCTTGCGTGACTGCAGTTACCTGAAGACGGGTCGAAATTCACGAAACTGTGAGATATTTCTGCCTCACACCATTTACTGTCCCCGCGAATGTTATTCTCTATCATTACATCGCTGCTATACGATATTTTTTTAAACTACGCTATACTGGGGATCGCGGCTCATATTTTTCGTTCTGTCAAGACCAACTTGAGGGCCAACTTCCATACGCGCGCCGTTTCAACGAGCCCGCCTGGCTCTGATTTGTGATTTTGTCGCGTTCTCACTATTATTTCCGTTCGGTAAATAAACCATGTAAACTTCATCAATCGCTTTGACGTATTCCATGGTCCTACGAGCTTGACGATGCCCCGTCTTGTTTCAAAAACTGTCGTAGAGTGGCCGCTTGCATATCCCACAACAGAACCATCACTCAAATATATATATATATATATATATATATATATATATATATATATATATATATATATATATATATATATATATATATATTCTACATGCTAATGCTAACTGATGTCGCAGGCATGCACTCTTCGTATTTTGCACACCTTTCTCTGTCCCTAAATGAAAGTCTCTTGCTTCAAAAACAAAAAGAAGACAAAAAAGGATGAGAGCACGACACCTAAACGCATCCAGAAAAGAACAGCAGCATCTGTTTTGGCCAAGAAGTTATTTAGCCAAACCATCGATAAGCACACCATGTTCGCCAGAAGCATCACACTGCTACATTGAACTCTTTAAGCCTCTTTTTACTTACACGTGTTACGTCACCACGTAAACTGATGTATTTGCTGTATCAACGCTTCAGAAGCTTGCAAAACGCCTTTTTGCGCTAAAACATTCTTTTAAGTACAAATGTTGCAACAGCAAAAAAGCTTCCGCCAGCAGTGCTGTCGCAAAATCGAGATCGTATCAAGCCAACGACCCAGGTAAAATTAAAAATGTCACAACTGTCGCGCAGATATTTCAGCTGATAACATTTTCTTTCAAATAACAAGAACGTAAGCCTTAAAGTTTTCGAACTACTACCTGGCGGCCTCAGCTCACTTTGCTTTTTTTTTTGCCATCGTACATGGTTTGTAAAAGTATTCCGAGGTTATAAACTGTGTTACAGCGGAAACTCTTAGTGTGATCGCGCAGTTTTGAGGGTGGATTCTTCTTTTAGTCTACTGTCCTTTACAGTGCTTCACGGGTGTTTAAACATCAGGTGTAGTCATCTACAAGAAAGCTTCGAAGAAACTCGACGTCCTTTAAGAACTGGCTTAAGACTACTCGAAGGGGCAAGACATCTTAGTTTTTCTCTAAGACAACTTAATGATGCTGCCCCGCCACTCCCAGAGAGATTTCTGCGCCTAACGTGGTTTTGCACTGCCTCAAAGACCAGAGTCACTTCGTCTGATTTTGTATTGCTTCCGTGGTCGCCACCTTTTGACCAAGGTACGATGAGATGTGATAGCGTCAGCATAAGCGTGCGCACGGGGGTGGGAGGGCAGGGGGCAGCCACGTGCATTGACATAGTAGGGTGCAGCGACGAACGATTGCCCGCCATGAAGGGGAACCCTGCAGGCGCCTATGGCCCTCAGCATGTCACACTACGTCCCGTGATGACGCGGTGACGTTCTTATGACGTCACGGTGACGTCCGAATTTTTTTTCGACTGTGGTGGCATAATCGTAACGTCCTATAGTGGCGTCACCTCGTGAGCGTTTTTCGCGTTACTCGTCCCCTAGGACGCCGGCGGTGAAATTTTTGCGCATGAGGAGGCATCTAAGACTTTCACCTTAAAAGCTCATAGAAAGGTCACTTAGTGAGCCGGTGTTGTAGGCCCGTGTGCTCAGATTTGGGTGCACGTTGAATAACCCCAGGTGGTCGAAATTTCCGCAGCCCTCCACTACGGCGTCTCTCATAATCGTATAGTGGTTTCGGGACGTTAACCTCCACATATCAATCAATCAAATCAATCAGTGAGCCGGCGTATAGTACAAAAAAAGAAACCTTCGAAGGGCGCCTAAACTTCACCTTTAACAGTTCACTGCGATAGCGGTGTCGGGCCCTGTTCACGTCACTTTCCCATTAACTTGAAAAAACTTGGTTTCGAGGTGGACACCTCAACTCTTGTGTGAAAAATTGAACATTTGTGCGAGGAGCAATGACCGTTCTAAACTCCCCTAGGGTGCATACTGCAAGTACACGTGTGAAGATATTCAAGTGGAGACGACGACGAAGTTACTTAGTGATACAACCGTGGAGAAGAACCGGAGAAGGAGCTGAGCAAAGAAGGCGATCGTTCCTGCAGTAGTTGGCGCTTTCGATTGCACGGCCTGTGGGAGGGGATTGGCCACACTCATCACCTTTGGTTCTTTATTAGCGGTAGAATTTCTTTTTGCCGATTTTTCAGGAGCCATCCATGCCGGTCTCCGGCCCCGGCCAGGGCTCGCCCTGGTCGGCCAGTCGCCCTGCTGAATCGGTACCACTGGAATGTTTCCTCAAGAACGGCGTAAGCAGTTTGCCTGTCGCGCTTGTGCCCACTGATGGTGGAGCCATTCGGTTGAGTGAAACGGAGGTGTTCCAAGAAGAACTTCGCAACATAAGCGGTCATTTTCTGGACATCTCGGAGGTGAGGCGTTTCGGCAAGACTGGCATACTATGCAGGTCTTCAAATATTCATTGCTTAACAGACTTACTGGCCACCACGAGATTTGCGTTCATTGCTGTTCGCGCTTTTATCCCCCCTCATCTTGCTTGCGTGAAGGGCATTGTTCGTGGTGTTCCAACTAACATTAGTCCTGAGGCATTCTTAAAGATGGTCTCTCCGGCTGGCGTGACATCTGTCTACAGATGCACCAGACCTGTAGGTGATACGCGAGTCCCTACTGAAAGCGTCATTGTTACCTTTGCTGGTCTCACACGCCCCTCTGAACTGAAGGCCTGGCCTTATCTATTCCGTATGGAGGCATTGACACCTCGCCCACTGCGATGCCGTAACTGCTGGCGATTTGGACATAGCGCTAATGCTTGCAGGTCCTCATTGAGATGTGCGAATTGCGGTGGGGCACATGCCGCATTAAATTGTCAGGTAGACAACTGCAGGTGTTGCCTATGTGATGGAGCACACACAGCCACGGACAATAGCTGCCCTGCTCGAGAACGTGAAACACAAATTCTAGATATACTGGAGAAACGCCGTTGTTCTCGGTCTGAGGCAACTTCCTTCATTAAAGAGCGCGAAGTGGGCTACGCTGCTGCTACGTCACGCCAGTGTGGGTCAATTGAAGCGACAGTCGCTTCCGCAGTGTCGGCAGCGATAGATAAGGCCATGCCGATGATTATGGAAGGGCTTTTCAACAC
Source organism: Rhipicephalus microplus (assembly GCF_013339725.1). Lineage (NCBI taxonomy): Eukaryota > Metazoa > Arthropoda > Arachnida > Ixodida > Ixodidae > Rhipicephalus > Rhipicephalus microplus. The sequence continues at coordinate 184,597,551 of NC_051165.1, read as the reverse complement.
CTTTGCTGAAAGTCTGACCGAGATGCTCGCCGCCAGGTTAAACAGCCTTATTCTCTCCTTCGCTGCACACACTGTCACGGTCCAGGGTGAAGCTGAGCACCTCGACAATGAACAAGATAATCGGTGTCAAGAAGATGTTACCGCTGAAACGCTCGTCAGCACTCAGTCGCCGACCCCTGTGGGGCCCAGTGGGTCGTTTGGTGACATGAGGCTTGGTAATATCACTCATAAACGACGCAATGCTCCATTGTCTCCAACTAGTTTGCCAATGTCAAAACCAAAAAAAAAGTTATTACTGATACCAACAATGAGCAGGACGTTTTGCGTTCTGCAGTAGAGTCAACTATATTAAGTCCATCATAGCGCCTGTAAAAGTTCTTCAGTGGAATTGTCGCTCCGTATCTTCCGCTTACACAGATCTTATTTATCTCATACAGCAAACAAATCCTAATATAATTTTACTTCAAGAGTCTTGGCTTTCAGTAAACCAAACATTTACTCTGAAATATTTTCGAACTTTTAGACTGGATCGGCCAGGTAGAGGAGGTGGATTATTGGTTCTAATATCTTCAAAAATGTGTCATCATGTTACTGTAACTATTGAACATATTTGTCCGGAGTGTGAATTGTTAGGAATAGATTGTTTGTTACCTGACTCCAACAGGATTACAGTGATTAATGCGTACTTTCCGAATGGAGTAAGACGCACAGATCACCTAGATTGTGTTATCAAGAATTCCTCGTCAAATTCAATTTTATTATTGGCTGAAGATTTTAACTCGCATCACACTTCTTGGGGGCTTAAAACAAATGGCTGTGGCAAAAAATTGTGGAATTGGTTGCAGGATAATAATTTTCGCTGTCATAACTCTGGACAAGTTACCTTTCTACGCAGGATAAGCTCATCAACATTAGACCTAACATTTTCGTGTGGCCAGTTTATGATTTCATCGTGGGAAACGTTTGATAATGGGACGAGTAGTGATCATCTACCAATTACCTATGAAATAATGCTACCACAACTTACCTCTGCTATCCGGCAACAACGGTTCACAGACTATAAAATTTATAAAACTGTTTTAAACTCCGCGCTCTCGTCATTGAGAGGACGCGTCGGACAGCAACGAGCTGCTTCAGTCGTAGAGTGTCTAAGTGACTCTGTCCAGCGGGCAGAGTTTACTGTTAATTGCGGCAGCACACCGTCAATCTCAGCTTGGTGGAATGAAGATTGTACGCTTGCGTATAGGCGACGTAAGGCTGCTTGGAAACGTTTACGCCACAACCATACTCCGATAAATTGGGTTGACTGTAAATTCCACGCAGCGCTGTTTAAACGTACAATTGCAATAGCTAAATATAAACACAATTCTTACTTACATTCGCGTTTATCAAAACCTGATAAAAGATCTGCCCTGTACAGGTTTCTACGGAACAAAAAATCGACGCAGGTACCAGCATACTCGCATTCAGTAGTGCTGTCTCCTAAAGAGACAACAGATTTGTTAGAGAGCATCGCGAAAGGACTTCAAGCGCGTTTCGCTTCGTCATGCTTGAGACCTGTGACATTAAAAAGCGCAGCCTCGGACTTTCAGGAGGTCACTATGGCTGAACTGGCAGATGTCATACTAACTGTAAAGCAAGCGGCTCCGGGTCCAGATCAGATTACAAACTGTATGATTAAATTGATATTTAATTCTCATCCCGAGGAGCTTTTGAATATTGTTAGCTGCTCCTTACAGCACACATGGATTCCAAGCGCATGGAAAATTGCTAAAGTTGTGTTGCTGCGAAAAAATCCAAGCCTCGGTTATGTCCTGGATAACATTCGGCCAATTTCGCTTACTTCAAAACTAGTTAAAATAATTGAAAGAATTCTTCATAGAAGGCTCAGTGAATTCATCGCTCGTCAGGACATCCTTTCACCAAGGCAAGTAGGATTTAGACAGGGGTGCTCTATATGGTCGGCTCATGTTGATTTGGAAAGCCGAATTCGCCTTGCAAAAGTATCTGGTGAGCTTTCTGCATTAGTCACGTTAGATATCGCAAAAGCCTACGATAGTGTGGAATACAGTACATTAATTTGAAGATTAGTGGACTGTGAGGTTCCCAAGTACATTATATCTTGGGTTCAGGAGTTTCTCTTTGAGAGACAGTTTTTTTGTTGCCACGAGGGAATTACTTCTGCTTCATATAAGCAAACAAGAGGTGTTCCGCAAGGATCAGTCCTGTCACCTCTTTTATTTAATATATTATTATCATCTATTCCCGTTCATAAAAATGTTACTCTTTACGTCTACGCCGATGATATTGCCTTTTTCTCGTCATCCCGAGATATCAATAGTTTGTATCAAATCTTACAGACATATTTGAGTGAGCTTGAGGTATGGCTTGGCGGGCTGTCTTTTTCACTTAATGTTAGCAAATGTGCTCTGCTTGTATTCCCTCTATCCGTTCCCGTATTTCTTTCACTGCATTATCGAAATGATCCGATTCCACAAGTAACAGCGCTAAAATATCTTGGTATTGTTTACGTGGACAATTTAAATTGGCAGCAACAAATAGAATCAAACACCCGTAAAGCAGAAAGCGCCGTAGGATTGCTCCGCCGGTTTTGCAATAAGAAGTCAGGGATGCGCAGGGATACGTTACTTATGATATACAAACTTTACGTACGGCCGATTCTGGAGTTTGGCTGCGTTCTGTTTTCTGGAAGTGCTGAGTACAAATTAAGACCTCTTATATTGCTAGAAAGGCAAGCTCTGCGGCTGTGTCTCGGGCTACCTAGGTGTGTCGCGAATAGCGTGCTTTATTTGGAAGCTAGAATCATTCCACTTGATGCTAGATTTCGACAGCTTACTGTGCGAACATTTTTAAAACTTTACGATGCGCCTTTGTTCTGGTCACAGACAGTTTTCATCAAACATCCAGTTTCTTTCTTTCAGCGCCCGTGGTTTCGTTATCAAAGACCCCAAGTCATTTTCGTCGAGCCTCTGTTATCAAATCTCCACGTTTCCCTCCGGCATTTAACCCCCCCAACCCAATGCTCGGTGCCAGTTGACTTAATTTTCGATGATATTTTTCTGAAAAATGCCAAGTTACTTCCAAAGCATGTTCTGGAGGGCCTCCTTCAAGACCATCTCAGTCATTTTCCTAAATACGTAGTAATTTCGACGGACGCAACGCAAAATCTTCAGAAGGCTGGAGTAGGTATTTTTTCTCATCAGCTTAATTGGTCTTTTGCGCTCCGATTGCCTGACTTCACACCAATTTATCTCGCAGAATTCCTGGCTATTACATTGGCTCTTCGAAAACTTAATTATCAGCAATTAAAAGCTATTATTATTTCGGATGCTCTGTCTGTATGTACACATCTCACGTCCGCAAAGAAGTCTCCTCTTCTCAGGATATTAAGGTCTCTCGTACCGCATAGCTTATCAGAAGTTCGGCTTATTTGGGTCCCCGGGCATGCTGGAATTGAACTAAATGAAATTGCTGATTCGCTCGCTTCGGCATCTTTAAATTTCCCGGTGGTGCTAGTAGCACCACAGTTTCCTTTTATTACTGCCGAACGATTCAAACGCCTGTTAATCTTAAAAATGAACGAAACGTCGCTTCTACAATCTGAAGAATTTCGGCACTTGCAATTCACATGGAACACCGCAAAATGCCTTTCCCGTCAATGTGAGGTGACCCTCACAAGCTTTCGCTGTAGAGTGCCTCTGTTAAATTTTTATCTCAACAAATCAGGATTTTCATTAACTAACCTATGTGTTGTTTGCAATGAACCGGAAACAATAGATCACTTTCTTCTCACATGCCGCTGTTTCGCCTCACTGCGCCGAATAATTCTTGAAAGACCGATTGGTATGCTCAGATTGCCAGTCAATACATCCACCCTATTATCGTTTGGAGCCAGTCAGTTGGGTGTGGGCCGCAGTGCTATTCAGTCAGCGCTACATAAATTCATTCAGGCAACCGGAAGGATACGCTGCTAGTGGTACTGCCAGATATATCCAATTCTTTATCCTTCTTCCTCATTCTTGTTAATTTGTTTTATATATTCTGGTTTATCGCATTCTTCTGAAATTTTTCACGTTTTTTCAAAGGAACATTATTATTGTTCCTATCAAATTTCTCTTTATTTTTTAGCAAGAGTTGCAAAAAATGATCTATTAAGAGGTACAGTGTGGCCAATTCCCCATGCGGGTATGAGCCAAGATTTCCTAGGAGACAAGACAAGAACGCGTCTGTCACTACTAACTGTTTTTCGTTATATTTTCAACAATTCCTGGGACGATCTCTGCGTCCCGCCTTGTGCCGATGACAGCGGCGACTTCTACAGGCGCACGTGGTCAAATGTCGGCGCCCTCAAGCTCTTCTGTGGCTCAAGGCTCATGGTCTATCACCAGCGACGGCTCAAGAGATGCTCCTGCTCTCGTGCCCATGGACGAAGAACCAACTGCTGGCCCGTCTGGCTACAGCTCAACATTTGTAAGCTCCGCAAGGGAACGAGGCTCTTGGTGCAGCTCCAGTGAAGACACGGACATCTACTCAGTCGATGGCGACGACTCATCAGATGGCAGCTTCGTGTCTGTGATGAGCCGCAAGGCCAAAAGGAGGCTCATCAAGACGTCATCACCAGCAAGCACGTCAACCGTGAAGGCAAGGAGTGAACGCTGGCCGCGTACCATTCTCTTCATACCGTGGATCCTTCCGTCAGCCTTCGCAAATTGAACAGGCAAGCTATTTCCGCTGTTCTTGAGGGAATAGCACAGAATGAAATCAAAGAGGTCCGGCTAAACACACGTAAGAACGTTTTAGCTGTTGACACAACACATGCAGACACGCTGGAGAAGCTTCGAATGATGACAGAGTTTGGAGATGTCAAAGTACGAGCGGTCGTACCGATGACTGGGACCTGCACTGCAGGTGTCATTTACGACATTGACTTGGCAATCCCAAACACGGATCTACCCATTCTGATAAAACCGGCGTACGAAGGAGTGGTCATTAGGCATATAAGCCGCCTCGGGAACAGCCGCTGCGTTAAGATAGTCTTTAAGGGCGACTCAATCCCTACGCACGTCAAGGTGGGACATTTCCGGCATGTGGTATGGCATTTTGTCCCAAAGCCGCTTCAGTGCCACAAGTGTTTCAAGATCGGCCATGTCAAGGGCGTCTGTGTGAACTCTACCGTATGCCCCCGGTGCGCGGAGGCGCACACGGTAGACACCTGTTGTGCAACAACTTATAGGTGCGGCAATTGTCGAGGTACGCATGAAGCCACGTCTAAGGAATGCCCAAGACTTCAGAAAAAAATGGGTATCCTGAAAGAAATGGTCAGGGATAACTCCACCCATAGAGAAGCTTCACATAAAATCCGGCGTCGACGTCGCCACCGACGGAAGCGCTTCAGTCATGGTGATATTCATAGACCACTTCGGTCCACACCACCAACATCCAGTAGAAAGCCAGAGAGTACAAGAATACCTCCACCGGCGAAGCCTCTCTCCCCTGAAGACTGGCTGGTGCTTGCGAACGCACGGCCTTCCGAGCAGCCTTCCCGCTCTCTGCTCCCAGTGACAGCCAATGCTGCTGATGACGAGGCTCCAACAGCCGATCGTCAAATTATTCCTATGCTGCGACCCATTGTGAGTGTGATCAGAAGTCTTCTGACGAGCATTGATACGCCAACTGCTAGGAGCGGTCTACAGGTGCTGGACGCGTTGAGTCTAGTCCTTGCAAGCCTCCAGTAAAGCCATGGCCGACAATCACAAGCCGTTCCGACAGGAGGTCCGAGAAGCGTCGATTTTTCAGTGGAACGCAAGAGGTCTGAGATCTCGCATATCTGATTTTCGCCAGATCGTTCATCTGTACCGATTTCCTATCATGATTATATGTGAACCGAAATTATCGCACCCAATCAGATTATCCGGCTACGAGTCATTTTTCTCCTCAAGTGACATCGGAAGTAGCAAGGTTGTTGTATTCATTCGCCGGGAGCTTACTTACGTCGTCCAGCCAGTGCAACCACACGACGGCAATCAGTACGTGTGCTTGTCTGTTAAAAAAGGAAAGGTGACATTCACACTTCTAGGTGTGTATATATCCCCATCAAGTAAATTCGACGCCAACAAACTAGACGGCATATTAAGGGCACATCCGGGTCCGTGGGTTATCACCGGGGTTTCAATGCGCATCATCCCATCTGGGGAAGCTCAAGGCTTAATTCAACGGGACGACGTCTAGCATCATTGGTTTCCAGCCATGGTCTCGTCCTTCTGAATGACGCGAGTCCTACGTTTTTGCGAGGCACTACATATAGCAGCTGCCTTGATTTGTTCTTTGTTTCACGCCGATTTGCTACACGGGTAAAGTGGTTTTTGGACATTGAAACACACGGAAGCGACCACATTCCCACTTACCTGAAGATTAAAGGTATTTCGAACACGTACTCCTCTACCACAACACAAAGAATAGATTGGAGTGTGTTCAAAACTCAACTTGAGGATGCTTGTGAAGAAGGCCTGTCCAATGGTCTTCAGCAAGCTATTAAGGAAACTGCACATGCGGCTATGCGCACAATAATAAGCTCTTCAAAGTACTCTGAATTTGAGCTGGAGCGACTTCATGCGATCCGCCGTCGTGCCGAAAGACGATACCGACGCACCAATTCCACAGACGATCTACGAACAGCCCGGTGCATCCAAAAGAAGATACAACGGCGCCTGGACAAACTAGACACTCAACGATGGAGGAAATTTTGTGCGTCGCTATATCCTCATAAACCACTGTCTCAGATATGGACAATTGTGCGAGGCCTACGTTCTGTTCAAGAGCAGCGTTTTCCCTTCAAAGCCCTTGCACTTTTTCATCGCTGGCACGAAATTGAGGTAGCAGAAGATTTCTGCGCTATGACCGTGGCCCAGACAATTTACACAAGCCTACATACAGTGAATCATATCCCTCACTCACGGGACCCACGTATGGATCTACCGTTTACATCACAGGAGCTCGATGCGGCGCTCGTCCTATGTAATAAGTCGTCGTCAACTGGCCCGGATGACATCTTATACAGTATGCTGTGCAACCTTGGTAAACGGGCACGAGAAGCACTCCTTAACATCTTCAACGATTCCTGGCAAGCTGGCGTCGTTCCGCAAGATTGGAAGATTAGCCGCTTGGTACCGATTCTTAAGCCTGGCAAATCTCCCCTGGACATTGCCTCTTACCGACCGATCACACTCTCAAGTTGCGTAGGAAAGGTAATGGAGAGAATGATCTTGGCCAGGCTTGAATGGTACCTGGAATACTATGAGATATATCGGAACGCCGTGGCTGGTTTTCGCCGTCACCGATGTTCGGTCGACAATGTTATAGATCTCGTCACATATGTCCAGCAACAAAAGGCATGTAAACGACTATCTGCTGCCATGTTCTTTGACGTAAAAGGAGCATACGACAACGTTCTACATGACGCCATCCTTGAAGCCATTGAGTCAGTGGGCCTAGGCGGGCAACTGTATTGTTGGACACGCAGTTATTTACAAGGGCTGACCTTATTTGTGAACACTGCAGATGGTCCAACCTCCCAACACCCAACGCATCGTGGAGTCCCGTAAGGTGGCGTCTTGAGTCCAACCCTCTTCAGCCTTGTTCTCATTGATCTTGTAGAACGACTACCAAGTGTGGTCAAGTTATCCATGTACGCTGACGACATCTGCGTCTGGGCATCTGGCGTGACAAGACCTCAGGTACGCGCAAGACTTCAGAAAGCTGTGACGTTGGTATCAATGTACCTCAAGGACCAGGGTCTGAAAATCTCGCCAGCGAAATGCGCATTGATTGCTTTTAGTCAAAAGCCAATGAGACCATACGCTATATCAATCGATGACCAAGCCATACCATATGTCAGGACGCACAGATTTCTAGGCGTATTCATTGATAGAGACCTCTGCTGGGGCCCACATGTGGCCCACTTGAAGAAGAGGCTGACAGAAATTGCTAACTTATTCAAGTATCTCGGAGGAAAAACGTGGGGGAACTTCAGTACATGCAATGATGCAATTGTACAAGACGCTTTTTCTTGGCTATTTGCGCTACAGTTTGCCTGTGTTGACCAACACCTGTAGAACCAACATTCGTACTCTCGAAAGCATCTAGGCTATGGCTCTGCGAGTTTGTCTGGGGCTACCGCGATGTTCATCAACAGCTGAGACAATCGAGATCGGTAATGACTACCCGCTAAAGACGCATATCATGATGGAAGTGCTCAAAGCACACGTGAGGCATCTTACTCGTGCCCCTGCCCATCATCTAGCTTCACTGCCAGAAGCCCGACCTCGTGCCTCATTTTGCCAGACAGTCTTGTCATATCGCACACGCATTCCTACGGGATATACAACGCCATCGAGAATTTCAACTCCCCCATGGAGTATGACCTATGCACATGTTGAACTCACGGTTCCAGGCATAGGGTCAAAAGCCCGGCTCTCGTCTCCAGCGCTAAAGCAGCTTTCTCTTCTCTTGTTATATGAGAAATACAGTGAGCATACTCATCTATATACTGACGCTTCAACTAAAGTGGATGGGTCTGCAGGGTCGGTGATCTTTCCTGCAACAGTGACAACGGTGAAGTTTTGTTTATCCCACCAGACATCATCGACAGCAGCGGAACTTGCTGCTCTACGTAGCGCAATTCAAGTCATTAAACACCAAGAAGCCAAGAAATGGAGCGTGTTCACGGACTCTAAGGCAGCACTACAGTGTTTAATATTCGCCTTGCGCCGGGGACCTTATGAACAACTAGTGCTGGAAATTAGAGAGCTGCTTCACCACCTCTTCGACGAAGGACACAGAATCACGTTTCAGTGGCTTCCAAGTCACTGCGGCATATTTGGCAACGAACATGCCGATGCAGCTGCCCGAGCAGCACACGAAGATGGTGAAGAAGAATCTATACCATTTTCAAGGACTGATGCTGCAATGACCATCCGAAAAATCGCTAATGCAGAATTAAAATCCTTGTGGAACGCCGAGTGCTTACGGCACACGCGACTGCATAGACTAGACGCGTCTCGTCGACTCCGGCCTCCATCTGGACTCTCTCGACTCGAGACAACGGTGCTTTGCCAACTATGGCTTGGTGTCGCCTTCACCAAGGCTTTCACCTTCCGAATCGGCATCGAAGACAGTGCTGCTTGCGGTCATTGCGGCAGCGATGAAACTATAGAGCACGTTCTCTGTCACTGCCCTCGTTACAGCGTGCAAAGACGGCAACTAGCTGCTGCGTTAGCTCGCCTTGACTTCAGACCTTTGTCTGAACAATCAGTGCTGGAAAGACGACATGATTTGTGTGCTCACAGAAAATCAGTGAAGGCCTTACTGAACTTTTTGCGTGGCAGCGGCCTATTGTATAGACTGTAGCACCCACGCTCCCCCCCCCCCCTTTTTTTTTACGCGCGTCTATTTCCCTCTTCGCTTTCTTTCCAATCTTTCTTCCCCATTCCCCTTCCCCTAGTGCAGGGTAGCAAACCGGATGCTCCATTTTCTGGTTAACCTCCCTGCCTTTCCCTCATTTTATTCTCTCTGTCTACACGTGTGAAGTACCCGTTACGTCCATTATCACCCTTTTGCAATCAATCTAGGTTACCAGAGAAGTTGTGATGGGCAATGCTCGTATCTATGTACCTACCTACGTTAGTGATAGTGTGGCTGAGGGTGATAAGAGCCTTGACTCAGCCTTCTTGTATTGGTGCGCAGCTTTAAACCACGCTGTCTTAATGCAAATCATGAGCTAGACACCTGGTGCCATTCTACGCATCTGCCACGCATTCAATACAGCTTCTGGCGTGACTTCTCGTGTGGCATGACGCCTGCGTTGAGTACTTCGCTTATGCAGTTACAAACACTAGAGTGGCTCTGTGGTATATTATTTGACGGCCAAGCTATGTGTGTGGATTCGATTCTGGCTCGAACGCTGATCTTTAACAGCACTGATTCTGCACCCTCGGACAACGTCGCTGACGCCAACACCAAGTTTTCTGCGACACAAGTTGTTTAACGCTATGGCACTAAAGATATTTTTATACTTTTGTTCACATGAAGGGTTTAGGAAACAAGTGTTATTACGCATGCAACAAATAGCAAGTATTCATTCAGTATTCAAGTGTCTCAACCGCCTTGTTTCACAGAGATAGGAAATAAAGTGCAGGACAATAACTGTATAAGGGCACAACGCAAAAAAAAATAAGAAAAATTGAAGCAGAGGCAAGCTTCCCTTATCTCCTTTCGTCTTGTTTGGCAGCTTGGAAAAGGAAGATCGCTCTCCATGAAGGGTTAATCTATCAGCCGCGTAATTGAAATGTTGAAGCGTGACAGAATGACGGCGCCTCTTATGAGCTGAGTGTGCAGAGAAAGTGAAGAAGTACAAAAAAACTGATCATGTGAGCGTACTGCGTCCACAAGACGGAGATGAGAACTCATCTGCGACCATCCAGAGCAAGCAAAGCACTCGTTAAGAGGAGCAAACACTGCATAAAGATTTCATTCCCGCAAATAAACTGGAAACCTCATCGAGAAAAAGCCTGACAAAAAAAGTGATTTGGACCTCTTCCAATGTTTGCTAATTTTTTTTTTATTATTGCAGTGATTACAAGTGATATGAGACGGCCATTTCATCAAGAAACCTTGACGCCTCCTCCTACTGCACTTCGACGGGTATCCCTTCATTTCACAGAGCCAAAGTAATTTTAAGGTCTCAACTTCTAGAATAGTGTTTGCATTAGTTGATGTGTGTCTTTGTCGATGCTGTATTTTAGAAGATCGGTACTTATTTTAGAGAAGATTGGTAGAAGCACACAAGAAAAACTTGAAAAAAAAAACACTGTCACGTCCAACTTTTCTGCAGAAACAAATTATTATCTTCTGTTCTCTGCTTTGGACGAACTGCCATCAACTTATAGTAGTTGCATTTGACTGAAGTAGAAGTGACGTTTGTGTCGCACTTGACGGGTTGGAGGAGCTCAGCAGAGCAAATGACTACTTATAAGGAGTGCTTTTGAGGGCACATACTCTCAACTTCGCTATCATAGCACCGACTTCACGACATTTAATTTACGCCTAGAAAGAATAATGTTGCCCGCTATTCAGTACACCTTAAATGGCGTTCGCACTCCTTTTTTATCGAGAAATTGGCTGCAGATTACTGCACCAATAAGTTAATTATTATTTATAACTATCGTAAACAACCTTCCCGGCTACATGAACAGAATAGGCTGCTAGCACCACAAATATGAGGATTACCAATGAGCTTCTCTGTACGCGTTCTAAACTACAGCTGATTACAACCTATAACAATAAATACAAGCGCCCCCCACTTCTATCACTCCCCCACCCAGACTGCATATGCGGAGATCTTTCATCCAATCACAATTTTAATGTCTGTGGCGTCAAGCTCATGTCGCCAGTCTCAGATAGTTCGTTTTCGTATTGAGACAAATGTTCATGTCGTTGGTTACGAGTCGCACACTTAAACATTCTGGCGAATTCCATCAATATACGACGTTACTGGTGAGCCAATATTTACATTTCAGGTAGAAACAATTAGTGTTTATTTCTCGATAAGCGTGGTATTTACATCAGCACAGGAAGTTCCCTTACGGCATCGCTTACGGTTCGAAAGAAAAACTTGCTTCCAACGCTCTTCGCGATGTGTGAATGACAAGTGCAACGCAGCTTTGTTGAAAACGCTTGTGTGTATTCTTAACTTCCGATTGATTATAGTTATTTGTGACGTTTGCTTGGCACATTGTGTTTTATCTGCTTACGTATTTGGTCAGCTGAGGGCTTGTAGGACTACATCATTACAAGTTTATGGTGAGCTCCAGCAAGGAACATTCACAGTACACTAACAGCAGCTGTGGGAAGCTTGTGAGAATGCCCAGAAGGTGGCGTCGGTGATTAACCATCACTACCAACAGCAAAAAAAAAACTGTCTCTCATACTTCTGAAGGAGAGTAAGCATTCGCTGTCTTTGGTGCATCAGATGATCATATGGGGCACACGCCTGCCAACGTTTCCAGCGGTTCACTGCGTGTCGCAGCTACTGCGTGCACTCCGTCGATAGCGGTGAATTGTCAATTCCATCACGCAAAAAAAATTCACAAGCAAACTACTTATCATTTGTTTTTTATAGAAGTGCTTATGACGCGCAAAAAAGTTGCAGCAGTGAACTATACGTGAAGATGCAAACACTGGTCTTTTATTTCTACCTTATTTTTGAATTTTTATAGTGTTACTTCTGTAGAAGTAGGAGCACGCAGTAGCTTAAGCCAAACAGCATAGCCCACTTTTGTAAGATGATTTAGTTTATGTCTTTGTTCTGTTTTTCACAAAGGGGGAGGGGCAATCGGCGTATTCTAATAAAATAGTACACGTAAGTGTTTCAGCAAATTGAAATACAATACAATCTATCCTGCTTTCAGATACATGCCATTCGTAACAGTTAAACTCCTAAAGCTCGCCTTTTTGTGTTGGGTGGCATGCACTTCGCGACTTTCAGCAGTTTTCGAAGAAACGCTCATGGAAAGCACATTAGTTCGAAAGGTTGGCCTGTTAAGCAATAGCGCGCATGCGTGCAAGCCCGAGAGTTTCAGAGAGGGTCGGCGCCCTCTAGCAATAATTCAAAGAAGACGGCGATTCTGCAGCCTATCTTTGCTCCTTCAGGCCTTTCCCGTCATTTTTAATGTGTAAAGCTAAAGCCACCCATTTTCCTCCATGGCACACATAACGACTTTACAATAATGGCGGCTGAGATCATACCTGGTGTTGTAATCACGGCACTCTTTACTTCTCACCTTCCCCACAGAAATTCCGGGGATAAATGAAGGGATTTCCACTCGACCAAAGTGATTGGGGGACGGAGGGGTAATCATGGTTACGTTCTTCCACCCTCTGTAATGGGGAACGCTTCGCAGGTCTTAGATAGCATGCAAAGTATGCGACGAGCTAGGTTCATGATATACTGGCACTGTGGTGCTGGGCTCGATGTTCCAGCTTGCAGCCTGGTCACGCAGTGGCAGCAGTCTTCTTGTGTAGACGAATACAAAACATTTCACTTACTTGGATTGGAGCTCACCCTAAGAAACCCAACGTGGCAAAAACTAAGTAGCTAGACTCGGCTACTCCTTGCCTTATTATCACATTTTGGTCATGGCTCGCAAGAACAGATACATATTGATTCCTCTAACGCCGTGCACTGACCCCTCTGGGCCTCTATAAGGCATAGCCCGCAATGACTCCTGGGGACGCATTCAGGCAAACATTTTGCACATCCGTTGATCGAGTGGCATTGAGGGTGTCACTGCATCACTCACGTTTTCTTTTGAAAACACGAGTGCTGCAGCTTTACAATCGTGATCGCACAGAGCACCACGGACAAAAAAAAATGTGGCTCGATGAAATTGGTCTTGTGTGGGATTGAAACAAAGCCCAAGAGAGAAGAGAGCCCAATCCTGCGGAATGCTTCCGAGAAACAATGTTGCTCGGAACACCCATAACGCATGGCTCCTCTTCAGAAGAAGAAAAAAAACAGGGAACAAAGACTAAACAGAAAAGTGGCAGTCAATTTGTGATCAGAGGAGCGGAAATAAGTGTCTTGAGCTATGATCTCGTGAACAACCCCGACCAACACTTGCAATTTCTTGTCTTACTTTGAACAAGTGTTTTACAACGCGCCACTTTCGAAACAAAGACAAAAAGATCGTGGAAGTTCGTCTGCAACACTCTGGTGTGCCTTGATATAAACCGCGACCATTTTGTACCAGCAATGAGTGTTCTTTCAACTTTTTGTTCGTTTGTTTTTCTTTGCACCTCGTCATCACGGCGACCAGTCTTGCGATCAGTTTTCCTAAGGAATAATATCCGCTTGGTTGAACTTCAGCAGCTGCTACGAGCATCGGCAGCGTAAGAAAACTCTGTCAATGGCGTTCGCGTGCCGTGTACACAATGTGCGTGCGTTTGACGACGCTCTTTTGCACTCTCCTTCTAATCTCAAGCTTGAGGGCGTCACTCCACTTGCACGAGGCACGCCTTTCCCACTTCGCTTCTTTGTTTTCCTTCTTCTTTACAGCCACATCTCACCCAACGTTAAATATTTGGTTCTAACTTCAAAGCTTGACTTTACATAACGGAATTTTCAAATCGAGGCCCCAATTGTTTTAGAGCCCAAAAAAAAGTAAAATAGCGTAGAGGCCACTGTGCATGAGTGAGACCCAGGCAACGTTTGGGTTTGGCGTCGGAGACAAGGCTTATCGAATTTAGCGGGATCCTTAAAGCATGTCCAACAAGCTTTGCGTCAAACAGACGTTACTGCACTCCCTGAAGGGACAGCTCTTGACCAAGAGTGGAGTGACCTAGAATAGGGGGAGTGCCAAAAGCACCGCAGACCCTATTCGAAAACTCTTAGCTCCTGCTTGACCCAAAGCGAGCACACGCAAAGGGCTTTTGGGGCCCCTATTCAAAAACTGACTTGTTACAAAGGGTGTTCAACAGAAAAGGTACTAAATGTCGTAACAACACCACCCTTAACATATATGCCCCTGGCGCTGTGAGAAAACGAAGTGATAGATCTGAGTATGCTATTGGAGTATCTACAGTGGATTGGAGCGTGTGTGGGCACCCGATTGCGGAGGAGAGAGCAAAGGCTCTTATTAAGAGCGTATTTCAACTGACGCGACAGTGTATGTGAAGACACAATGGCATACACATCGCAAAGTTTAACCATTGAGGCGTGGCACCACGTTATCCACTTTCTGACAGCGAAACGCGTTAAACCAGCCACCATTCATCGCCTGCAGTTTCCATGTGTCTGTTACCCTAAAAACACACCTGAAATGGAAGCGCTTCAACTCGGACGACAAGCTCAAGGGCGCTGTGAAGGACTAACCCCCGTATTCTTGAACGTCTTTTCACATGTATACACCTTGACTTGAGAAAGTCGATGAAAGCGCCGTCTTTAGGCAGAGCAAGTGATTACACAACAGCGATAATCTCCAGCGATTCTAAAGAGGCGCAGCGTTATTTTCAGTCAAGCAGTGGCGCATCGCTCAACTCTGTCATGTGAAGGACGAAATTTGAGTCGAGGAGCGTTTGTAAAAAGGGGGGTGAGTCTCATAACGGCCACTGCAGTTATGGGGGAAAAAGTCCTTCGATTAGTTGATCACTCAGATCATTTTGATCAAGCTCGTAGGTTATACTAGTAATGAAGTCTTTATTTATTTCTTTAGTGTTATTTCGTAATTTTTTCACTTGAACACACCATGTACATGTCGTCAGTATACAGACTGAAGAATTTTCTAACGCCAATATCCGCAAAGACTGAGCTTTTTTCGGTACTCCTTTTTCCCGCAAGCAATTGCTGATTGTAATAAACAAACGGAAGCGTTTCCCCAACGCCCGTTACCATTTGTGCGAATACTGTTGTTATTCCATGACTTCCTTAGAGTTATATCACGACCAAGTTGTTCAATTTATATGAATAATATGAACTCGCCAGCCACTTTCAATTCAAAGTTTTTCAAGTAACAGCTTTGCCACAAAGGCGAAGCAATGAATGCAATAGCAACGAGTTGTAAGGTCACGCTAAGAATGGCAAGCAGATGGAAACAAGCCCCGCGTTTCTCATGCACAAATGACGCACGAAACGTACTCACAGATACAGATGAACTTTTGTTTTTTGCATTTTCATATATAAGGATACGTACACATATACGGTGCATGACGGTGAAGCCGACGGTAAAATCCAGCTAAGAGTGTCCGCATAATTGCTATCGCAATAGAAGTAAAGACTGGCCGGACGTTTCGGGGCCAAATTGGTCCCTTCTTCAGAAGTTCGGCAGGCTCCGAAGCAAGCGACATTTCTCGGTGGTGCACCCCTGTCCATCGTCCTTCTTTCGCCTTTCAAAACGTGTTCATTCATGTCTCAAGCCCCCCAAGACGGGTTCATTTGCGTCACGTCGTCACTTTGGTGTCCGTTTTTACCGAAGCTTGCTCCCGCGGCTAAAATAACACGCAAAATCATTTTTGGGAACGCCACCTCACCGCTTCTCTGATGTTGAAAAACCCATTTGTACAGGACGCGCTCGCTGGCGTACGTGAGAATCGCGGTGTTATATATATATATATATATATATATATATATATATATATATATATATATATATATATATATATATATATATATATATATATATATATATATATATATATATATATATAACAGTGCCCATACTGGCGCTTTCACTGGGTTCTTTTTTTGACAGCACCAAACGCATTTAGCGCTACTAACCTTGCATTTTTTTTAATACTGAATGTTTTACCGGCAAGGCTTCGCAAATTTAGTCCACACACCTTTAGCGGTGATAACATAGCGTTCTTGAGCGAAACAACGAATTACTTGCACAGAAAACAACGTAGACATCGTCATGGGGTCGCAACGTGGACAAAGGGAGCAGACCGTAGATCGAAGATGAAATTGTTTATTTGGGCTGAACTCGTCAACGATAAACTAAACTAAAAGTAAGAATACAGCGATACACATTGGCACCGACAGCGGCGCACAGAGCGTCGGCCGTCGATCAACCGACAAGCGCTGAAGCGCGTCGGCATTTATACACGTCCCGTCGATAATCTAGCGTTATTGCTGGCGACTACGTAGGTTCCAGAGTAATCTGTAATGTTCACTGAAGTGGGCGTAATCTTAACGAAATTATTCGCTACAGCCCCGAAACTTCTCGAACACTGTAGGCATGATTTGCACTAAGGATTACGCAGACACTCTTGAAAAAAAAATGGCCCGGAATCTGCATCTTGCACTGCAAATGTAGTCGAAAGACGACAGTCTTGCGTCTGGAGAGAGTGGACAAAACGTTCATTTGATGTTCTGCGCAAGAAAATTGGTGAATGGTAGTTTAGAGGCGCTGCGTTAAAGTGCCTCGAGCGTGTAGCGGAGGTGAATGAGCGCATGGAGGCACGTTAAACACGAGCGCCACTTGGCAGTTTTCTTCTTAAACGAAGGCTTGCACGCCCGCGGAGAAAGATGCGCGGCTGTCTCGGAGGTGATAAGATGTAGAACGCAAAGTAACGGGCAGGTGCCACCACCGTGTCGTCGTAGCAATGCGTTGGAAACATCATTTCTGAGCATCGCGTTGCACTGTCAGCACAGCGCGATTAACGCTGCAGCCCTTATAGAGTTACTTGTGTGTGCCTCTTCTAGTATAAAGGCAGACATACAAAACATAGACGTGTTGTTATGGCGCCTCAGATATGAGAAATAATTGCTTTTCAATTGGCACTTGCACAACTATGAACGCTAAACCTTGAGCAATATTCGTGGGCGCTGCGGATGGGGTCGACCGTTTAATGCCGTTTGAGGTATGGTTAAAGAAGGACAGACAGACAGACAGACAGACAGACAGACAGACAGACAGACAGACAGACAGACAGACAGACAGACAGACAGACAGACAGACAGACAAATTTTTGCGTCGAAGGTCCCCTAGAAAGACTATCGTCTTTCAAAGGTCGGCATGCCCACTAACTAAATACTTACCGTTCACTTGTCACCAAATTCAATAGCCTCCTAGTAAGTCAAGCTATACTAAAATGCAGGTTAGTGAAATTTACTACCTAGTTAATAAGTGAATAGTGCTGACTCGAATGGTTAGTTCATTTCTAAAACCCGCAAACAGAGGTTTACACCTATTTTGTTGTATGTGCGTGTGTTTCACCATATCAATATGATTTTATTTTAAAGGTATAGGATAAAAAAAAACAAGTGCAATTGTTCGCGTACACGAATCCTAGCCTTTGATGTATAGTTATGTAACTATGTGGTAAGTACGCATCACTTCAACATACTTACAGAGATATAATCATAGATTCACTGAATGTATAATCACACAATTACAAATATAATACTGTGATATATTGATATGAACATATGGGTATGAGATCTCATATGATTGAATTGCAAGCGAGAACACACCCGTTAACGGAGGCACAAAACTTCAAGACTTCGACATAGCAGATTCAGCTTGAAGGCTCTACAGGGTGTACCATGTAAATTTAGCCAGAGTTTAAAAATATGCCGGCCCACGCGAATAATGCGTGACCAAACGCATGTTGCTCAACGTTGCCTAGAGTTAGTCAGACTATTTTTGTTCTCAAATATTGTTTAATTAGATATGTTTTATGAAATAATTTTTCAAGAAACGAACACACATAAAACATTTAGTGAGAAAGTTGTAGATCGGTTTGCAAAACATCCGATTAGACAGTTTCGAACTTTATATCAGTTAGGTATCTGTGTTTTTCTGCAAATTACAAATAACCACGAAATACAAAAAATACCGCGTGACAAGCCCGCTCGTGCGCCAGTGCGCACAATGATTCTAGTGCTCCCTAACGTTCCACGTAAGAACGACCATAGATGGCATTTGCCCCATTATGCCGCCTCGGCAGGGCCGCAACGATGGTGGTGGCTTTACCCTGAACACGTTTTGCTATCGGCCACAAAAACGACAACCGCTGTGACTGCTTATCGCCATCACGAATCAGTGTGAGGGAACGTTTCGTTCGTACGCGGAGCGTTAGGGAGCACTAGAATTATCATGCGCAATTACGCACGAGTGGGTTTGTCACGTGGTATTTTTTGTGTTTCGCGGGCATTTGTAATTAGCAGAAAGCACTAATACTTAACAGACACAAAGTTCAAAACTATCTAGTTGGACGTTTTGCTAACCGATCTACAACTTTCTCACTGAAATGTTTTATCCATATTCGCTCCTTCAAAAGTTATTTATTAAACAGATCTAATTAAACAATACTTGAGAAGAAAAAATTGTCTAACTCCAGGCGACGGTGAGCAACATGCATTTGGTCGCGTCGTAATTACGTGTTCCGGCATATATTTTTTTACATTGTGGCTAAAGTTGCGTAGGCCTGTATATGCCCCTGCATAGGGATTGCAGACTGTGTACTGCTTAGCAGCCATATAATTTAGAAAAGTAATTGATGTTTTCTACACATCATTGTGTGCCCTCCAAATTGCTTTTATATATGCCTTCACGTAGCATGAAACTTCTATTGTGCGGTAGTCAATAAAACATTAACTTGCCTAAATTTTTCTCACGAGTGTCACTATTGCGGTGAAATACACTGCGGCAGCTGCGATAGACCTGGCAACGAAGGTGGCTTAGTAGTTACTTAGTTTAAAAACACTAAGAAGGCTTCCCTGGTAAGTAACGGCAAACGTTACAAGCTCTACCAGCTTCTGGCTAGTATAGGTATGCTTCGAAGGTATTAAAACACGCTGAAAACAAGTAAATGCACGCGTTTACTAACTGATTACCAACTATTTTCCAGGAGTGCCATGTAAAGGGGCGATAACGAAACTTGAGGAAGGAACGTGGCAATATTAAGGATGTTTTCGCATCGTCAGCGGATCACTATCGGCTCATTTGATATCTATAAAACTCGGATCCACCTCTGTAGCCCTAGCAGCATCAAAACAAATGAGCGATCAAAAACTATATTTAATGCTTAGCCCTTCATGTTAGTTGAGACTGAGCTATGACGGATTATGCTAATTATTTCTTGCTCTCCGGATAAAGAGTCAGGAATAAGCACGAGTTCGGATAGAAGCGGATGATCTGGGCTGCATAGAAGCTTCCGAAATACGTCATCGCGGTTAGGGTGGTTGTATTATGTTTACCACCTGGTAGTCACTGCAATATTTTAGAAAGTGTGAAATGCGTGCTCAAAAAACCTAACGTGCCACATATCACTGTAATGCGACATACACAGGTTTCATTATCACCTTGTACCTCGTTGATAATGAAAGAGTTACGCCCGGAACCATGTGTTATGTGCTGCGCAAGGCTACTGCATGTGTACTCCTTATAGCTTTCTTTGGCAGTGCCGCAAGGTAGTTATGAGATGGAGTTTAGAACACAGCTTACGTGATTCCGATATTGCTGTTACACACAATTTTATCTGTGACAAGGCATAAAGTCACAATGTTCCCGGCTATAAAACGATGATAGTGTACTTTCCGTGCTTGCCGCATGCTGGTTCCGGCGTCTGTGTTTTACGCTCCCCAATATACCTACACGGCGCCAACCATGAAAGTAATGACACTGGATGCAAAGCAGTAAAGAAAATCACAATTTCGAAGCGAGGGTCGTGTAATAAATGATACAGCGACAAATCGGACTGTTATGCGAAGCATGGCTAGCAGCTAACGTCTTCAGCATCCGATCTGGCGTAACTCAACAGAGCGACTGCGTCAGGAAACGAGGCTGAAGTAGCGAGCGAAGCAACGTTCATTTGGCCCATTGCTTCAATGCAAACGAAGGTATGAAAAGACTGCACACAGCTTGGTATGAGCCGCGTGCTGATTCCTGTCAAGACAGGGAACGCGAAAGTCCAGAAGCGTATAATGTGAGAAAGCATATCGTCACACCCCACGCAATTCATCCCTCGTCAAGTCATAGAAACGTTCACATTTCTGCTGTTGGCAGAGGCAACGTGTGCACAAAAGCTAAAATTTTTGTTTCTTAACTATGTGAAAACTAAATCTTGGCGAATACAGCAGTCCAACGGGAATGAACAACGCACTTCATGCTACAAACGCCGATTGTTGTCCATCTGCCTCACTTCTCGCACCATTTTCATGAGGCGCCTGTAACACCGATAACTGCTCTCTTGAAACTGTTATGAAACTCCCAATAGCTGCCAGGACACTTAGTCCCGCAGTTCTGTCGTGTGCTGCGTTGTTCCACCATGCCAACTCATCTTTAGCTCACACGCAACGCGAAAGCCTGCCATCGATTACAATGCATCACTATTTCAGTAAAAATGATCATACATTTTCAAGCCTTTTCTGGCATGGCCCTTTCTCATTAGCTCACCTATAACTAGCTATATCATTCGAGGGCTTCAGATGTTAATAAGCCACTAAACTTTTGCTTTCTCCTTTTCTATGGTAAGATGGGTCTACTACTGCCACCAGAATCAATCTATGTAACTTTATTATTGGAGATGAAACCCTCTCTCCCGATTTCATTTTAAACGACCTGTTTGTCTTTTTTTATTTTTGATGCATTTTTTGTCTGTCTTTCTAACTAACGCGCTCCACTCTTAAAGTCATCCTAAACTTCGATCGTTCCCCCCAAATCCCCTTCCCAGAGCATTACGCCAAAGCTCTGCTTGCTCTCGAGCGTGAGCTGATGTAAAGTGACACAGAAGTCTCGGAAAAGAAAGCGAGCTCAACTGTGCAGATATTCCTGCCTTCTATCTTTGGTTTTCACCATCTAATTTAATATTTTTCTATGCTTGCTTGTTTTCTGATGATCTCGCGCCAACTTCAAAGCTCCTAATTAACCAGTGCACAGTCGCCTTTACTAAGCAGTCGAACCGAAAACAAAAGCTCGACATCAACTATGTTTTCTAACGTGGGCCCCACTTCACAAAACATATAACACATTCTATCATTACCTTGCAGTTGATCGATACTTAGCAAAAGCTGCAAGAGTTAAAGCTTTTATAAGTGATCCCTCACCAGATATATAAGAGCTCCGTAACAAATCATTTTTTGCTACAATAGCACATAGTCCAGCTTGAGCCAGACGGAGTCGACAGAAAGGCAATATAATTATTTCATAATGTATTCTGATACCTTTTCTTGCTTTCTGAATAATTCGCAACATACAGTTAAAAATAACGTTGCCAATGGCCAAAAACTTATTATTTGCATTTTATTGTCAATGAAATGAATGGACATAGTCAATAGTGATAATCACAGCATATCCACGGTGTGAATGATGATGAGTAGGATGAAGCGCTGGAGGGTTTCATCGCTAAACTGTGAGCCATCCGCGAATTTCGCCCACTACATCATCAAAGACGTGACAAGCACTGTATATATTTATACAAGAAATTTTATTATGGTAAGCGGTATTTATACGTCGATTCTGTTCCCCCTTAATTATAACGGCTTTGTGGTCGGTGAAGTGATGTATCGGTGATGAAGAGAGAGAGAGAGAGAGAGATAAAGACGCAAGGAAAGGCAGGGAGGTTAACCAGACGCACATCCGGTTTGCTACCCTGCACTGGGGAAGGGATAAAGGGAAGAAAAGAGGTTGCAGAAAGATGAGAAGGTACACACAATCACGAGCACACTCGGGGAGCACACACAGTTTACAGGCGGTCGCTCAGGTTTGTTGACTTAAGGTAAAGTAGCAGTGCTTTAGGTCTTTCTGCGCAACTGAGGCAGATGCACAAGGTCCTAGTATCTTCGGCACACAAAATGGTCCGGGGTCAAGTCGATTCAAAACCATCCGTAGCTGGCATCGCTGTGTGTCGTAGCAAGCGCAGCTGCACAGGACGTGTTCGATGGTCTCTTCATCTCCGCAGTAGTCGCATGTAGGAGTGTCTGCCATACCAATGCGAAAGGAGTACACCTTTGTGAATGGAACACCCAACCAAAGGCAGCATAACAGTGTCGCATCGGAGCGGGAAAGTTGTGATGGTAGCTTTAGCTTGAGCGAAGGATCCAGTTCATAAAATCGACACCTTTGGAAGCTGGTAGACGACCAGAACGTGCGTGTGAGATCTCGAGCCAGCAGGTAAAGTTGTCTTGCTGCATCATTCCTTGATAGAGGAATCGGGACTACACGGCTTTCTTCATGGGCTGAGCGGGCTGCATCATCGGCTAATTGATTTCCGGTAATACCGATATGTCCAGGCAGCCATTGATATATAATATCATGCCCTCGTGCTAGAGCTTCATGATGGCAATGTCCTATTTCTTGTACCAGTTGGTCATGGCTCCTCCTACGCATGGCAGACTGCAAACTCTGAAGCGCTGCCTTCGAATCACAGAACATGGCCCATTTTCCTGGACGTTCTTGAACGAGATATTGTAAAGCAGCCCTTATAGCAGCAAGCTCTGATGCCGTAGATGTAGTCATATGCGACAACTTAAACTTGATTGTCATTTCTGCAGCCGGAATTACAGCGGCACCTTATGAACTGCTGCATGAGACGGACCCATCAGTGTATATCTGCGTTCGGTCTAAGTACAACTCATGTAATAATAGCAGTGTTGCTTGCTTCAATGCTACTCTGGAGTGACTGCTTTTCTTTTTGATTCCTGGAATATCTAGACGTACTTGCGGCTGGTCGAGGCACCACAAAGGGCATGCCGTTCTCGCAGCTGGCGTATATCCTGATAGAATGTTGTTTAGGTGTTTGGCTATGACGTCTGAAAACGTAGCACGTGGTCACCGGAAGGTAGAAGGGCCAAGTGGTGGTCGGGGACACGGCAAGCATGTCGAATGTGCGCTCTGAGGCAATCCACAACTATATATGTCCTGACCGGATGGTCTTTGGCAAGCATGATTGTGGCATAAGTAGAAGCGCATCGGGGCAGTCCTAGGCAGATACGCAGTGCCTGACCCTGCAAACTCTCCAATGAATGAGTATTTGATTTGCAAGTGTTAGTCAGTACCGGCAAGCTGTAGCGCAATAGACCCAGAAATAGGGCCCTGTACAGCTGTAGCATGGAGGCCACGGAAGTTCCCCATGCTTTACCGCACAAGAACTTCATGATATGCACAATAGATAGCAGTCTCTTCTTCAAGTACGCACAATGTGGGCTCCACGAAAGACTTCTGTCGATTATTATGCCCAGGAAACGATGCGTCCGTGCATATTTGACACTCTGCCCATTGATGTAAACAGGGTATGGCGTCATTGATTTGCGTGTAAACGCCATCAACGCGCACTTCACAGTTGATATATTTAGGCCTTGTTTCTGAAGGTAGGCTGTTGTGAGGGTTGCTGCCCGCTGTATTCGTGCACGCACCTGAGGGCGAGTAACTACAGCACTCCAGAGGCAAATATCATCGGCGTATATGGATAGGCACACCGACTTTGGCAGAACCTTGGGCAGTTGTACCCTCATATGTTTGTACGAAGAAACCCCTGCCAGTTATATAATCTTTCATCCAATGAAACATTCGTCCACCAATGCCCATTGCTGCGAGAGAAGTGAGGATGGCATCGTGAGCTACATTATCATATGCACCCTTCACGTCAAGAAAGAGTGCCACTGATATGCACTTGCGACTTTTTTCTTGTTGAACAAATGTCGATAAATCAAGGACACAGTCAATGGAGGAGCGGCCCCGACGAAAGCCTGCCATGCAAGAAGGGTATTTGTCGTGTATCGTTCCAAGTACCACTCGAGACGAAATAGAACCATTCTTTCCATCACTTTTCCGAGGCAGCTGGCGAGGGCAATCGGGCGATACGCTGTCAAGTCCAATGGTGATTTTCCCGATTTCAAAAGTGGTATTAATCGACTTATTTTCCATTCTCGGGGAACACTGCCGCTGAGCCAGGAGTTGTTGAAGCATGTTAGAAGTTCTTTTCTAGCTTTTTGTCCAAGGTGTCCCAACGCACTATAAGTAATACCATCAGGACCTGGCGATGACATGCACTTAGAAGCGACGAACGCACCTTCCAGTTCTTTCATGGTGAACGGAATGTCCATTTCTTGTAATCGCGTCTCAGGAACGATCACGGCGTCAATGCTCTCGTTCATAATATTCCCGGCAACTCTCGTGCAAAATTCCTCAGCCACCTCGAGTTCTGTTTTTCCATGATGGAGTGCCAAAGCTTTAAAAGGGTGCCGTTGTTTTGGAGAGGAGCGAAGACCACAAACTGTTCTCCAGATATATGACAGCGCTTTATGAGGGTCTAGAGATTCGCAGAATGCTTTCCAGCGTTCGCTCTCCAGTTTGTAAATGCGTCGTTGAATCTTTTTCTGGAGCCGCCTTGCTTCCCTCAGATCGTAAATTGATCTTGTGCGTCTGTATCGTCGTTCAGCACGCCTTCGTATAGCTCGTAATTTTTCCAGTTCGATGTCAAACTGTGTCACTTTAGACGAAAATGGTAATTTAAATTTGGACGCTTGCATAGCTTCCACTATGGTATTTTCCAGGCTGCAGGCGAGGCCTTCTTGGCAAGCGTTCTCAACACGCGATGCAAACATCGACCAGTCAGTGCCAATTGCAACACCGGAAGAGAATTTTTTTATAATACCATCGATCGTCACGTAGGTGGGTATGTGATCACTCCCATGAGTCTCAATATCGCAAAACCACTTAACTTTGTGAGTGAAGCACCGTGACACCAATGTCAGGTCAAGGCCATCGGTCAAGGTCAAGGTCATCGGTGATAAAGCGGAGCGGGATGTTTGCGAGGACGGAGTAGTGGGCAGTTTACAAAGGTGAAACTATAGGCGGTCAAGCAGAAACAAGGGATGGACACAGTGAGCAAATCTATGGTACTTTAACGCGCACCTGGATACAAATACACTACAATTTTGCATGTCATACTGGCTACTTCTCAGCATTATTGGCTTTATGCTGGCTGAAGTAGTGGATCGGTGATGGGGTGTGATGGCATGTTTGCAAGGTGGCTACATACATGAACGGAGGAAGGGCAGAGCCACACCCTAAGGAGCTTCGACCCTAAAAGTTTTCGTCACATACTACCGGAAAGAGTGCTCAGAGTGATCTCAAACTACGTGTTTTTCTCGAAATTCTGTTCAAGATGCACACGAGTACACAGCGTCATTGCTATTAGCTGTGAAGTATCCGAGAACAAATTAAAGAACAGGTTTCTGGTCTCGAGAACCTTGATGTACGCCGCAAGCAATTGTGCTGGTGAGAAATGCAAATGAGCAGCCTCGAAGTACGCTTCTAATGCACATCTAAGCTTCTTAAGCTTATCTATAATACATTAGCTTACCTTAAGGCCAACAAGAAAGCTATGAATTTTGCGCAGAAGTGGTACTGAAATATCAAATTGATTTCATGTTCGTAGTATATGTTTACAGCCCCTTACGTAGAAAGCAAAAGCGAAGTCTTGCTGACAGCCTTCGTTTCCTTCGCATTGCATTGTACATAACGGCTTCTGTGAATGTCGTACTCAATCTGTAGCTTGTTTACCTCCGCCTTCTTGCTTTACCCAGCTTCAAGTTTTTTTTGTTTTCATGTAGTAGTACGAATGAGAATTCGTGGCATCAAGGAGGAAGTATCAGGTGGTGTCATTCTTTCTTTTTTTTTGACAACTCATCAGCATATACATGGCTAGCTCGTACAAAATAAACAGGAACGTTGAAAATACAGGGAAAAGCACACAATATATCCTTAGCACTGACACGTCCTATCTTCGTTACAACACTCTAAGGTTACTTATTCACATTATTGAACTACCTCTTAGTATTACTGTTTATTGTTCTCCTAATGTCACTGCTTATTAACATTACCTACTTTTACTCTATGGAACTTGCTGACGACAACGTCAACTTTGAGTGCTTCAGTCTAGAAACACGCTCGGCAACAGGCACAAGAGACAGGAAAACGGAACGAGTGCTAATGCTGTATTCCCGTTTCCCGTTGCTGTATGTTACTGCAAGCGCACTTTTTGCACGTCTCCATAAACAGACTAACTTACTCTCCATTATATATGTTCTTCTGACATTCTTTAGATGAAGCATAGACAAAGGCAGTCAGATATCGCCGCATGTGCCGTTTCTTTCGTCTTTTGCAAAGCTTCTGAGCACAAAACAGCTCTACTGGTACTTTTGAGACATGCTTGGTTTCAAAAAAAGGGAATACAAAGTCGATAAAAGCCCCAAGGCAGGAGAACCAATAGAAAAAAAAACAGATGCTTGATTCCTTTATCGCAGGAATCGATGCAACATGAAAATAGAATATGTATGTATAGAAGTAGTTGCACGACACATCTGTTGTACATTGATATCCGAGAGCTTGCAGAAAGTCGATCGGTGCTTACCACATACAGTATCGCTTGATGTTGCGCGACGCGCGTCATCAAAAAAAGGATGATAACACTTTTTCGCAATTCCTATCGTCCTCGTTATGGAATGTGCGCTGTGGTCCACCATGCTCGAATCGATGTGTAGAAGACACCTTTTCTAGCTTTCGACATAACGCCACATTGCGGTTCAGAGAGAAGCTAGTTACTAATAATTTTACTGAAAGTAAATATGGATTCAGGGTGGCTGAATGTATATGTGAAACTAGCATTGACATCATTGAGAATAAGTCATGCTGCCGGAATCCCCTAGGGTATCTTTTTTCCTCTAAACATTGATTAAAAATAGCCTGATTACGTCGCTCTCATCGTACCGTTTCCATGATGGCATGTAAAGCGGATAATTACAAGTTCTTAATAAGAAAACAGAAATTATGCATTCAAACTTTATATGCAGGATCTGCTAGAACTCTTTTCCTATGTCTCGTCGACCAAAAAGGTGGAATCACTTTTGTGCTTCCTGAAGATGGCGAGCTTTTGCAAACGCCTATGACAAGCGATGCGGTCTCACCCACGCCACCGAATTCACTGCTGATTTTCTGGTTTTCTTCTCTTGCTCCTATCTCATCTTTTTTTTATTTCCCTTTGTCATTCACCGAGCGTAAGATCGCTAACCAGACGCTTTTCTGAGTACGTTTCCGTCTTCGCCTTTGTGTTTTCTTCATCTGCCGTTAATTGCTATATAACTCAAATGTCATATTTTTTACACTGCTTCGACCCCGCCGATCAGCTACAGGCCGTTCAGAAATCCCACGATGTGGTCGTCAGGCACGGCCTGCCTGCCCCGACGTGAGAACTGCCGGCGGTGATTCCTCTTCCGTTAAGGGAGCTTTTCGAGTCACCCTCAAGACCGTAATAAAGATGATTATTTGCCCCTGTGTGAGTTCACCATCTTCCGTTTTCTGTATTTTCTTCGGTGCTTTGATTTTATTGATACGTGCGGTTTAATGGCCCAAAACAACCATACGATTATGAGAGACGTCGTAGTGAAGGGCTCCAGAAATTTCGACCTCCTGGAGTTATTTAACGTGCACCCACATCTAACTTCTCGGGACTACAGCATTTTCGTATCCATCGAAAATGCAGCCATCGCAGTCGGGATTCAATCCCACAACCAGCGGGTCAGCAGCCGAGTACCTTAGCCACTAGACCACCACGGCGAGGCTTCTCTCCGGTGCTTCCGATGTTTTCTTGATAGCTGGCTTTTTGCATAGATTGGTTTGTTGCGGTGGTGCACGTTTTAAGTAACTTCTCGAGAGATTGTGAGCGAAGTGCACGAGGTGAAGGGCAGCGGTTGAAGAGAAGGAACTTTAAAACAATGCGAGCACTAATGTGAGTACGATGATTTAGGAATGCAAGTCGACAACAAAGAGTTAAATAAGGTGAAATGAGACTTAGGCCAATCCCATCTAGTATCTCTAGCTTCTAGGCAAAAAACAAAAACAAACAAGCAATCGAAAATAAAGAAACAAGCAAAAACCCATGAAAAGTCATTATACAAAAGAAGAGACAGCAACCAGGAACAAATCAATTGAATAACTATTTTCTGTGAGTCACAAATAAGTTACTAACAGAAACTACCGAATGGAAATGGGTGTAACGAGAGCATCATGAAGCAATCATAAATTTTTGTGAAAAAGAAAAAGGTGAAATGCGCTCGGACGGAGTTTACAAAGAAACCAAATACAGGGTTGACTACCAGATCAATATGAAAGACGAACCATCTATTTACCAACGCGATACACTAACGCTTCATCCGACAAGGGTATCCAGTCTTGTGGACGAAAAGGCATGAGTACTCCTGCCCTTACAATAGGAAGCTTTCGTTTAGGCTGGAGATCCAAGATTGCATGACAGCTGCATAAGCAGGGCGTCCGTTTCTCACTATGCACCCCATTCAAGACTGCAAGACTGAGGCTGAACCTTTTAACCTTTTGACACACTGGAAGCACCTGCCAACCATCTGCGATATCTGCACTGCCGTTGTCGGTGTCTTCCTCCAGGAACGACTTCTCCGAAGTTTCGATGAACAAGTAAACGCTTTCCTTATCATTGCTTCGGCTCACTCGTCACCTCACCCATCTTGCGCGCAGTGCTGGAATTGCATTGTTCAACTACATATTTTATACTTATAATGTATACATGGATAAAGGAAACCACTAGAAGGAAGACACGTGACAATCTTGAATCCTTCTCATGAGCATTTAATTGGAGAAATAAGCCCTAGACATGATAAGTAAGTGCTACAATATGTCTGCTCACTTTGGTACCGTGATAGTTATTATCAGTAACTAAACCCCCTGCTATCGTCTGGCTACAAGTTCAACACATGTTTGTACGTACTGCACGATCCTTTGAAGGGCGTGTTTATAATAACCTCTTAAAAGGCTTACTTAAAGTTACCCAGGACTACGGTAACAAATTAATGTAAATATCCACTGTACAACAAACAAATCCCATCAAGAACGCATTTAGCTATAAATACAAAGAATGTAGTTTCCTATAGTAGTGAACATATCCAGACACTCCATTTTTGAGACACCTATGTTTCTCAATAGTCCAATATACTACTGCTGTTTCTGCCGCAACCACGCAGTGCATTTCAATTTTTTTTTTCTCATCACATAAATCACCAGCTTTCCCACATCGCAATACTACTTCTTCAAAGTCCCTGCCAGTCATGCGATAAGTTCTCTTGTAATATTTACAATTGTCTCCGAAGTCAGTACTATTGAATTAAGCCAGCACTTTGACTGCCTGTACTCTTTCAAGGAGCCAGCAATACAGTACCAGTAGTGATTTGTCTTACTAGCATAAAGAACATTCGGCGTTTCCGATAAGGTTACTTTTGGAAACATCTTCCTAAAATGCACTTCAGTGTTATTATTCGATATCTGAGCGATGATTACACGACCGTACCTCAACATTGCCTGTTTCGCGCAAGAATATATGAAAGACAGCACCATTGCGAAACTTCTGTCTTAACTACCCTTTCTGCGCCTTGCTTTCAACACCCCTTCATTGAAGCTATCTTGACAAATGACTATTCGATAGAGTTGCACAAGAGATGCAATGCTATCATGCCTTTTGCGAAGACTCAATCATTCCCCACCCCTCGTGTTCCTGCGAAACAATATGTAATTACTGCCTTATAGGAAAACAATAATCTACACAGTCACAAATAATTCGTTTCAAGATGCAGGGCACGGCCAGTTTTTCGCGAAACATCGTTTTGCGCAGAGGAGTCTCATCCTTCGGCCGCGTCACAAAACAGACATGCTCAGGCTGTGTCGTCATAATCGCAGAAGCATTTTGCGATGTATAGCTCAAAGCAATGTAATATATAGGTGTCCTCTTCATTCTTCTTTCAGCTAGATTCACTCTTACTGCAAGACCTTGCGCTTGATCAACGTAGATGTATTCCAATGCACTTTGAGGAACTTGAAGTGCCAAAATGTGCCAGTCTTACAGCGCAAAATACCCAGGTGCCTCCGAGTATAGCAATTTAAGCACAACAGCATTGTCGTGAATGCGATGGTTCAGACGGTGATAACTTCGGCATTTCGGAAAACATTAAACAGGCAAGAAAGCGCTTCCCAAACCAAATAAAAAATGCAACCCAAATAAAAGGCCTTTTTTTTTCTTTGTATATAGAAGCGCATAGAAGTGGAATGAATTGTACAATACATAGTACAACAAACTCTGCAGGACACCTAATCGATGTATTAATTTTTTTAATAGTAGTACCTGAGCTTTTATGGCACAAATTTGTGATATGATTATGAAAGACGGCATAGTGGAGGGATTCATAAATTACGACTATCTAGTGCCCTTGAGAGTACACTACTGACAACGCACAATACGCGGGCCTCTAGCGCTGCGCGTCCATCAAAACAGTTGTGGCCGGTGTCAAGATCGCGACCTTCGCCTCAGCGACCGAGCACTATTACCACGTGTTCATCATGGCGAACTAATGTATTTTTTAACTCAGTGATTATCACGTACTGCCAATTTCGCAACCCGGCGTCACACCACATTAACAGGCGCCACGCTTCTTCCCCGGACTGTGAGACCACTTGGGCACCGAAAGAGTTTCTTTTTAAGCCGCCAAGACATGGTGGTAGTGTTCGTCTCAGACGTCCTGCGCTGAGTATTAACCCTTCTGTGTCAGTGGCGATGAGAGGCAGCCGCCATGTTCCCCGAACTAGAGTATGAGCCCCCGGACGCACTGGCTGAGGACTGAGACACTAGCCCCTTCTCAAGGTAGAACAACACGCCGACGGGATGTAAGCGATGGCCTCGTAAATTCGCCCCTCTTTTCCAGCTATATAACAACATGCCCCGCTTATTCAAAACGGGCGTGAATATAATTTAACGGCTGAGTGTTCAGCAATGTCACACGTATGATTGTATCCATGTCAATGGTCCTCTTTTCCTCCAAGAAGAATATGAGGGGACAGGAAGGAGATTTAGGCGCAGGGTGTCGCCCTGCTAAGCTGTCTGGTTGCTTGTACGACATGGCATAGAACATCATCGAGTATCCTAGAAGTTTTTAGTGGGGCTTTGTATCGGCTGGTCACCTGAACTTAGCCGTTCGTCTAGTTGAGACGTGCAGTGAACGTCTGCCTTGTAGACATTGGAACTTTAACTCAGGTTAGCTAAACCTGCCTGGGTTCCCCCGTCAAGCTACAGCTCCCGAAAACAGCAGCGTTGCAACACCGCCGGCATCATGGTAGTACCAGAACTCTTCGGGAAATCTCGCATTCGATCGTCACGGACCCAATGCTGCCGGTCATCACTCGTGTAAACCACCTGTTAATACTTTATAAACTTTAGCAACTGATTTTTTATTCCACTGCTAGTTTCATTGTGTGTTAAGTTAGTGTCCCTTAATACTGATTGCTTGTAAGCTCGTTTATTGTTCGTATATTGTATGCTTGTTAGTTTATTGAAGTGGTACATTCCTTCTGCCGCACACTAGTATAATAAATCTGTCGTTTCGTTGTCCCACACACGTATCTGATATCATCACAGCTTCTGCTTACGTACGGAACGATCTGACCTGCTGGTATTCCCGCCGCCGACGTCGGGCTGGCGAGCTAGAGTGGCAGTTTGTAACAGTAAAAAAGAAAATTACTGTCTGTCACAGAACGAGCGCTCAAAAAGGGCGCGCCGCCAAATTCTCGCGACGAAACGCCGGAGTGACGCCACGAGGTCAACGATAAAAAAAGCAAACAAACATCCAAAGACTCGCCGGGCGCGCGACTCTCTCCCTCGGAAGCGTGGGTTCGCCGGCGAACCTCCTCTCATCGGCGCCCGAGCAAGCACTGGAACTTTCTAGATGGAAAGGGGCATGGTGATGCCGGGTTGCGTCATCCGTCACGGACGACCTTCGAACCGTCTTGCTCTCTCCACAGCCTTCACTGCGTATCGTGCCGACGAAAGGATGAGAACTTTCTGGAATCTCGCGCTGATGGTATTTAATCGAGCAGCCGAGATGAGAGATGAGGAGAAGACGGAAGTTAGCGCCAGAGCGCGTAGAAATTCCGCCGTGTAGTCGGCGAAGGTTTTGTCCGTAGGGACAAAGCAGGAGAAGAAGAGGATTTTCACCTGAGGGGTGAAGGCTTGAGCTACAGGCAAGAGCGTGTGTCTACCGCTATCGAGCGAAGACGCGTGGCAACAGCTGCGTGTGTGAAGCCGACGTGTTTCCGGCGAAGAGGTTTGAAGCTTGGAGAGCGGCCAAGTGAAGACGTGAGGTTTCCTGGAAGAGAAACTTCGGGGACAGCGGAACGACAACAACGCTGGACTTTGAGTGAGTGATTCTCGGAAGAGTACCATCGAGGCTTTTGTTCCAAGAACTTTGGACTGAATAGGTTTTCTGTATCTTTAGTCTTTAAGTGTCTTGGTTGTTCAATGCATGTGACTGCATTGTAGTGCGTATTGTTGTCTGTGTCCGTTGTTTCGAGTGTGGCTGATTGTACTGTGTAGTACGTTGTTTGATTGGTGACATATTGTATTCAACTATTGTGGAGTGTGCATACTTGTGTATTGGTTTTGATCTGCCATTATTGAGAATATAATTTTGTTTTGTTTATCAACTCTCGGCTCTGACTTGTTTTTTGGGCCACAGCCGGCGTCCGCTGGCGCGCCAAAAAGCACAACTTCTAAATTGTCCACGCTTTCGTGGTGCGGTTCGGGGGGCCGATACTTCGGCTCTTGGAATTAGCCCAGCGATCGCCTCCCGAGTTAACGGGACCGGTTACACTGTCTTCCGCTGTATCGAGAGGATTAAAAAAATCGCAGCATATCCACGGAGTGAATGACGGAGAGTAGGGCGAAGAATTTGTCCGTCCATTCGTTCTTGCTTCCGTCCGTCCATGCGTTCATCAGCCCGTCCGTGCGTGCGTCTGTTAGTGCGTCTGTTCGTGCGTTCGTCCATGCATCCGCTCCTGCGTCCGTTTAAGCGTCCATCCATGCATCTGTCTATGTGTCCGTTCGTCCATCTATTCAATACTCCAAGTACCACCATCTCGCATCTTTTCATATATATTCCCCATATAGAAGCACCGCCATCCAGCAGACATTCCAAGGACTAAACGAGCGGTGGCACACGCACACTTTCTTACGGCTTGCGTGTCGGGTCCACTTCCCACCTTTAACCACCTCGAGTTCATGGTGTATACTAGTTCACTGTATTCATGGCACTGTGGCCGAACGCTCGCTAAACCTTTCGAAAACCAAGGAGGTTACGCCCAGAGAGTATGCCGTTGCAAACTTTTTCAGTCAGATAGTGCTCAATGTACATGCCAATGGCTGCTAATGGGAAATGAGAGGCGGAGAATTGGGGCATGTTGGGGTCCGCGCGGTGGCACAAGCGCACCATATCCTCAGCAAACATAGTGACGTTTTCATGCAGCTGTTGGGTGCGTCCTTCAAGAAGGCGTTGTGCATTTTCGCGTCAGTCCGCGTTACTGAAGGTGTCAAGAAACCGACGACAAAACTCCCATGTCGTCAAAGTTGCCTCCCGGTTTATAAACCACGTCTTCGCGCCGTCTTCAAGGGCGAAGTATACGTGGAAGAGCTTTCCATCGAGACTCCAGTAGTTCGATTTAGCTACCCGTTCGAACTGCTCAAGCCAGTCTTGCGCATCTTTGTTCGGCCGGCCATGAAATGGTTCAGGAATGCGCATATTCTGGACCGTCACCTGTGCAGGACTCCTTGCCTTTTCTCGAGAAGGGGTGGTTGTCGGAAGCGTTGCTTTCTTCAAAAGGCCAAATTCTGGTTCAAGACCTTGAAGGCGATGGCTTGAGCAGTGCACGGGCGTCTCCACGCGTGGCTGTCTCGTAGGGCTGGACTCGGGGCTTCTCACAGGGGTGCTGATCATGAGATGGTAGTACCCAGCTCCTCCACCAGTGTCGCGGGTTATAAATTACAGGGGGTTTATTTAAAAACACGGACAGTGGGACTTGTAGAGACGCTCTCAGAGAAGGCCGCTAAGATTGTCGTCTTCTTCACTCTGCTGCGCTGCGCCTCTCGAGCGAATCCGCGTTCTTCGTTGTCGTCGCTATCTCGCCGCTAAATGCAGCTATGCACGCGGCAATATTGAGGGTTGTAAGGTGGTGACGTCGTTCGAATACAAGAATACATTTTCAAACATTAGTGCTCTTCTTTGAGAGTAAAAGAAGCGTTAACGTATTCGATAGGTTCACGTACGCGTCAGGAAACTAAAGCGTGTTTATCGTTTTCTTCTTCCCCAGTCAGAGCACGCTAGCACAAGAGCCTCTTTTCTAATTTTCCTATACATATTTTGGTATGTGCAATGTATTTGCTTTCGACATTAAGTGCATTTTCGCTGATAACGCATTCTCAGAAATTATATACATATTGCAGTTTTTTCCCCAGTCTATTGAAATGGGTAATGCGAACGTTTTAGTTTTGTTTTGTTTTCTATTTTTACAAAATGTTGCGGCAGGTTTCTTTAAACAGGCAATGACAAAATTTGACAAACTCTACAAAGGATAGCATTTTTTAAGTTGAAAAAAATGTGTATGTTGCACCATTGCTTTCTATTTTTTTCCTGGCAGGCTATCTCTGTAAGCGCTGTCGGAATAAATAACTGCTTCATGCGAGACAAGATTGAAAGTGCAGCTCCGACTGGTCGACATACGTCTAAGTATCGGCCGTTAGGCTAATGGCTTCTCGCAGATAAGGGATCGAGAACCCACTTCTATATAAATTGGAATTCGGAGGCACCATTTCGCTTATCAACTATGATCTCTCTCCCTAACTCTCTCTATCTCTCTCTCTCTCTCTGTGTGTGTGTGTGTGTGTGTGTGTGTGTGTGTGTGTGTGTGCGTGCGTGCGCGTGCGCGTGCGTGCGTGTGTGTGTGTGTGTGTGTGTGTGTGTGTGTGTGTGTGTGGTGTGTGTGTGTGTGTGTGTGTGTGTGTGTGTGTTGTGTGTGTGTTGTAATCGTTGTACATGTTCAATTCACGTGGCTATCATGATGGTTCCTGCGTTTTCGTTTTCTAGTCCTTAGCCCTGAACCAAATGCATGCTCTGAAACTTCGGAAGCTTCATCGTGACAGCCATTTCAACCTTAAGCTGGCCGCTGCTGCGACTCTCTTCTAACGTTACGCAACTCGCGAATAAACAAATGACGCTCTTTGACTCGATGGCACCAGTAGTGAATGTAAGCGAGAGAAATAGCTCTGATCGACTCGGACTACTTTAACTCAATGTGCTATGTGATCCGTATTTCGATCGCATCTTGGGTAAGAGCTTGCATGAAATGCATTGCTGTTCATTCGTTCCCGTTCGAGCTGATAAATCACCATCACGACCGAAAAGCTGTTTATCTTGAAGAGACCACTTAGATTTAGGAACAAAAGCTGAACGAAAGAAGCAACGTACACCGTAAAACCACGATATTATTTTGCCTACAGCTGTTGCTATAGAATCGTTCAAGTTCTATCATCTCGCCAATAGTCGCTTATAACTTTTCAGGCTCTGGTTTTTCGGCTCTAAACGAGTTGAAAGAAAATTTTTTGGGTGTTTGTGTTATTTTCGGCATCGCATTTCTACAATCGAAAAAATGCCAAAGATATTGCATGCATTCGGAGCCCACAATCACTATAAAACATCGCAAAAACGGCAACCCCTTATAGTAAGCATCAGTAAACGCGAGCTTGATGACATCAGTCGCTATAGAGTAAGGTTCAACAAAACTTGTCATGTATCCCCTTCCCCTTCAATTGGTAGGAAGAAAATAGTGCCTCAAAACTAGCGCCTCCTCTTGCCCCTTACATCATCACGAAAAAAAAAAACTGTCCCATTCTAAACGAAGGGCTTCCACTTATTATGCATGGATACGCGAAAAAGAAAACATCTTCTGTATAAAACCTATTTTAAAGAAAAAACAATATTTTCGATTTCTTGTTAGTGCGATAAAAATTACAGACACTCTAGGCTGCTTTGGACCATGAACGGCATATCCTTTATATGTATGTAAATCTGTAAAAATTCCACACAAAAAACAACGCGGAAATTATAAAATTCTCCAAACACGGATTCTACGCACGATCATTTGCTCCGGAGCGCGCGGATTTATACGACGGAGAGTACTTGCATCGGCGTACTAAAAGCGACCTAAAAAACTAAAAAACTGCCTTAAGGCACTACACGCAACAGGCTTTTATTGCATCAGATCATCCTGCTGACGTTTGCAGACGTTGCACGTATTCTCCCTTTTCCAACAATTAATCTACCCTCATTAGCTATAGGGCAAAAAACATAGTTTAGTTAATCGAATTATGTGCGGACTGAATCTTACAAATGCGTAAACACCACGTCGGTCATTCTTGATTTTTTTTTTTGCAGGAAAGAATTAATGTTTGACAACCGCCTCCTGACTACACAAATTCAATGATTTATTAAACATTTCTAAGGCACCCTTTTGTGAATGGACACTTTTCAGAGCATCCATTTCGTCGAAGACCAGTGTTTTTAAAGAGCTGTCTGTTTTTCTCTGTTCCACGTTTAAGTCATTCTCTCTTTTTTTTCATGCAAGCAAATGTTATATTCAAAGTTCTAACAAGCCGAACATTAAGTTTCAAATGCGCGCTAAGGAAAATTCAAGTAGTGTCATTATCGGTGCTATTTTTTTATCGTGAAACTCCAACAAAATATGCAGTTTGTCCCAAACGAATCAGCGAGAATGACGCAGTTTGCAAAGCTCCTACGTAGACGTAAGTGTTTGAAGTAAGCGGCACGCTAAACTGCGCGTTCCGTTCCAACTGAAGTTTAAGAATAAAAGAACAGTATACACGGCATTGAAGAATTGAAAGTATATGTTTAGAGCTTCGTTGAGCCTTCAAAAATGGTGAAGTTATTACCAATTAATCGATCAACTGCGTATTAACTGCAAAATCTTGATCGTGCTTCCCATACACTCGTGAAAATGAAGGGTAGACTGCTTTATTTACTCCATCCAATGTGTCAGCATTCTTTGACTACATTAAAATAGTGTCGCGAAGTCTAGCTTCTAAAGCACAGATATCCTTTATCGCACGAATTGTTTAAACCTATCTTCTCCACTCCAACTTTGTTTTGTCTAATAAAGCTAGGGAATGGCAGATAACAAATTTTGTTTGAGATTCTACAGTATCTATTAAAGCCACAAAGTTGAAGACGACGCTTTACAGAGAGCCAATAAAACATAAATTACACTGTACAGGGTGTCCCACATAACTTGAGCCAAGAATTTGAAAGTGAAAGGCACTTAGTAGGCGAATTGAACCGAACGCACACTACTCGCACTAGACTGTAGGTACTCTGGCTATTTTTTACTTCTCACAATACTAAATAATTATTCATTCTTAATTACCTCATTTTTTTATTTATGGGCTGGAAACTCAAAATGTGTACATTGAGATTTAGAGCACTTTCAGAAACCACCAACTGAAATTGTTTTCTGTACGATACGGCTCACGCTGTTATTTCTTCTACGTTGTAGAGAAAGCCCGCAAAATGTGAAAAGAATTAGCCGTGTGATGGACCATGAGCGCAGTGCTATAGTGCTACTACAATCTTTCTTTCTACAAGCTATAGTGCTGCTACAGGCTTTCGAGTAGATGAATCATCTACTCGATTAGATGATCCATCAGTATAGACATGTGATAAGCGTACTTCTCGTGGGGAAGAATCAGAGATAGCGTTTTCAAAACTGGTGATGAGCGCTTAGATTTTTTTCTGATTCTCGGTGCGTTGAAGCACCCTTCATGTCGAATGAAGCATTATGGAAATGTCACTGGCTTAGAGGCGAGGCTGAAGCCTAATAGAAAGCGGCAAGAATAGTTTGAAATTAGCGCACAATACGACGTTCGTGGTCTTTTTGAAGGCCGTGTTGCAAGGTGATAGAAAAAAAAACGCCTGATATGAGCTGTCAAGACTTCCACCGCTATGTTCGTTTGTATAGGTTGGCCCCGTGTAATCAAAATTAAAGTTTTATTATTAACATAGACCACTATTTGAAAAATACAACCTAAACAAATATATCTTAATTGAATTCTGGAGTAGCTCAGCAAAAAAAGACCCGTTTGATTGTTTGGCAATGTTATAAGCCGCATCGCCGCATTCAGGGCGATGGCAAGAAAGAGAGAGAGAGAGAGAATATAAAATGAGGCGACGTTAACTAATCTG
The DNA here is from genome assembly GCF_013339725.1 of Rhipicephalus microplus. NCBI lineage: Eukaryota > Metazoa > Arthropoda > Arachnida > Ixodida > Ixodidae > Rhipicephalus > Rhipicephalus microplus. The sequence continues at coordinate 184,558,880 of NC_051165.1, read as the reverse complement.
AGTCCAGTTTGCTACCCTACACACGGGCAGAAGAGAATAAAGAAGTAAAAGGAAAAAATTACAACCTTCCTATGTACTGGTTACCTATTTGCACATGGTAACAAAATAAAAACTCTTAAGTGAGCGTGTTTTTATCCGAAGAGGCGTTTAACAGCAACTTGCTCACTTCGCTTAGCGTTTCGCATGCAACGGCATCGGCGCGCGCAAAGCTTCTTAGCGGACCAAGTATTTTTGCGTTACCTCAAAAGCTTCCCCAGAGATGTCTCGCTTGACGAGCTCAAATATGTATGCAAAGCAAGCCAAGATGCACCCTCCTACTGCATTCCAAACTACTCTTCGTTTCCGCACCATGTGTGTAAACAGTGCTTCTTTTTGCTTTGGCATAAACAGCGGCACGTATTCGATGTACGAGATTATTAACGTGTTGTTTTCCTAAAGCAGTCTGGGATTTCCAACTCGGTCTAAAAAAGCCCAGTGAAGTGACAGGAGCGCGTTTAAAAGGTATGCCACGTAAAATTTCAGGCCTTGCGCACCACACACGTCTCTCTATCCACCAGACCTGTGCTAAGTGAATTTCTCAGGTACATTTAAATGGTTCTTCGTTGCTTGGTATTCCTTGTATCATGGATGCCTCTCTGCGCGTCCTGCAGTTTTATTATTATTATTTTACTGCAATACAGCTTCGAGCTGCTGTATCCGGCGTCGATGTCGGCCAATATACATTGCATTTTTTTTTTGCTGAGTCACTTTTTTAAAGAAATCCAAAGTTGCTGGAAACATCATGCAAAACCGCGAAGTGTGGTAAGCTGTATGTGAGATGTTCACATACTTTTTAATAAAATTACGCTAAATATATTGTCGATATAAATCACGCCACTTCTACTGTATTTGAAGATCTCGAAAAGAATATTTGACTGCAAAGCGATGAGCATGAAGGTGATTTGATGCTTGTCGAGAAACAAATTGTGATTATGACCAGTTTATTCACGTAGAAATGCAAGACATATGTAGCAAAAATAAGGGCAGATAGAAACGAATTGTAGGCAAGAAAAAACTAACGAAATCGCGTTTGTATTGGGGAATAACAATCTAAAAGCTACAATATATCCGCAGGTCGTAGAATAGAGGAGTAGCAGCAATCGGAAACGGGACTCTTGTAACACATTTATTTTTTTATTCTTGTCAAGAGTTTAACGCCATTGTGTAATGTTGAACTGTTGATCTTGTACCTAAACAATTTCATTGAGTTATGAAGAGCCGTCAATTTACGTGCAAATGTAAAACAAAAATGCAATGGTAAGCAAAACATGATATATGTAAGTACAACTAAAATAAGAAGATATAAAAAACTCAGAGAAGCCTTCAACACGTATTCGGCAGTTCGGTGGCCTGATGGACGTTAGCGCTATTGTCGGGGGCCATGCTTTCATTTTCCCTGTCTTAGTGCAGGCCCCCAAATATGCCATACGAGTAGCTGGCAAAAATATTTTGTGAGCACTGCAACAAAGCCAACTGCGTCATGCTCCTCAGTCTCACTACACTCGCCTGCTTGCGCAACTTCAACACACAATAAAGTAAACTTACGACGTATTACGAACCTCCCAGACAATTTGGCTAATTTATTGGCCTCAGCTCGTATGGTGCCCTTGGGAGCACCTTGAAGAACAGTTCCCAGGTGAGCACGGGCATGGAAGGCCTATATGCCTGCAAGGCACATACGAGAGCCTTCAACCTTCTACAGCTCTCAAAAGCCCCATTCTGTCTTGCAGAACAAATGACCATACGTTCCAAAAGTCAGTAGCAACGGATTGCTCTGCTTTCTTCATAATGATGACAATACTCCACAGATTTCACAGATTTTCGAAGAGAACAGAGCCCGAATCAAAACTATGCAAACTATATCTTTAGCTCTTTATTCTTCTAGGCCGCATTTTTAGAGCTATTCATTGAGTACGAAACGCACATTTTGTTAGATTTCGCAAAGTGTTTTACAGGATACGCGAATGTAATAATTTTGTAGAGTCAAAAGCGTCCTTGAGAACAAGAGCCGTTGAGCATGTGCTAAATCCTGAATTTCTAAACACTCGATTGCAAATACAAGTTTTATACGGACAGTTTTTGCCATAAAAAATCATCGACGGTACCCTTTGTCATTCCAGAATAGGAATAAATGAAGATTTTACCTTTTTTTTCATGTGACATTGTCAACTGCAGTAGAGTTAATTGTAATATTAGTTGTTTTATGATACATTGACTCATTAACCAAGCACATTATAGGATAACCCTGCGTGATCCACAGGCAGACTTATGGTCACTAAGTATAGACATCAACTTAAAAAATACGGCTTTGACTCACGAAGCATAAAGAGAACTAACAGAAGCCAGCGAACAAAATCACACAATGTTATTGTAGTGGATACTTGGCCACTGCAATACTCTGAAAGTTTGGCGATAGATGTAGCAGCCGGACAACCACATGGAAAAAATAATGAATCGGGAATAGCAATGACAAATACTGCATCAAAACACATACACTGCTGCAACAGATCTAAGCTCGTGTTTTCAGAGCGACATGCCTTGGTGGAAATTCCAGATATTCAAACCTATTTTGCATTGATCCATTTCTTAAACTCCGAATCCCTTTGACGTTGGGTACTAGTAGGGTCTTTGAAACACTGGTGCATCAGCTTCTGTATAAGATACCGCGAACTTAATGTTAGCTATTGGCTCGAACTTTTTGCGAATGATCTGCCACTGAACTCACAGACCAAGAACAGTGAAAGAGCACTGGTTTACTGAAAGCGTCCACACTCAGTGCTCGACGGCTATAGTGCCTCTCGCAGTCACTAAACTTCTCAGCGATGCAATGAAAGAAATCCGCATTCGCCGTGCGTCACTACACGCAATGGTGTTAGCTATATGTTTGATATGTGTAACGGCTCTCTTCCACATCTTCTGAGCCGCATCTCATCATTTTTAGGATTGTCACATCATACTGCACCAACGAGTATGCGGCAAGAGTTTATGAACCCAAAGTGGGACCATAAAGTCTTGCTAAGACGCAAACTGCAAAGACGGTGCATAAACAAGTCTCTCGCCAGCGTAACGCAAGCAAGTATAACCACAGTTGCGAGATATTAGCGCTATTACGTATACAAATGTGGCGAACGTTCCTGCTGATACACTAAATAAAAAAACATAGAAGTACGGCTATTACACACTATTAATAAAGTGTTACCCGGTCAACCGAGTGTTGGGAGCGCTATTGATCTACAACTTGAATTGAAATTTTGGTGTTCAAATTTGGTTAATCCGGAGGGGCACCAATTCTTTCATTGTACTACACAGTGACTGACGGGGTGTTGAAAGTGTTTCATCAAAAATGGACAGGGAAATACACTACATAGACAATGGAATATAGGGTATTAGGTCATAGTACTGCACTATATTCTACTACATGCATAGTACATTGGAAACGCACTATAATGTCCGGCGGTTCTGCGTAGGTAAATAAAGTCACATTGTCACTTATGCATTTGCCTCTCGGTGCCTTTAGTTGTGCATGTCGTGCATAGAGTTGTAGCTGGCGCCATTCAAAGCACACCACTCATGCTAAACATGTAAATAACACACACATGGTGTCTATGACGTACTAAACACTAAGCCGAGTCCTGCAATTGGCAAGACCTGTAATTAACACGACCGGATTAGAAATTCACGCGAAAAAATGTGACTTTAAAGCACTTTGGTACAAACGATTGCGTCTCTTGAAAATGTATACGAAACACAAGCGGTCTCTTTTCGTTTGCAACATTAAGTGAAATCGACCATGTAGAGACAGGGCCGTGCTATAGGATCGATATAGTTTTAGGCGGAGCGGTAATTGACACGGCCGTATTTCTCCCGCGAAGCTGCAGCTCTCGTGCGGGTGCATTCGACTGGCGCTGTTAATGACGCGCGGTTGACTAACGATCCCCGACAATGGGAAAGAAGCTTCGAGTCGATTTCCTCCCTGCCAACGTCGCTCATTGTGCGGCGTCGTTAATCACAGTGTGCGATGAACTTAACGAGTTCCACGAAAAGGCTTGCCTATATCTTAGCGGGCGTTATGAGTGTTTATAAAAGTGCACTTAGAAAGCCAATAAAGCCGAGGTCACTGTTAGTATTATTATTGACGAGTAGAGTCTGTGATTTCGCATTATCATTTACCAAAATTAAAGCCTCTTTTGTGGTCCTCCCACTCACATTCTCAAATACAGTAACGCACCCACTTTGTAGTAACAAAGTTTGGAATCCAAAAAGAAATGTAAGCATACGATAAGGCACATGAATGTTCATGCAACTTGAGCAGCGTGAGAGAATAGGAAGTCAGCCCGGCGTTAGTATGCAGTATGCTACCCGCACTCGAGCGGAGAGGTGGGAAATTAAAAAGAAAGAAGGTACAGATAAATATATATATACGAATAAAACACGGACACACACATACGCACACGATATCGTTCCAATCAGAATTGTTCGATCATGTCAGTACAAAGCCCGAGGCGTAGCAGCGCTTGTACAGCCTCCTTCAGCGACGTTAAGTCTAGAGGATTTTACAGTATTGTTGCCTCTCACAGAGAAAAGGAGTTAGGGCTCCGTGAGAAATACAGAAGAAGGACCAACATGAGTGCGAATGCGGACGCGTAAAATGGCAGCAGTTAGACTAGTTCAAAGTGTTTCATGCTATACACACGCTCTATACAACATAGACAAATCATAACAAACCGGTGCCATTCAGCAACGTCACGCGTGCGGCTTGCACCAAAGGCTATCACTCCATATAACATTAGCGACAACCGTAATTTGCATATTCGAGCGCTACACGTGTCATTGTTATGCGCAATCAAAACTGTCCACGCACCCAAAGTGTACCCAGTCACGTCCAGGTTCAATTACCGTTACAAATTGTGGCGTTTGGCGTAGGAAAATCCCGCTAGATGCGATAATGAAAAACTATGCGAAAGAATGCCTGGGGGGGGGGGGGGGGGGAGAAGGGAGTGATGGCATCGCTTCCGCGTATTCTATTTGTTCGCTGTCATTTCTGACAGCAACTGTTTGCGTTTGTTTTTACTTTTCTTATCAGAACACTCTGTAAGCCGACGGAAGCGCTTCATTTACATGTGTCACGTCGCCAAATTTGCTGTCCTCTGAAAGTGCGTTCGATAACGTCACAGTGAAACAAGTGCTGTGCGGGTTAAAAAAGTGGGGGTTCCTTAAGCTTTGCCTTTGAGAACTTAACTCGATGGCGATATCCGCACGCACTCCCCCCCCCCCTCACATACAATAACACGCACACTAATACACGCTCCTCGGTGGAGACCTAAACTGTGCGTCAAGGAAAGCTAAAGTTCAAATGCCGTCCAGCTCTTATCTGTGTTTTTTATTAGGGGCGAAGCTCCTTATGGCGTGGCTTGTGCGTCCCTCGTAGTACGTAACCACCAGTAGCACATACCCGAAATAGCGGTCCTTACGATTTTGACCTCCAAGGTGATTCTGGTGAGAGATTTCTTCTGTGCGTTGTTGAACAATAAAAGATAGTGTTCAATGCACATGTTAATGGCTGCTAAGGGGAAATGAGAGACAAGAGCATTCGGCCTTTAGGTAACGCGCACGCTGCGATCCCCATTAGCAGCTATTGGCATGTACATTGAGCACGATCTGACAAGAAAGGGTTGCTACGTTATACTCGCTGGGTGTAACCTCCTTGGTTTTAGAAAGGTTTAGCGCGCGTTGGGCCACATAGCCATGAATACAGTGAACTAGTATATACCATGAACTCGAGGTGGTTAAAGGTGGGAAGTAAACCCGAAGCGCAAGCCGTAAGAAAGTGTGCATGTGCCACCTCCCGTTTAGTCCTTGAAATGTCCGCTGGATGGCGGTGCTTCTATATGGAGAATATATCATGAAAAGATGCGAGATGGTGGTACTTGGAGTGCTGAATAGATGGACGAACGGACACACAGACAGATGCATGGATGGACGCATGAACGGACGCAGGCGCGGATGCATGGACGAACGCAGGGACGGACGCACGAACAGACGCACGCACGGACGGGTGGATAAACGCATGGACGGTTACAGAGACGTATGCAGGAACGGACGGAAGCAAGAACGAATGGACGGACGAATGCTTCGCCCCACTCCCCATCATTCACTCCGTGGATATGCTGCCATTTTTTTTGCATCTAGCTCGAATTTTCACTCACAGCCAACACTGCTTTTTCGCTCACAACTAAGGGTGACCCCGACATCGGAATTTCTGCGAAGCAAGCTCTTTAACGATATCAAACTAAATATTATTACAGAAGAGAAGAGACGCCGTATCGACGAGGCTGTGAATGAAATATACTTCAAACCAGCAGCAGCGGCGTGACCGTTTGACCAGACACTGGGCGGAGACCACTCTTCGTCCTCTACGTCAGGCACACGCGCGCATCGTCCCACAAAATGTCAACATGCATTTAGCAATATTATGGTAACCTCATAATTAATGTATCTGTGTCGATTTCCCGTATATGACCGACTTCCAGCAACGTGCAGGTGTGCTCGAGCGAGCTATAGCTCGTCCAGGAAAATGGTTGGAAGGGTGCAGCGTAATATCGGAATTCTCGAGGTGACGCCGCGAAAGGGATGCAGTATTTTTGGTGAGAAATCAGTGCGAACTGGGCGTCCGTGTCATTACCAACGAGTTTCAAAGTTCACCTAAAGGCTTAGTATAGGACGGACATTTCTATATTTGACCTGTATACCATAGGGCTGAGATAACGAAATGGGATATTTTATTGTTCATTTTTACGTATATCCTTTGTTCCCCAAACCTGCGCTTTTTTTGCTGCATCCTGTTGCGACCATGCATGTTATTTCTATCGGAGGAGAGGGGGGCAGGAACACTGGTGACGACCTGAAATATGTGTCTCCCATTTGCACGATCAGGTTACCGCTATCGTATCGGACACAGCCTAATGAAGGATGATACGAAAGAAGAATGAGCTTGCTATTGCTTTCTTTGTTCTCAGTAATGATTGTCTGGAATGTTTGGTGCCGCAATCACTGATACATGCCTTGCTCAGGATTCTGCAGGCCAACGCACTCAATGCGATCAGCGCAAGCGAGACAATTTCTCAGCTTCCTCGCTATCTGCCGCCTTTACCAAACACTGGGAACGACCCCAACGAAATTCGCGTGCTTATTCACAAAGCTTCGACGACAAATAGTCTAATTAGAGATAGGGCAAAGAGGACGGCGGCTTCGCGCGCTTCACTGAATGACATCAAATTGCAACGGCTCTTCGAAGCAGCGGCCGCTTATCGCAAGCTCTGTAAAGCGATCCAAATTGAGCCGCTCGTTGCTCTCACCGGGTGATTAGAGAAAGAGTATGAAGCAATGTCGTGTCAGCTAGAAAAAAGTATCTTTCTCTTTTCACTCGCTTGCTCTCTATCCGCTATCAGAAACTACTTTTAAAATTATTACGACTGTTTGAGCAAGCGTGCGTGCTTCATCAGTGTTGCCAATAGGTCATCTCGTGTATAATCACTAATACGGTTTAAAACAACTTAGAACATAGAAGCTTTTTTTCGTAAGAACTATGACAACTGAAGTACCAGCCTGTGACCCCTGCGCACGAGTGCAGGGGAAGGGGGGGGGGGCATAACCGTAACATCCCACAGCCTAACTGCGTATGAAATACGTCTTTCGCATCATGTTATTTCAGAAGGTCATTATTATCGACTGAATCTATGTAATTTCTAAAGTGTTATTGATGAAAAGAAATACCGCATTTTTAGGGGCGAAGCTCCTTAAGGCGTAGGTCTGTCCATCCCTTTAGTAGTACGCAGCCACTGGTGGCACATACCCGCTCTAGAGCGGGTATGTGCCACGGCAGATGCGAGATGAGAGATGGCGGTACTTGGAGTGTTCACTAGATGGACGCGCGGACGGATGGACAGACAGACAGGCGGATAGACAGATGGACGCACAAACAGACAGACAGATGGATGGATGGACTCATGGGCAGACGGATGGACGCATGGATGAACGCACGAATGGTCGTGCGGACGGACGGAAGCAAGAACGAGCGGACGGATGGAAGCACAGACGGGCTAACAGACACTTCGCCCCACTCATCATCCTTCATTCTGTGGATATGCTGTGATTTTTTTAACGACCACTGCTGGTCCCAAGGTCACGTTCTTCCGGAGAGGAAGGAAGCCTAAATATTAACAGTACCAGGTAAAACACCTGCACTCGGAGCCCTGCTGCTCATTTCACTTACGTCGTGTATGGACAAGCTCTACGAGCGGGTAGTACAGACACAGCTTCAAAATCACACAGAAAAAAAACATGTTTCCCGCCACCATGATTAGTTTTCACTCCAGACTGTCAACCCAGGAAGCCTTCTTCCTTTTAAAGGAAGGGGTCATGACTTGCGTGCCCCGACGAGGTGAGCATTTCATTTTGGCCCTTGACCTCTAAGGGGCCTTGATAATGTTTTGCACGAGATCATTTTCAAAGCTCAACACAATCGGATACGGAAAGTGAACATTTACCCACATTAAATCCTTCCTTTCTGGGCCGACTGCACGGCAATCATTGTGATAGGTGACACGAGGTCAGTGCCATTCTCGATGCCGAATAAAGGCACACCTCAAGGCGCAGTGATCTCCCCCTTGCTCTTCGTCATCGCTATGCACAGACTTGCTCACAAGCTCGAAGCAATCCCACACCCAGGCTATACAGAGTATGTGGGCGACATCACTCTCAGGGCTACTAAGGGATCGCTGGCGCTGAAAGAGCAGACTCTCCAGGTGCTGCGACAGCTGTGGCGGAGTTCGCAAGAAATAGTGGACTGGGCTGCGCGCCTTAAAAATATGAACTCATAAAAATACACAGTAAGTATCACAGGAATAACGGCGACATAAACTTACAGGTTGACGGCCATTCCATAGCCGAGGTTACTCGGGCCCGCATACTTGGCCTCTGGGTACAAAGCAATGGCAAAGCGAGTCACACAATAACCACCTCGAAGCTACGGTTAAACAAATGGACAGGTTGAGCCGTCATATCGCCTATCATAAAAAAGGCACGAGAGAAAAGAATACTCTCCGGCTTGTCCAGGCCTTGGTTTTGAGCAGAGTGACCTATGGCCTACCGTACTACTCATTCGAGAGAACTGAAGAGAGACAGATGGATCTGTTCATTAGAAGCGCTTTTAAGGCAGATCTCGGTCCACCCATCAGCACACAAACCGAGCGGCTCGTAGCTTTCGGTATGAATAACTCTTATGCAGAGCTCAGTGTCACGTTCCTAATCTCTCAGAGGAATCGTCTAAGTGAAACTTCAGCAGGCAAGGTGATACTCACTAGATAGGAATCTCGCCCCACCCACAGCACATTGATGAGAAGCTGGTCGACATTGCTCAAGAGGTCCGCAGGCGAATCCCAGTCACACCGGTGCCCCAAAATATGCATCACGACTTTCGCGCTGAGCGACGTATACTGCTTGGGTAAGCTGTCTCCGACACCAGTTCGGCTCAGCTTCTAGCGTCGCATACGTCGATGCGGCCAGTTACGATTCGCAAAGACGCATAATTACTGTTGTCGACAGTAATTATGTTGTAATTATGCAAAGGCGGAGACAATGACCATAGCCTTAAGCTTTCAGGAGCGTAGAGGAAAGTGATCAGTTATTCTATCCGACTCCCGGGAGGCCCGCCGGCTCTTTTAACTGGCCACTTTCCGGCAATCGAACTGAGAATGCTAGGGCCCAAACTCATTCACCACCATCGCTTCATCTGGTGCCCGGCACCCGCTGTGCTCGAAGGCAACGAAAGGGCGGACGCTCTATAGCTCACGCGTTTTGTAACCGAGCGGAGAATCCGTCTCTTTCCTTGGCCATAAGGAGATTCTCGCTCACCAGCGCTTCACGCGGCAAAAATGTGAAACATACTCACAGATTCCTTAATGGGGCAGAGGCCGTCGACCTTCGGAAAATTCAGACGGATGTATTTTCCCATATACTGAAGTATATGGGAAAATATTTCCCATATATGGGAAAATATTCCCATATTTTCCCATATACACCCAACTCTTTGCTCAGTCATGTGTCCGTGGTGCGGTGGTAGGCAGACTTTTTAACACATATCGTGGGGGTGCGATCGTAACCAAAGTGACTTAGTCAATTTTCTCGGCAAACCTCCAAGACCTTTAGTGCTGAGCAGTGGGAGACATACCTCGCCAGCTCGGACCCAGGAGTGCAGCTCGAACTCCTAGATCAAGTCCGGCGGGCGGCCAAGGCCAGTGGAGCCCTGGACATAGAGACCTAGCCATTTCAAAGATTTGTGGGGTTTAACGTCCCAAAACCACCATATGATTATGAGAGACGCCGTAGTGGAGGGCTCCGGAAATTTCGACCACCTGGGGTTCTTTAACGTGCTAGCCATTTCAAAGCCCTAAATTTTCCCCTTGAATAAAGTTTCTCTATCTATCTATCTCTCTCTCTCTCTCTCTCTCTTTGTAACCAACGCTGCTTTTTCAAGCTTCCACATTATCTTTTTTTACGAATTTCTTAGACGTATGATCACGAAGAGATCGCATTCCGGATAAACAATAGTTCAGGCAATGCAGGCGTGGCAGCGAAATTTCAAAGTAAACAAAGCTGCTTGGCAAAGCTGCTAAACGATGGGGAATCGATACTCCCTTCTAGCGGAACCAAACTTCTTTCCTTTCGTTCCACCCACGCTGTCTCAAAGCGCATGCAAATGTCTAACCTTAGACTAAACGAAAGAATTTTTCGCAATTGGCGGGCTCGCAAAGGGCCCAATTTGCATGTTCTCGGCACCGTGCTCTTGCACGTGTGGCATTTTATTATGAATATGTGAAAGCAGGGTTTCTCGTCTGGGCTTTCAAACGCATTAAACGCAGGATAAAAACTTGTAAAAGCTTAAACCTATAACCATTTATAAACACTTATAAAACACATGCTGCCATGCAGCGAAATTCTTCAAAAGAGCTTACGTTTCCAGAAAAAAAAATCGTAGAAGTAGAAGCAGCCAAGGAGCGTCTGAAACTACGAACACGGGAACACTTCATAAAGTAAGTAACACATACTGCGCTATAATCCGCACACTTTCGTTCGGCACTAATGCAACAGCAACAAATGGCACGGCGCACGCCTTCCCTGAAATTGAGGTTACTTACTCAAGTTGGTTGAAAGCTGTTGCTGGTTTGAAAAGTCTTCACTATTATTTCGACTGTTATCGCAATAAACTCAGGGTCCAGCAATATGTCTGTTGCTCAAAAAGCTGTGAGAAGCTAATCATATATGGGGGTTTTGGGACGTAAAATTTGAGATATTACTATTATTTCTAAGCTGTGGGAAGCTGAAGTTTGATGCTCTCAATACTCACATGATGCTGCCTCCGCTCGAAGCATGTAGTCAACACGAAAAAGGCTCACAGAAGTGACGTGTGGCCAGAGCTGCAAGCATGAGACACGCGGCAATCTTTCTTGCGAACCCACTGATAACGAGAGTTCCAAGCACATCCGATTTTCTAAGCAGGGGTGGCCGGAAGAAAGCACTCCAAGAAAGAGCTTCCTTGGAAAGCAACTGCGATGAAAATACAATGGCTCGCTATTCCACCAGGAAAAAAAAAATGTGCGCGTGGCCACATCTGCCGATAAGCAATGAACAAGCGTTTCTTTAAGATATGAGGTTTCGGTGAGCAACAGCAAGATAGGCTGCTTTCAGCGTGTTCGCCAGCCACCCCTGCTTTTGAAAATAGAATACGCTTGGCTCCCAGACGTAACTGACGTAACTACGCCACTAAATAGGGCGCCTCAAGCGGCAAGACGCGCAGATTTCACGGAAGTGACGGGATCCTCTGACTCGCTGGCACTGGGGTGCAATTGAGGAACCCATGAGCGGAACGATGCCTTTTCAGATGCCAATGCTTTTCGCGCTTGGCCAGTGGTTAGAGCAGTGGTCCGTCCGCATTATTAATGCAATCCAGCCAGTCGCATAGGGTGGATTTTACAGTAGCGTAGAGCGTTTTCGTTGAAAAAAGGCGCCGTGACCACGTTTTGCTTGTTTTGGATTAGCAAGTCAATCCAACTGCTGCGGCACGTTTGCAATTTGCTGTGACTTCGCCACTGCAGTCGCAGTTCACCGCATTAACGTCCTTGCTTTAATCGACCTGAAAACACTACAATAACTATTCTAAACTTTAGAAAACATAACAAGATATTCGTAGATCTTACCAGCGAGTTTATTTGGCTCTGTGGAATGCACTTGCTTGACGACCTGTCAATCAACACCTCTTGAACGACGCCGTGAACAGCTTGCTGCCCTTCAATCAGCACTCATCAGAAGAAACCATCTATATTAGGTAGCTCTCAGAACCCTTATATAATACTGATTGACGCACTTTGCAATGCCTTGGCTATATAGCGAAACGCGCCGTGACGACAAGCTCGGCTGCACTGTTTGAAATAGGCGCAGTGAGTGCAAGTGCCGTGCTCGTTACGATGGAAAACGCTTTTTCATATAGCGGCCATGAGAGTGCAATCACTGGTGAAGTTCATTTCAAGATACCACCGAGCTCGCTGCCACTTTAGCCCGAGCTGTTAACAAGCTGTGATCGTTCAGTGAGCGAAGCTGCCGCGTTACACGCGCGCAGCTTCGCTCAACCGACTCGTCGCCTCCGTTGTCGTCTTCTCCCAGCTCATGCATTTTATGCGTATGCCTGAAAGTGCACGAGGTCTGGCGAAAAGAAGGTGATAACACTGCGGTTCTCTGATGGCTGCTAACAATTTAGTGTTCAGTTTAAGGGAAACGGAAACGCATTAAAACGGAAGCCACCAAGGCACGGCGAAGTGGCTTGCCACCGCTTTCGTCGTCGGCTCCCGTATCCCTGTCAGATTTGCTGCCGTGGGCTACTTTGGCACTAGAGGCAGCGCATGAATCCGACATATGCATGATGTATGTCTGTTGTCGCAATTTCACTACTGTGACCACTAGTCACTCGTGCCAATCTCTTTTTTATTTGCCACTGTACGTCATTGACGTACCAAGAAAAGCTTTCCAAATGAAACACAAGTGGCTATAGAAAAACCGCAGACCTGTGTGCAGCGTTGATAGCTATATGGCCGACCTAAACACGCTTAAAACCAAGTTTTACCTGAAAACGCTCTGGCTGTTTTCTCATCTTCTTCCTGAAATACTGGTTGAAATTTGTTTGGAATATCATCATCATCATCATCATCATCATCATCATCATCAGCAGCAGCAGCAGCAGCAGCAGCAGCAGCAGCAGCAGCAGCAGCCTGACTACGTCGACTGCAGGACAAAGGCCTCTCTCATATTCCGCCAGTTAACCCGGTCCTGTGCTTGCTGCTGCCAATTTAAACACGCAAACTTCTTAATCTCATCTGCCCACCTAACCTTCTGTCTCCCCCTAACCCGCTTCCCTTCTCTGGGAATCAAGTTAGTTACCCTTAATGACCAGCGGTTATCTTGTCTACGCGCTACATGCCTGGCCCATGTCCATTTCCTCTTCTTTATTTCAACTATGATATCCGTAACCCCCGTTTGTCCCCTAATCCACTCTGCTCTCTTCTTGTCTCTTAAGGTTACACCTACTATTTTTCTTTCCATTGCTCGCTGCGTCGTCCTCAATTTAAGCTGAACCCTCTTTGTAAGTCTCCAAGTTTCTGCTCCGTAGCTAAGCGCCGGCAAGATACAGCTGTTATATACCTTCCTTTTGAGGGATAGTGGCAATCTACCTGTCATAATTTGAGAGTGCTTGCCGAATGTGCTCCACCCTATTCTTATTCTTCTAGTTACTTCAATCTCGTGGTTCGGCTCTGCGGTTATTACCTGCCCTAAGTAGACATAGTCTTTTACAACTTCAAGTTCACTATTACCTATCTCGAAGCGCTGCTCCTTTCCGAGGTTGTTGTACATTACTTTCGTTTTCTGCAGATTAATTTTAAGACTCACCTTTCTGCTCTCCTTGTCTAACTCCGTAATCATGAGTTGTAATTCGTCCCCTGAGTTACTCAGCAATGCAATGTCATCGGCGAAGCGCAGGTTACTAAGGTATTCTCCATTAACTCTTATCCCTAACTGTTCCCATTTTAGGCTTCTGAAAACCTCCTGTAAGCACGCGGTAAATAGCATTGGGGATATTGTGTCCCCCTGCCTTACACCCTTCTTGATTGGTATTCTGTTGCTTTCTTTATGAAGCACTATGGTAGCAGTTGATCCCCTGTAGATTTCTTAAAGAATGTTTATATATACTTCATCTACGCCCTGATTCCGCAGTGTCTGCATGACGGCTGATATTTCTACTGAATCAAACGCCTTCTCGTAATCTATGAAGGCTATGTATAGTGGTTGGTTCTATTCTGAGCATTTCTCTATTACTTTGATTGATACATCTTTTTCATGCAGTTGGTGTACACTGGTTCTACGTTGGCATCAAAGTTGGCGGAATAGCTGTCGCTGCAACCAACAGTTACATGAACGGTTGCTAACGGTGGTATGATAGTGTCACCACAGACACACAATGCCGTCTCACCATCCACAGGATTTTCCAAGAGTGCTGGCGGAACGTGATCACTAAATACTATTGTCCCTGTGCGGCAGTCGACAGTCGCACCACACTCACTCAAAAAGTCCATACCCGAAATAACATCATGTGTCGCCTGCGGAATAATCAAGAACTCCGTTGGGATAGCGCGGCCTCCGAGAAATACGTCAGCTTGACACACACCAACAGGATGCAGTGCCTCACCACTCACTCCGCAAAACTTCGAAGCTTGATTCCACTTAAATAAAACCTTCCGCCCCAAGGTATCTTTAAAACACGCACTCATGACCGAAATGGTTGCCCCCGTATCCACCAAAGCCATCACAGGCACACCGTCAACAAAAACACGTACTTTGTTCTTGAGCATCAACACAGCAGGTATTTCTGATATTAGCACGTCTCCGGCGACCTCACCTCCATCGGCCGCGCTTGCTAGTTTTCCTGTGGCAAAGGAGACGTGTTGCGGCGCCGTGGTGAAGGACAACGGGGAACACGAGGTGGTGGAGGCGTCAAGCTCCTGTCAGATGTAGGGGAGTGGTTCCGGAAGCTGCGTGTCCAGTAGTCGTCGCGAGGCAGCAGGTGTATTGCCTTAAGGTCGTCGTACGGTCGATCAGACGATCGTTTGAAGTGTTGTGGTGGGCCATAGTACGTTGTTCGCGGGTCAACGCGAAGTCGTTCGGAAGGCCGTGCAAAGTGTGGTGGGTAGCCATACCGTGGGGCTACACGTCGACGGTTGCAAAATCGCGAAATATGTCCTGGTACACCACAGGAGTAGCAAACTGTGAGAGGTCGAAACTCTCTTTGTTCGTCGATGAATCGAACATCGTCTTCCCTGGCGTAGTGGGTCGGTTCGTTCCGTATATCATAGGGATAGACCGGGCGTCGCGAAGAAGGCGGACGCTGGGGGCGTCGGTCATGGTGAGGAGCTGGCAAGCGTGGTGCTCTCCTTGGCTGTGGGGGTGCGCTGTACTGAACAGCTGCTGCACTAACCATCGATTGCCAAGGAATCGTAGAAGGCGGCGGCGCAGTCACAGTCTCACGTGGCACATATACCGAATGTTGGTCGTTTACAGAATGGTGATCAACTGCTGAATGCGTCTGTTCTCTATAGCGAAAAAGTTCTTCGCGAACTATCTCTCGAATCGTCAAGGACAGGTCTGGGCAGATGCTCGTGTCGATGCGGGCGACCGTTGTAACATTTGTGAGCCGGCCGAACTTTAAAGCAATCCTGCGCATTTTCAGATGTTCGAAAGTTCGGCAATGCCGAATCACGTCGGACACCGAGCTCAGGTGCTCTTTTCCGATGAAAAAATTATATACATCTTCGGCTATGCCTTTCAGCAAATGCCCTACTTTGTCGTCTTCTGACATCTGATCATTGACCACCTTCCAGAGCTTCAGCACATCCTCTATATATGTGGTACATGTCTCACCTGGAAGCTGCGCGCGTTGAGACAATGTCTGCTCTGTCCGCTTCCTTTTGATGCTCGAGTCGCCGAAACACGCTTTCAGCTCTGCAACAAAAACGTCCCATGTCGTCAGTGTGTCCTCGTGGTTTTCGTACCACACGAGCGCAGTATCCGTAAGGCAAAAGGCCGCATTGCTGAGCTGAGCGGCGGCATCCCAGCCGTTGGACTTGCTGACTCGCTTGTACTGGACGAGCCACGCGTTGACATCCTCTCCCGATTTTCCTCCAAAGGTTGGCGGGACTCGGCAGTAGGGCACGGAACCCACTGGAGTTGGCCTTGAAGCGTTAGATGGCTGATCTTGGGCCATTACGATCGGCGCAGGCGGGAGTCCGGAAAGGCGGCGGCTGCGGCGTAGTCCATGTAGTGAAGCTCCCGTCGTTGGGCTTGTGTTACCCAGCACCTCCACCAATCAGTTACGCACAAGGAGGACCAGGACGTATACGGCTGAAGGGGGCCGTTTATTTTGGTCGCGAAGAGAAGCGCCGGAGCGGCCAAAGGTTGATGATCGCAGCGTCGTCGTCTTCTTTCTTTCTCCAGCTTGGGGCAGCCAGCATGTTCACCCATCTTCGTTTTCTTCCAAGGCATGCGTAACAGTATGAATGTGGTCGACTGTTGAGTAGCCTGTTCGAAATCCTGCTTGTTTCTTTGGTGGATTGAATTCTAATGTTTTCTTTACTCTGTTAGCAATTACCTTGGTAAATAGCTTGTATACTTCAGAGAGCAAGCTGATCGGCCTGTAATTTTTCAAGTCCTTGTCATCTCCTTTCTTATGTATTAAGATGATGCTAGCGTTCTTCCAAGACTCTGGTACTCTTCCCGTCAGGAGACACCTCGTAAACAGGGTGGCTAGTATTTCTAACACAATGTGTCCTCCATCTTTCAGCAGATCTGATGTTACCTGATCCTCACCAGCAGCTTTGCCTCTTTGCATGCTCTCCAAAGCTTTTCTGACTTCTTCTATCATTACTGGTGGGGTGTCATCTGGGTTACTGCTAGTTCTTATAGTATTAGGGTCGTGGTTGTCTCGGCTACTGTACAGATCTCTGTAAACCTCCTCCGCTATTTTAACTATCTTATCCATATTGGTAGTTCTTTTGCCTTCTTTGCCCATTAGTGCAGACATCCGATTTTTGCCTATCCCAAGCTTCCTCTTCACTGCTTTGACGCTTCCTCCGTTTTTCAGAGCGTGTTCAATTCTCTCCATGTTATACCTTCTTACATCGTATACCTTACGTCTATTAATCAACTTCGAAAGCTCTGCTAGTTCTATTTTGTCTGTTGTACTTGACACTTTCATCATTTGACGCTTCTTAATTAGGTTCTTCGTTTTCTGGGAAAGCTTGCCAGTGTCCTGTCTAACTACCCTGCCTCCAACTTCCACTGCACACTCCGTAATGATACTCGCAGATTATCATTCATTGTATCTACGCTAAGGTTGGTTTCCTCACTAAGAGCCGAGTACCTGTTCTGCAGTGACACTCTGAATTCCGGTACTTTCCCTCTCAGTGCTAGCTCATTGATTGGCTTCTTGCGTATCATTTCTGTCGTTCCTTCTTCAAGTCTAGGCGAATTCGAGACCGTACCATTCTATGGTCACTGCATCGCACCTTGCCAACCACTTCCACATCCTGCACGATTCCTGGGTGTGGAATATACAGCTGCCGAATTCTACACCATCTGATTTTTCAGAAAGTCTGAAAAGAAAAAAGCAGTCACTTTCCTTAAATAAGAACAACAGAGTCCATCTTCATATGTGATGAAGTTGTTTCAATATGACGAAATTCGAGTAAAATGCAACTATAAAAAAGTAGCACAATAAGCTCGCAAAAGTTCCGTCAGTCGCTCTGCATGGCGGCCGCTGCCCTCATCATATTCCTTCACCGCCCTTGATTCTTGCTGACGCCGCTCTTCGAGAAAAGCCGCATCATGTCTGTCGAAAACGTGGAGGCACGCGGTGATGGCATTCGATCAAATTCAATCTTATCGCGCAGCCACAGCTGAATTTCACCATCTCCACCATCGGCCGGCTGGCTCGTAGACGCAGACGTGGATCTGCAGAACATGCCGCATACTCCGAACATTGATACCCTGAACCAGCAAGCCTCAGGGGGTATGAAAAATTTAAGGGTGGGTTTTGGTGCAACCATATTGGGCTCCTGCCAATGTCGTTTTGCGTCTTTACCTAAACGAACATCGTTATGGTGAACGCATCCACATGAAAACGATTACTATGTTGTTGCACCCCCGCCGCGGTGGTCTAGTGGCTAAGGTACTCGGCTGCTGACCCGCAGGTCGCGGGTTCGATTCCCGGCTGCGGCGGCTGCATTTCCGATGGAGGCGGAAATGTTGTAGGCCCGTGTGCTCAGATTTGGGTGCACGTTAAAGAACCCCAGGTGGTCGAAATTTCCGGAGCCCTCCACTACGGCGTCTCTCATAATTATATGGTGGTTTTGGGACGTTAAACCCCACAAATCAATCATATGTTGTTGCACCATGTGTCTCCTGACATAATCTATCAATTGACGTCACGTTGTACAACAACAACGAAACATTCGTTCAACAGCACAAAGTGGCAGCACCCATATGTCCTGCGTAAAATACCTACACTTATTCACGTTCCGAACGTATACGCCCTCGCGTATCCGTTACGACCTCTGACGTCGCACAAACAGCACATCATCACGTAAGGCAGTGATGCTCCTCCAAAATGCAAATACTTGACACCCTGTACACTTTTTTGTGCTGATAAGTTCAATTATTCATTCACAGAGCCCTTACACGAGCGCAGTGTAATGTTGAGCGTACAGGATTAAAACGCGACGTCATTTTTTTTTAGTACGACGACAGGCACACGATATTTCTCGAAATAATGAAGGTTAAGATAAATCTGGTCTCTAAAAATGACGTTGGCTCCGATAAACACGTTTGAATTGAAATTACACCGGTATCAATCGAACGCTAGAAGGGGAAGCTGAAAGTGTGCACATAACAGCCCTCAATTCCTTGTTTTTTTTTTAATCCATAAATACTGATGATACGTAAAGCTGCGGAATTATTGCGCTAAGCGTACGAAATCCAAACAGGCATCAGAATGAACGCCTACAGTAAGCGCCCGTATACGCTTATGACGTTCCCATGCGTACTTCGCATTGCTTTGGTTACAAACGAAGCCGAGCCGCGGGTGCTCGGAAGCAGAAAACCAATATGCAGAAACTTCCTGCCAGAAAACTGCCAGACAGAGTTAAATATTATTCCCAAGTGCGTCATTTGACCAACAATGGGCCACAATTGCAGCCATTAAACATGCGACTCTGGCTATTTATGACAACACCATCGTTTAGCTGATGATAACTACAAAAACTGCGCGAAAGGGAGACAAAAAACAGAGAAGGCACACACCCAAAGCACAGGCACCGTCTTACTCGGTTCACGTTGTGGGCTTAGAAACTGAGTGTCTTCGTGAACTGCAACCGTAAGCGTTTTGTATGTTCAGAAAAAAGTCGGACGATTGTAACGTTAGCGTTAGCATCTTATACGAAGCACAGGAAGCCATACTTCTGCATGAGGTTGCGCTAGAGGTATTTCCATGAAACCGTTTCATGCTTTGCTATTCTGAAATTTGTTTCCATTCCATTTGAAATATTTTATTACCGCCGCGCTAGTCTAGTGGTTATGGTGCTCAGGTGCTCACCCTCAGGTCGCGTGATCGAACTCCAGTCGCGATTGATAGATATGTGGGGTTCAACGTCCCAAAACCACCATATGATTGTGAGAGACGCCGTAGTGGAGGGCTCCGGAAATTTTGACCACCTGGGGTTCTTTAACGTGCACTCAAATCTGAGAACACGGGCCTACGCCATTTCCGCCTCCATTGTAAATGCAGCCGCCGCAGCCGGGATTCGATCCCGCGACCTGCGGGTCAGCGGCCGAGTACCTTAGCCACCAGACCACCGCGGCGGGGCGAACTCCAGTCGCGGTGGCTGAATTATCAATGGAGGCGAAAATGCTTGAGGCTTAGATTTAGGTGCAAGAACCTCAGGTGGTCAAAATTTCCGGAGCTCTAAACTACGGCGTCTCTCATAGTTCTATGGTGGTTTTGAGATGTTAAACTTCAGCAATCATAAGTTATGCTTTATTCATTTCAGACGCCACCAGTTATACTGTCAATGCAGTGCATGACCATTACCCAAAACACATCAAAGTTTCTAATGTAGACCATATCATTGTTACTTTTCCTTTAAGAGGCCACCAGTTGTACCGTCAATGCAGTGCATGGCCATTACCCAAAACACATCAACGTTTCTGGTGTAGACCATATCATTCTTAATCTTCATTTAAGAGGCCACCAGTTATACCGTCAATGCAGTGCATGGCCATTACCCAAAACACATCAACGTTTCTGGTGTAGACCATATCATTCTTAATCTTCCTTTAAGAGGCCACCAGTTATACCGTCAATGCAGTGCATGGCCATTACCCAAAACACATCAATGTTTCTGGTGTAGACCATATCATTCTTAATCTTCCTTTAAGAGGCCACCAGTTATACCGTCAATGCAGTGCATGGTCATTACCCAAAACACATCAACGTTTCTGGTGTAGACCATATCATTCTTAATCTTCCTTTAAGAGGCCACCAGTTATACCGTCAATGCAGTGCATGGCCATTACCCAAGACACATCAACGTGTCTGTTGTAGACCATATCATTTTTACTCTCTTGCCCTTGTGTAGAGCAGGCACAAATAGTCTTGAGCCCAGTTATATGTCGGCGCTGCCAGCAATTAGGGCGGCGCGTTTGTTTACTTCACAGCTGATGGCGAGAAAACACTGGCTGCCAGCAAGCGATAAGCACTGGCCGCACGTCATCAGGTCATGCCTTCCGCCTCACCTGCAACCTCCCACCAAATATGGTTGCCCCCTGCAAGCAATTAATAAAATTTTAGCCGACGTACTCAGCAAGTCATACAAGGGGTCTCAAACACGCTGGCAACATATGACCCGGCCCGCGCATGACTGTGTTAAATTTAAAAAAGCTTTTTTTTTAATAAGCATGCTCTTGATCTTCGCAGAGGTGACTTGCCTCAAGAATTGTTTTACGTAAAGCAGAGACAGAGAGAGAGAGAGAATTTATTTACAGAAAGGTAGATAGGTCGGCCTGAGCTATAGTTTGCTCTGGCCTGCTACTCTACACTGGGAAGGGTGACTGGGGAGTGAAAGATTGATGAATGACGATGGTAAAATAGAGAGATGATATGTTCTTATTAGGCTGGGTAACTCTACAGACGTGCATCCAGTCCAGTGGCTTCTAAGAAAGCGATGACGGCTCGTATAACCACATGTGTGCTGCTGGCGTCAGGCCGAGGAGCTTGAGTTTGAGTTTGAGTTTGAGTTTATTCAACCACGTGACAAGTACACGAAAATACACTGTATACGTGGTTTGGTGCGAAGGGAAAAAAGCTGCATTTCACAGCTTGACTGGCCCCTTCACCCAGAAAAAAATCTAAACTACAAATTTACAAAAAATTACAAAAATTACACGCAGCGGAAAGCGACAATACAAAAAAGAAACACGCATGTGGCCCATGAGAGCAAATAATAGAATCACAACTCTAAAATACATACAAAAATATTCATAACAAAGCAATGCATGAAAGAATAAAAACTGAAATAACCATTACAGAAATCACCCAACATTCATTTACAACACAATCAGCACATCCGATTTAACATTTCAGTTTTAGACAATATACGCAGGTTATCAGTTGTTAGTTTCCATTTGTTCATCACACTTGGAAGGCGGTAACGTAGTGTTTCAAATCCATAGTTTGTGCGAGGACAAGGTACGTGCCAAGTCTCCGTACACCGAGTAACGCGACTGGCAGGATTTGGTTGCAAGTTCGCCAAGGTGCGTAAAAAGATGCTTCCTCTGCGTATTTCTGATTTAAAAGCTGACAAAAACTGGTATTCGTAATAACAGGTGATTCTTGAAATTCTATAGTTTGCAAATATTGAAGCAGTGTGTGCGTTATAGGATACACCTTCAATGCACCGCAAGGCCTTTTTTTGTAACACGACCAGGTTATTTAGAGATGCTTTAGAGCCTGTAGACCATACCAGATGACAATAGTGTAAATGTGAAGAAAAAAGAGCATTGTACACTAATATTTTTTGTTTCACAGGTAGTATGTTCTGGCATCGACAGAACACACCTAGAACTTTACAAAGTTTGTGACTAATGTGTTCTGCATGGTAATTCCATGCCATGTGTTCGTGAAAATGGACACCGAGAGTTTTAACTGTTTGACAAAGTTTAATTTCAACGTTATTAAGTATTAGTTTGTGAGACGTTTCAAATGACTTGGCTTTCGCACGGAACAGTACAGCCTTGCTTTTAGAGCAATTAATGTGTAGAAAATTTGCCACAGTCCAGGCATATATTTTATTTAGTATTTCATTAGCAGAAACAATGAGGTCATCAGCTGTTTCCCCAGAAAAAAAATATACTAGTATCGTCCGCGTAGATTACGTATTCTACAGAGCTGTCAATACGTACAATATTGTTAACAAAAATATTAAATAGGGGTCCCAAAATGCTACCTTGAGGTACGCCATTCTTAATGTTCATGGATGATGATAGCTCTCGATTGATTGATACACATTGTTTCCTATTAGATAAGTAGCTTCTTATTAAAGCTAAAACGGTACCGCGAACTCCATAACAGTGAAGTTTTTCTAGCAAAATATTATGGTTTATTCTATCAAAAGCTTTAGAGAAATCAAGAAATATTCCTAGGGTAAGTTTTTTTGCTTCTATGTTTCTTAAAATCAATTCCTTTTGGTATAGTAAGGCAATTTCGGTTGAGAGGCCTGACTGAAAACCGAACTGTGACGGCGTAATAATGTTGTGTTTATTAAAGAAATTTGATAACCAAATGAAAATAAGTTTTTCACACCCCTTAGAGAAAACTGGTAGAATCGAAATTGGTCTGTAGTTTCCTAAATTGCTTTTGTCCCCACCCTTATATATAACCGTTACTTTAGCGTTTTTCATTCTCAGAGGAAACAGCCCTGTGGTGAACACGAGATTATAAATATGTACTAAGCAGGCGCATATGAGACCTAAAATGTATAATATAGGTTCTAATTTTAACCCATCTATGTCCTCGCTTTTACTCAATTTGAAATGCTGAAAAACGCTGATGACCTCTTGCGCGTCTGTAGGATTTGCAAACACAGAATTATTTAAAGCAGGAGGCAAATAACCTGATGAATCACAATTATGACTACTGTCAACTAGTGAGGTAAAGTACTCGTTAAAGTTGTTTGCTAGTACTGCGCCCTTGTATATTTTATTTTCGATCACCAGCTCACTAATATCATTAGACACTTGTTTGGTAGACATAATAGCATTAAGTTTGTTCCATAATTGCTTAGAGTCGGTGACATCGTCAAACATCTTGAAGTGATAATCGCGTTTAGCTTGTTTTTGTAGTTTAGTGAGTTTATTTCTGTATACTTTAAAAGCTTTAAATTTATCCGGGTCTCGCTTTATCAGAAACTCTTGATACAACCTATTTTTTTCTTTTATCATATTGAGTATTGCGGAAGAAATCCAAGGTTTGCGCGCCCGTTTTGGTCTCTTTAAAGCTTTGTAAGTAAAATGCTTTTTATACACTGAACATAAAGTATCAATAAAACAATCATAAGCAAGATCAGCAGAAGAACTACATAGAACATTGTTCCAATTGAGAGTGTTCTAAGTTCCTCTCTAAAAGAAGATAGCGTTCGCGGATTAATTTGTTGAAAGTGAACGGCAGGAAGGGTTTGACTCTTTACACTGGTGATGTTTTCTATGACTAGATATATGGGCAAATGATCACTTATCGGGGCACGCAGGACGCCTGCCTGTAACGTACTGTTTGTAATACTTGTGATAAACAAGTCTAATAGAGTAGAAGTGGTATCAGTAATACGTGTTGGAATGGTAATTACATTTGTTAAGAAAAAAGAAGCAAGAAGGTCTGAAAGTCTCATCTGTTTATGTGTGTCGCTCAACATATCTATGTTAAGATCACCTCCCAGCACTAGTTTGTAATTAAATTGGTTTACAACGGAAAATATAATTTCTAAATATTGAATAAATGAATCAAAATTACCACTTGGTGGCCTGTAAATTGCAACAAAAATGTAGTTGTGATACTGTAAAGTTAACGCCTCAAGGTCATCGGTGCACAGAGACAGATCTTCACGATACTCGTACGTTATTTCAGCTTTGACATACAAGCATACACCACCACCAATTCTCAATTTTCTGTTTTGGTACACAACATTATATCCGTCAATACAAAACACGTCTGTTTCACTACGGTACCAAGTTTCAGTCATCATAATAACGGAAAAGACAAAATTGAACTCATCAAGAAACAAAAGAAAGTTTTCTTCTTTCGAACGAGCTGACTGCATATTAATGTGAAGGAATGTCATGGGCTGCCTATGACGGCCACTTACATACGAGTTCAATTCAGAAACGCTGGCATACATCGCCATTGTTCACAGCAGAAATATAAGTCTACTATTAAGCTAGGACCTAACACAACCTCATCGGTTAATGGTCGACTGCATCTCACGCATTAACTGTGTGTGTTAAACATAATTGTAGAACAAATATTTCTTCTATTTTCCCGAATCATCTTCCAGATTATAGTCAAGAGTTAGGTATCAACATCTCTCTCGAATCCAGATGCCGAATCCCCTTCAGAAATAGAACCAATATGCGAGATATGGGAAGGGTCTTCTTTCAAAAGACAACACTAGCTAACTTCTCATTCAAACTACTTCGACATCCCCCTCCCACTCCTGAACACCCTTGTATAACTGCTCTGGCCTTTGTCGACTAAATTTTGAGTCTGTGTCCCACTAGGTGAAGCGAGTCTGAGATCCCTGGCTATGGTGAAAATGTTCTACGTACGTTAACCGAACAGTTAGTGTCTTGTAAAATCCACCATCTCTACTGAATTCCCCACGTGGTCGAGTGTCATTTTGCGCCCTGTATGCTATGGCGAAACAAAAATTTCTGGAGGGGGAGGTGGGTGACACGGGTTTGGTGTGCCACTCCTTGGCTATGCCACTGGCTGAATAACGACGCCGGCTCAGCGCGCATGTTCGAACAGTCTAGTCTCGGCTAGTCTCAAACCAAAGCAAGCTCGATGGTGTTCAGTTGAGTTGAAACTTTCACATACGATAAATTTTATATCGCCAAATTTAGAAGACCATCAGCAGTGATGGGAGAGTTCTACAATGAGAGTTAAGGAAGAGAGACCTGCATTAATAACGACCGCGTCTCGTTAACATCCGGCAAAGTTCCGGCACTTGAAGATGCAGCGGACTCTGCACATTCACGGTTACGGCATCTGCCAGCGTCATTAGCGATCGATCAACTCAGTCAGCACGTTAGTCGCAAATCAGTCAGCACGTTAGTCGGAAACTAAGCCTGTTTTGAGCACGTGGTGGCACCTCTTGGCGAAATTTAACTCTACTGAGGCGTAATTCCAAACCGCGGAATATGAAGGTAGGCGCTTCGTGTCTCCGTAACACTTCTCAGCCTTGCACTTCACCACACTATTAAAGACAATAGTATTTCTTGCGTCTCTCAATCATATAGTGGTTTTACGACCTAAACTCCACATATCAATCAATCGACCGATAGTTTTTCTTGGGTGCCTTCGACACGAAAGTTTTGATCTGTCTGTCTGTCTGTCTGTCTGTCTGTCTGTCTGTCTGTCTGTCTGTCTGTCTGTCTGTCTGTCTGTCTGTCTGTCTGTCTGTCTGTCTGTCTGTCTGTCCACCTTCAACGGTACCTTCAAAGGTACCAGACGATACCCCAAACGGCCTACCCCATATGCAGTGCGCACCAAGATTCAGCTCAAGGTTCAGCGTTCATACTTGTGCAATTCTTAACTAAAATCCAATTATTGAGCATATCTGAGGCACCGTAACAACACGTCAATATTCTGTATGTGTGTCTTTTACTAGAAAGGGCATACATAAGTGATTCTAAGGACCGTAGCGTTTATCGCGCTGCGCTGACCATGCAACACTTGCACGAAAGGGCGAGTGTTTCCAACGCTTCGCTAAGCCGACACGGTGGTGCCACCTACCCGTTGCCTTGCCTTCTACACCTTATCACCTCCGAAACGGGCGCACACGCCGCGCGCTTCGTTTTCCAAGATAACTGCCAGATAGCGCTCATGTCTCACGTGTGACGTGATTTGATGCGCTCGTTCGCCTCCACTGCATGCTCGAGGCACTCTAACGCAGCGCCTCCAGAATACCATTCACCGATTTTCTTGTTCAGAACATCAAATAAACGTTTTGTTCACTCTCTCTGGATCGTCTTGCGTCAGGAGATACGGGGCCAATTTTTACCCTATACACAGTATTCTGGCCGGTTTCATTCCTCAAGGAGCATACCCATGCTCGTATCATTCCACGTGGGAATTCCCCAAACTACCCGGCCTACCCGTATAGTTTCCCAATATTAGAAAACTCTAGCGCTGCGGTCTTTTATCAAGCGCGGGAATGATAGGTATCACATCAATTTCGCTATTCTTCGCGCTTGTGGCTTTGTTTATCCTAGTGTTTTGGCGTTTGTGTCGCACCAAAAAAATCGATTATTGTTAATTCCGTGAGCCGCTTTGAATTGGTGAGTCTAAAACGATTAAGGTGGTCAAGTGGAGCTGCTTGACATTTGCTGACCTTTGTGTGGCGACAAAGCGACTTCAGGCTACATGAAGTCAAAGGGAGCCGAAAGAAAGGAGTTTTGATAAGTCCTTGAACTACCCATCATTCCCATGCTGGCTAAAGTGCCACAACCATTAGCGCCAGAGCTCCTTCTAATGCATTTAAAGGGAGCTCTATCGGTCTACCCGGAATACCCAATCCCTCGACGTCCCAGTCAGAAGCCGCTTCTTCTAGCCCACCAGTAATACGTTTGGCAGGCTAGTTGGTTCATTCTTGCTAGATTTTCTTAAACTGCGCGAAATGACCAGCACACGAGTAAGAAAACACAGAGTACAACACGAGCGCAGTTTTTCTTTGTTTTGAATCTGGACACATGATAAAATCTATTAGTCTGCCACATTCTGACAAAAATAATAAATTGATGAGTAATAATGTGGCAGATGATACAGCACTCGCCTTATTTTGTGTGTTTTCTTTCTCGTGCCCTGCTCACTTCACGAACTTCAAGAACGCTTTCCCGCGCAGCCCCGGAGGACGACTAGTGCAATTGATCAAGTCAGCCGAATGGCAGCAGCAAATAGGGCCCTGGACTTGGGGCTCTAGCTTTTGGGGTAAGCAAAACAAGAAATGAGAATTTTTTTTCTTTTTCTTCATCAACTACTACTACTACAATTTCTACTACTATAGACCCCTTGCCAAAACTACGGCAACACTGGACGGCGGCGTCCATGGTAAAAGGAAGAAAAGACAACAAAAAGCGTGCGTCTGCTGGGCTCCGTTCTTGTCTATCCCGCCTTCGTTATGGCAGCAGCGTCCCACGCGTTTCTACGCTAAAGTTGTAGCTGCGGTCGCAGGAGCGCTCTCTCGTCGACATGCTTCGGTAAAACTCAACTAGCCTGTCTTCATTTAGGGCAGAGGGCAAAAAAAGATCACTTTCTCACCCGGTCGTGGCGAAAACAATCGCGTGGTACGCCGCTGCCATAACGAAGGCGGGATAGACAAGAACGGAGCCCAGCAGACGCACGCTTTTTGTTGTCTTTTCTTCCTTTTACCATGGACGCCGCCGTCCAGTGTTGCCGTAGTTTTGGCAAGGGGTCTATAGTAAATACTACGACTACTACTGGGTCATTCCATGACAAATCATCTAGCGTTTTTTCGACCATCACGAATATGGCGGAAAAAAATTTCTGCGTGTTTCTCAAAGTTGAAACTCGCCCTGGTCGTTCATTTCCATTACCAAAAAAGTTTTCTTTCCATTTATGAGTCTGTAGTTTGGCGTCGATTGAGTTAGAGGGCGTCAAAGAACAATTTTTAGAAGATGTTTTTAGAATGCACTGAATATAAAGATATTTGCGGCAAGGTAATGAAGTGATGTAACTGTAAAAATAATGACTTACTTATCTATATCAATTCTTCGAGGACTTTTTGCACGGGCCATATTGAATAAAGTTGCCGAATTTGGTATTTTTTTCCTGTGAACATGGCAAGCTCCAAGGACCCAAACAAAATATGTGCTGATGGTTTGTTTAACATGCTACAAATTAAAAATAATTTAGGCACTGAATTTATAGCAGATAGTCTGAAAAATTGCAAATTTCACTTTTTAGGGAAAGCTCTGTATTCAGCGTCAAAAAACTCGCCTTGGTGGTGAGACTAAAAATATGCACAATACCTAATTTGAAAGATTTATGTATTAGCTAAAAATAATGAAGGTACCATAAGGTATCATTTTTAAAACTTAAGAAATATTTCAATTATATATTTCATGTCAAGCCGTGAGTCTGAGCCTGAGTGGGTCAAAATTAGTAATATATTGATGAGTCTCAGTCCGAGTGAGTCTGGTTGAGGAAAACTAAAACTTTGGCGAGACTGAACCTGAGTAAGCCCTCAGATCAAAATATATTTCTTGCATGAGTCTGAGAGCACTGCAATTTATTTCAGACACATGCTAACGGGAAATATATACTATATGAGATAGTTGCGATATGCACAATTACAACTTCAGACTCTGCACATTGACGGTTACACACTTATCTGGCGTCGTTAGCGATCGATCAACTGCATGTTTGTCGGGCAACTGATGCTGTTTAGAGCCCGTGGCGTCACCTCTTAGCGAGCAGTAATGCTACTGAGAAGCAAATCAAAACCGCTGAATATGAACGAACTTAACTTCGTGGCTCTGCATTTAAGGTCCACATGAAGGTATACATTTCCTGCCCCATAACACTCCCCAACTTAGCACTTCCCCGCACTTGTTACCCTATACACAGTATCGTGACTCATTTCATTCCTGTGGAGTTTCCTAGCTCGTACGCGGGAATGCTCCAAACCATCTGACCTATCTAGAATACTCAATCCCTCACCTTCCTAGTGGGAAGCCGCGCTTCGCAGCACCAGGCTGAAAGACCAGCGAAAACTGTTTGACCGGGGCCATTCGGATAACAGTGCTACAGTAAATGTGGCCCTGGACTGAGGCCATCACCACCCCCGAAAAAACAAACGACACGAAAAATAAAGCTTACAACAACAAGACAACAAATGATGACGACAACAACAACAACTACTACTACATCGACGACTACTGTATACTATCACTGCGACCACTACCTCTACTACTACTACTGCTGCTGCTACCACTACTACTCATACCGCAGCTGCTGCTGCCACTACTACTACTACTACTACTACTACTACTACTACTCAAGGGTTGCTTGAACACACAAGAAATTTACACCGTATCAGGAAGTGCCACTCGCGCAACGTCAGACTTCAGACATTCTACGACAGAGCTTTTTAGATGCGTCGAGCTCAATCCGGTGTGCGGCGTAACCACTCTTACTGCGCATGCACGTCCCCTCTCCCCTTCTCGCCTCGCAACGCTGACGCAGGCAGCATCTGCTAGCCTACGCTCACTCCCCATCTCTCTTCTCTAGTAATGCCTCCCCGCCGCGTTTATACTCTCATTGCGCGTGCGCAATGGGGGTGTAAACTGGGAGGACACGTTTTACCGTGCTATACCGATTCCCATGAAACACAAATCAACTCTTTTTTTGCCATTTTGGACAGAATGTTTTATCCACGTCTCAAAGCATAGGAGAAATGGATGCCGAGGCAACGCCATTCAGTTCTGTAGGTTAATGTTGCAGCTCCATTGCCCTGCGTATCCATTTCTCTAACCAAGAAAGCTTGTGAACAGCGTTAACCCGTATTGTGAACCCCATCGGGGACGCTGTCACGATAATTTCAACTCACCAGAAAGGTCCAAACTTCTTCTGTCTATAGGACACGCGAGGCAGGTCGATGACGTCACTGTTCCTGCTCCCTCATTTCGCGTTTCCCGCAATAAGCAACGATTTCTAGTTGGCATCGGAGGGTTGCTTCTCAAGCAGCATCGATTTGCCATACTTATGCGGTGAGCATGCTGCACAGTGCCTATAGAATGCATTTCCTCTGTTGGGATTCTCCGTACTGCAATCGAGCTTGCATGCACAGTCCAATCGAAACCATCCACCCGGCGTGCTGCACGTCCGCTGCACCTCTTCGAGAGGACGATGCTCGACATCCCGACTTACCTCTCGCGGCACTTCTGAGAAAGTTCAACTAGTTCGATCTCCTTACTCAAAGGGGACTCTCTTGAACTTGTTTGTCTTCAGTGGGCTTGGAGTGGTTTCTATATAGCGCTGTTCTTCGCCAGTAATTTATGTGACCACATTTTCGTGCAGTTGCGGCATAGTATATACCTAAGATAATACGTGTCGAATACGTGATTTCTTGCTAACTTTGTTAGGGTAACATTTCATGAATTTTAGCCAATTAAAACATGGAGGACACTTGAGCTTCAATATCAAGAGTAGAACGCGTGATAGCGTATTCGGGACCAGAGCGCATCGCCGGGTCCGATGCTAACCTACCTTCGGTTATCGGTACATGCCTAAACCATCCCGTAAGGATGCCCCGCCGCGGTGGTCTAGTGGCTAAGCTACTCGGCTGCTGACCAGCCGGTCGCGGGATCGAATCCCGGCTGCGGCGGCTGCATTTCCGATGGAGGCGGAAATCTTGTAGGCTCGTGTGCTCATATTTGGGTGCGTGTTAAAGAACCCAAGGTGGTCAACATTTCCGGAGCCCTCCACTATGGCATCTCGCATAATCATATGGTGGTTTTGGGACATTAAACCTTACATATCAATCAATCAATCATCCCGTAAGGAAACGAGCGACTGTGCGTGCAACATTGGGCGCTTCAATACTCAAAAAAAAAGATCGGATAAAACGGTGTCTTTTTGTCCCACAATAACCATCATCCGGTTTGCTTGTACCCCCTTTCTTGAAAACTCGGCACTGGCCACTTTCCTGGTCAAGAATCCTACGTCACGCTGATAACTCGCACGTCGTTCGTGACCAGTAAGCGCCGGGCACGCGGCGATAATGCAAAGAAAGGAACACAATATAGATTATTGATTATTCTTGTGGGACAAAAAAAACGCCCTTCTTAATCGATCTTTTTTTTTTACAGTGGAGCTATCTCAGCATGCTTACTGCGAGTACAGTTAAGTGCCCAATACAGACATTTCTTCCTTTCGCGAATCAGCGTAGCGTCCAATGCTTCCACAACGCAACACGTGATCCCAAGCAACTGCCTACTTTGTTGATGCTTTTGAAGCTGATGATGATTATATATGTTTGAATGTTTTATTGTGGCACGCCTTTCACTCGCATGTTTTGACGCCTGTCGCAATTCTACGCTTCTGCCACGTAATCTTACGGCGCTAAGGTGACTTCTACTGCACGACGTTTATATATCAGGGTTTTTTAAAAGCGAAGCTCCCTTGGGTGTGAACCGTTCTCTCGTAGTTGTATGTTGTAGTAGTCATTTCCAGTTAGATTTAGGAATTGCTCACTAAATGGCGTTGTGTGTATACGTTCTTGGAAACAATATCACTACATGGCGTTAGTGGTTTTCGTATAAAAAGAAATTCACATCATATCCACGGAGTGAATGATGATGAGCGAGGCGAAGCGTCCGTCCGTCTGATATAGGAACAAACAGACAGACAGATGGACGGACGGACGGAAGCACGGACGGATGGATGGATGGACACTTCACCTAACTAGTCTTATATCAATAACATAAATCCCACATATCAATCAATCGTCAACTCATCATCACTCACTCCGTGGATATGCTGTAATTTTTTTTTCAAGGTTGAAGCCATACCGTGGCTCTGTCATAAGACGTGCACCTGTTTGCCACGATGACGGCCTGAGTTGGATGCTCACTCACCCCGAATGTTCTTATCATTTAGTTGACATGAGCGACACGCTGTTTCAACACTTGTCTTCGCTCTGCAAGTCCTACGCGTGCGCGCTATTTTTTTTTTTTTAATCCAGGGTGCTTCAGACAAGTCGTAGGCAGGTGGCCAGAGAACTGTTGGAAGCGTTTTGCATCAACAAAAATGGTGTCCAGTGTGTTAGCGTGCCGTCTTTTAATTTTCATCGCATCGAATTGCGCTTTTTATACAAGGTTTGATAACTGATTGTAGCGTCATTATTCTGTGAGCGTGATTGATCCCCAATGTGACTCACGCATGCACTTCAAGCTACATAGGATGCAAATGTCTTTCCAATAAATCAGTTGTTAGTTGGTCCCAGTCCTGTCGTTTCTTGTCCTCGTTTCTTCGTGCCTCCTATATGTAAATGGGCACAATGACGAGAAGGGAGGACATGTGTTGTCTTTTCCCTTCTAGTGTTGTGTCACTCCGCGATAAAAAGAAAGGAAAATTCGGCAGATCCCACGTACTTGGGAATCGACGTTATGCGAAGCACGCGAAGGGAAAGTGAACGTGTTGCAATGTTTTTTTATTGAGCGACACGTCATGATATGATGCTAAATATATGTGCAAATGTTGCACGCACAGACATATGTTGAAGAGTTACAGATGTTTATATATTCAGTTGCTTGCACTTGCGAAACAATGCCAACTGCAACATGCGTATTAGCAACACCAGAAGCTGATATGAAGCGCAGATGTTTGCGATGATGCTAGCCCTGAACACTGCTACATAAATTAACTTCAGCGCATGGCAACTAAGCACAATTGGCGTTAACCCGACGTGACGGCTGTATCAGAGGAGTAAATATGTAATATTTACAAAATTAGGTAGGCAGCACAGTAACCACTATTGCCATTTCACGAAGATTAGCGTCTATTTGAAAAGACGTTCCGAGACATGGCGTTGCTCTGTGGTAAAATGCTTCAGAGACACGCAGAATGCTTGCAAGGGTTCGATTTCAGCTGGGACCCTGACATTTATTCTTTGCATTTGTCGGGTTGACGCTACCGTTGTCGGGTATTTCCTAACGCTCACACGTTAAAATTACCCACGTGTGTTCTAGTCGTTCCTGGGTAGATATTAGAGAGTTTTAGTACTGCGTACGCTGCGTACGTAAGGACGCCACGTTCTGCGTAGTGCGCATGCGCAGACCGCAACGCGCACGTATCGCATTAGGTACGCAGCCGCTACGTACGCTCGCATGAGATGCGTGCCTGCGTACGTATGAGTTGATCGCGCCGCTCTCGAACAAGCTCGCGACAGCGCGAGACTTCGTTTTGCAAAATGGCGGCATCGAAGGCAAGCACCGACCGGCTCTGCCGCTTAAAATATGGCCATAATCTGGCTATAACACTTGGATTGGCTCACATTGGCTGTCAACAACACGTGCTTCTATTTTGATCTACCAGATGACGCAACACGCTTCACGCTCGTTACGTACGCGGGTACTAAAGCGTACTAAAAGCCGATTAGTGGCAAACGACGCCACGTGACGCAAGGCGCTTGCGTGATGCGTACGTAGCACCATTCCGCAGTACTAAAACTCTCTATTATAAGTGTAAATCACTGGTGGCACATCCCGTATACCAGAGGCACATAACCGCCCGTGGGTATGTACAACTGTCTGGTTGGAAGTGTATGACGACGTACGTGACGGTATTGTGACATTATTCATGTCTTGTCTTTACCATCGCGTCATATTCGTCAAACCCTTTCACCCTCGCATGCTAATTTTGGCTGACGCCAAGTTTAGGGGGTCCACGAGAGCACCCAAACATAACCGGATAGATAGATAGATAGATAGATAGATAGATAGATAGATAGATAGATAGATAGATAGATAGATAGATATAGATAGATATTAGATAGATAGATAGATAGATAGAGATAGATAGATAGATAGATAGATAGATAGATAGATAGATAGATAGATAGATAGATAGATAGATAGATAGATAGATAGATAGATAGATAGATAGATAGATAGATAGATAGATAGATAGATAGATACGCTCAAAGTCGCCGAAGTTCACTAAGAAATACATCGCATTCAAAACACGCTCACTGAAGCACGGAAGTTTCACAGTCGTTTTGCGATTACGCAGCAAACTGGAAATTTTCTTCTGGTTAACCTCCCTGCCTTACACTTCACCTTTGTCTCTCACTATTTCTTTGCGTTAAATATTGCAATAGTATGGAGAGTTGGGCGAGTTAGTTTGAGGACATTCTTGGAAACATTCGGCGCGCACACAGTGGACGGAAAAACGGGAGGCGACCAGAAAAACAAGCGCTTGTTTGTTTTCTCACCTGCCGTTTTCCCGTCCACTGTGTGCGTTCAGAAATGTTTCCAAGAATGTCCTTAAATGTTGCCTTTAACGAAAAAAGAAAACGCAGTACCATGAACAAGTAATAGAAATAAGGTTGGAATCTTTCCTATCTCTTCTTTACTTGCGTCATTTTCTGTCATTCGCTGTCCCTGCGCCTCGCTCTCTCCTTCCTCTCTCTATCTCCATACCTTTAATCCAATCCTTTTAATCCCTCCTTACCCCCATCCCTCGTTAGCTACTATTGAGGTGTCGCACTCTGATACAGACAGTTACGGGGCTCACTTTTTCCTTCTTTTCTTTTTATGAATCACATAAGTAAGGTCGGATAAAAAAAAGAGCTTGGCTTAGGTAACACGATTTGAAATTACGGTGAATCGGAAGCTTATACTGTAGAGTACCGTAGAAAATAAAATGGCGTATTGAAGTAAGGAAGCTCGTAGGCATGAAATAGAATCGATTTGCGTAAGAGAGGAGCAATTCGGGATCACTGGGTGTGACCTTCACAGTCAGCATAAAAAAAAGTGGGCCGTAGATGATAAAGATTACTACGCTTCCCTAATGTGCCTCGCAGGAATCATGTCATTGGCAGAAAACAACCTTGTAATAAGGTGTTGCTTCCATGCATACGGCATCGGCGAGAAGCTTTGGCGTCCTGTCTACTTCATTGTTCTTTCTAACATTTAGCCGTACATCCACTAGCCCGAATGTTAGTCTTGCTGTTGCGACACCTTCGGACGTTAAGGCCACATAAAGACGACAGCCATCAATATCGCCAGCGTCCAGCTAAGGCCGTGCTCTTTAGAATTAGGTGTCCAGTGTCACTGAGGAAAGAACTGAAAATGAGTTCAAGCCCCTAGCGATAACGTCGTCTTTTCTGAGTAAATGCTACCCTGTCATTATTTGCATGCATTTTGCATTGTTTTCGCGCAACACTGCCATCGAATATTATCTGCACTTTCCCACGTTAACATGCTACGCTTAGGCTGCTCTCGCCGAGCGGTTCTCAGCGACGTCTCTTACCACTAGTTCCCGCTCTGCAAACAGAAAGCTCGTTCTATTTCGCCAGCCGAAAAACAACAGAGGCCACGTGTACCAAATCTTGAGTGTGCCACTGCTTGCCTCGCAATCTGCGCACTTGGTCCTGGGAGAGAAACATGGCGGAAAATCGAAGAGATGGGCTGAGCCATAGTAACGCGGGTGCGAGAAGAAAGACAGCAGAAATAGTCAGACAACTGTAGAAGGCAGCAACATCCACGCGACTACTTCTCGCAAAAGGGCGCCCACCCTGATGTCTCGAGTCATTAATCCCGGTGACCTGCCACGTTAACAATGAAAGGAGCGTGGAACTTCCTTCATCTACTGGACGCGTTATGCGCTGCCCTGGCCAGATGGAATTTCACGCGAAGAATAGTGGACCCTGAATGGACGAACACACTTTTTTCTCTTCCCCCTTTGTTCCTCGTGTGCGCAATGTTTTCGTTTTCAGTTCACTACTCTCCTGCAAAAGCTGCACGGGCTAGTCAGCAATGAGCCGAACAGGTCTCGACCACTTTATGATTTCAGTGATGGAAGTGATTTCAATTAGCCATTTACGTGCCTTATTTCTTCGTATGAATAACTCTACAACGTACTAGAGTGTACAGCCTAACAGCGCTACGGACAGGAGCAAGCGTCCAAGGTCTAACGAAAGCGTCAGACCTTGTTGTCGCTGCTGTCGTCATGATCGACGTCGTTGTTCTAGTTGTTCAGCAGTGATCTATACGTATAGAGAAAGTATCATAATTTTCAAGAGCAGTGGATTGCGTTACTTTGGGTGCAGTTGTCCACATATGCTACCTGACGTTAGCTGCAAGCTTCCGTTCATACCTGAATTATCACACAACGACCCCGCATATTGTATGACTATGTTACATGGCATTACAACATCGGTCTTTGCACATTTATCTAAGATAGAGCAGCGAAAGCACCTGATTGATAGATATAGATATGTGATGCTTTACGTCCAAAAACCACCATATGATTCTGAAAGACGCCGTAGTAGATGATGACGACGACGATGATGATGATGATGATGATTTTAGTGGCGCAAGGGCAACTGAGGCTAAAGAGCACCAAACACAAGGTTTTTGGTCGGTTTGATAATAGAAAAAAAATCTACTTAGGGTGGCGAGAATAAAAGCGTGGTGCATAGGGCTTAAACTTAAGTGTAATGACTATGAGTTTAAAACGGGCTAAACCTATGGGTTTTACAAAGTCCCGCCGTATCGGCAGCGGTCCTTGTTAGGACAAGGAGTGCATGCTGCGTGACATTTAGTAAAGAAGTCTCAGTGGTTCCCTCAGGGTTGAGAGAGGGCTGAGATTAAAGAGAATATGTAATCGAATGAAGGAAGCCAACATCAGCTAAGAACTTTAAAACTACTTTTGTGGGAAACATGGCAGTTTCGACCACCTGGGGTTCTCTAACGTGCACACAAATCTGAGCACACGGGCCTACAACATTTACGCCTCTATCAGAAATGCAGCCGCCGCAACTTGGATGCGAACCCGCGACCTGCGGGTCAGCAGCCGAGTACCTTAGCCCCTAGACCACCGCGGCAGGGTAGCGGAAGCACCAGGCTGGACGCTATAGAGAAGTGCGATTCCGTCTGCGCAAATATTTTCCCAGTGCTTTGATTCGACACGACTTCCATGTGCGCTGTGCATCATATCAGACAGCAACGCTAGGCTGAGAGGGTCAGTACCAGCCTTTTTTTTTTTTATTTACACATACTGCAGTCTCATGTTCGAGACATTACGGGAGCGGTTACAGGAAACGCACAAAAGAAACAGCAAAGAGTATTAACATCAAATTGCATTATTAGGCACTTGATTCACAAACTGTGCATACATGTTTACTCGTCTCAAAGAATGGTCAAGGTTATTCCAGGTGTCAACTGTTCACGGGAAAAAGAAATAGCTATAACCACCAATAAAATATGTGAATACCACAAAGTTCAACGGATCATATCAACGGGTCATAAGGGTCAAAGAAATGGCTGGTGAAAGAAATTAGTGTAGCTATGCAGACATATTTGCGAACAATGTTATGTAACATGATAAGCCGCGCCTGCTGCAGACCAGGAGTCTCCATTTTAGCTATACGGTGCGAGAAAGCTTGCCGCCTTATCACTGCTCCCTCTGTGGTGGTATGTGAAGGTTGCAATGTAGTGTACATCTCATATGAAGAGTTTTAACGGAGCATCAGCTCCTAGTTGAGCCTTTCTTATCCGGGATCCGTGGTAACGCTTGTGGCCATCGTCAACGGATATGCGCCATAGACAATGTAAAACTTGCACAACTCATGGCCTCCACTAAAAATGAGGGCAAAGGTCAACCCAACAAATGACGAGCGCGTTACCATAGCCACCCCGCTGTCACGTGGTATACTTTATTCTTATAAAAGGTGCAGGCTAAACTATTACTTCAAAGCTCAAGAAAGAGTACTTAATTAAGAGCAGTGATAAAACAGATCAGGACACCTTAACTGAAGTCATCTTTGTAAAACTGTGTATAGCAGTGGTATAGTCAAGTTGCAATTAAAGTACACTAAATCCTAGAGCTTTAACAAAGAGCAGTGATACAACATATCTGAAGGACTTGCGAGACCTAAAAATGCGTTAGCCTGGCGAAGGGAATGCCACCAGCTCTTTGCTGTTTCATTGGTGTCCCCAAAGTGCGGCTGGTTGAATTCTTTTCTGTTTCTCGTCACAATAATGAGCCTCTCGTGACCTGGCCTATAATTCAAGACTTAGTTTTTAGCAGGAAAAATATCGCACGCATCGAACTGACTGGCGAGCCATCTGTTTTGAAGAGTCACGCAACTCTAGCAAGAAAGATTGGCCAGAACACGCTCGCATGCAAGCACACACGCACACACACAACAGTATGCTGAACGTGTAATCCTAACCGCGTCTACATTAAATGACTCTTCTATTAATCAATAAAGTTGTTTACCTACCTACCTGCATCTGTAATATGACAGCTATACTATTCCTTGCACAACACGTCTGAACAACACGCCTGAACCAATGCGCAAAAAATAAACTTATGCATACATAACCGACCAGCCCTGTGTGGAATTTTCATTGATTACATCACATCAAATTTGCGATGACACTGAAAGCAAGTGAAAATTATGCAATATCAAACATAACCTTTGAATTAGATGCGGAGTGACAATAAGCGTGAATTTTTGTCTTATATACTTCCCATGGCGTTGTGTCAGTAGAGAGATCCCATGACTCTGAGGGCCCATTTGTATAATTATTAAGGCGAAAGCATTCGGAGTGTACGTAAATAATTCTTGGAAACAGCTCTGACTGAAAAAAAAAGAAATTCTATGCGCACGTACCTGACGCCTTCTCTCGAGTATACTCCGCGGGGTGAAGGTATTCTTGCGCACAAACTTGCAGGTCGCGCATTTACGTCAAACCAGACGCAGTCACTACGGCATTGGCTGTTTCTGATAGCGTTATAGTCGGCGGTGGCAATAGCAGCGACAGAGCGTGCCCGTCATTATGGCTTACGCGTGAACAGCCGCACAAGTTTGACACTGTGGAAAAAGCGCTTGTCGGTGCTATAGTGCGTCTATGACAGCACGTGTGAGCAGGATGACGAAGACAAGAAAGTCCCGTCTTTCACTGTTGCAAGAGTGTTACACCTGCCTTTTTTTTTTCTTCGCTGCCTTCAAATAACTCAACTTCATCACACTCACAATCATCACAGTAAAAAATACGCGGACGTTTAAGGATCGTCCCACCACCATCTGCTGTTTATATTACGATTTATTTCGAACGTATACGTCTGCGTAA
Source organism: Rhipicephalus microplus (assembly GCF_013339725.1). Classification (NCBI taxonomy): domain Eukaryota; kingdom Metazoa; phylum Arthropoda; class Arachnida; order Ixodida; family Ixodidae; genus Rhipicephalus; species Rhipicephalus microplus. The sequence goes on along the minus strand of NC_051165.1, from coordinate 184,519,535 downwards.
CAGTTTGCTCATTCATCAGTTTGATCAGTGGTTCACTCGAAAAACGCACTGACGTATTCTCCTACTGTATCATGCTTAGCCAGCAGGTGCGAAAGGCGGGCAGTTTACCGAACCCCTATAAGAAGTGTACTGGAACAACTCGGCCACGTAAAGAGCCACGGGCGATGGCAATTAAGGCCACGCACTGGTTCCGTGTGCCACCGTGTGTGTATAGCAGGCAAGGTCTCTCTCACTGCTCCACCAAATCGATCCGCCGTTGCCCTCGATGCACCAGGCCGTTCGAAAACACCTCCTTCGGGAAACACCGAGAGGCGCCAGAATGTCTTCCTTGTGCCAACAGTCTTTGTGCGCTCGCTTTTTTCTATTGTCTCGCCAGCTTCGCCATCGCGTCGCCACTTATTAAAGATCTTTGCCGTACATTGTGTGCGCATACGCCCAAGACGAGCTGCACGAGAGAGGATGAAAAGGAGTGCAAGAGACGGCGCCCGCCAAGTTTCTTAGCGTAAATCACTTGCACCGTTGTTTGTTGCAGCTCGATTGTGCCATTGTAAGGTATATTGACTGACTCGGATCGTGCCACGCACAAAATGAAAGGATGGTTCGTTTGTGGACCATGAATGGTTCCGGTCGCTCCACTCCTATAGAAAGGCAGCAGGAGCAAAATGGAGGATCTCTATATGTATAGGAGAGAAGAGATCGGGAGCTTGTTATCGCACTTTCGTCGACATACAGTCAGGCTTAATTCTTTTCTATCACCACGCTCTGGTTGCGCCTGCGGAGGCTGTCCTGTTACGAGTTCGAGTTCTCTATTCGACAGGTCATAACTGTTCTGTGTTATTATTAATGCGAATCATAAGCGCGAACCATTTCCTCGTGCTGATGTGATGTACGAAATGCCTAAAACTTGAATTACTTTTCTGGGGGCAAAAGCATGCAGTATCTCGATCAGCGGAAAACATAGGTTAATGCTAACTATATATGTGTCTTAAAGACAATATGGAATCCGAAATTAAAAATGGAATTTTTTTTTCGTTGTACAAACTGAAATAATTTTTTGACAGTTCGAGTGATTGAAGCTCCCTTACTTCGCATTTGTGCATCACGTTTCAGAGACTGAAGGGTGAAATGCCGTGGCACAATCAATGTTCTGTTAAATGCTAATTTATTATGAATGCACCCGAAAAATGTGCCACAGTCCTGAAATCGGTTTGAAAATTCGTGCATATTTCCGGAACACTTCACTGCTTATGGCGTCTCTCATAATCATATCGTAATTTTCAAACGTGAAACCCCAACAACCATTACTCAACATTCACGAACTATCGTTGAAAAACAATCTGCCAGCACTTCTTTTGAATAGCTAATATACGCTCATAGCTTTTGTAACCAGCGCTCGCTGATTTTTGCTTCATACGTCAACTAGCAAGTGCTCTGCGTTGAAGGTGAACTCACACTTACGCCACACGGTCAGTGCTGACGTCATATCACACTACTACGTATGATCAGGCTCGTGCAGCAGCTTCTGCTGATGCTGTATTCCATCGAAAACATGAGTCGCCAAACACACGCCTCTAGTACTTCTGGCGGATGCGAGGACTCTCTGTACGGCTCCAGTTTATGCAACTGCCGTACATATCTGTGAAGGAGACGACCATAGAAAGCTCATCTGCAGTTCATAGAGATCCATCATATAGGAACAAAAATCATGCGAAATCATAAATACAGACGAAAACGACGAAGCCCAAACATCTGCCTTTGTGACCCTGTTCTCTTGTGTCTGTTTTTGCGCCGATGCTTTCTTTATTCACAACTCTAAAAAGAGCTAAAAAGACGGATAAATGCGAGACGAGATTTTTTTCTCTCTCTTTATAAATATAAGGTTCCTAAATCTATTCCAGAAGCGTGCCAGCTTGAACGTGTTGGTATAACACTCACAGTAAAAAAAAACAGCGAGAAACAACAACGAGAAAAACCAAAACAGGACGGGCGCTGTCTACCAGCAAGTGCATTTATATTATGAATTACCATAGTGTACGCAGCATGCAAAAGAGAAAACAGAGGATAGAGATATTTTACTAGCACGTGCGCACAGACGTACGAAAATGTTAACTATCGACGCAGTTGTGCGTTCCACGCTATACTATAATCACGGCATGTGCTAATGTGCTAGAATATCTTATCCCCCTCCTCTTGTTTTTGTTATTTTTTTTCCTTCTCAGAATGCGTATATATTGGTACTGCAAGAGTAACACAGTTGTTGGTAGTGAGAGCCAGCCCAGGGCTCCACCAACCCAGGTTCTCTGTGCAAATAATAAATGCGATAATAAGCTGGTGATTTTCGGATTACCGGACGTATTTGTAAATGTAATGAGTGCAGCCTTCACCCCGTGCATTCTATATACAGTCAACAATAAATTCGTTGTTGCGATAAAACTGTATAACCATGCTATACATGCACGACACTGGCATGTAGTAGACAAAAGCGCGTCGAATTGATCGACACCTAATTAAGATGAGGAGAAGAAGAAGCAGAGCACACAATAGAAAATATACTTTCCTTCGGAGCTTCCGACCTGGGCTTCAGCCACGAGAACGTTTTTGATGCAGTTTGCAAGTACCTTAATGAAAGTAAAAGAATTAAACGTTTAATTGTGTGATTATTATTTCTGCAGAAATATTCCAACATAAACAGGAGCTTTGTTTAACCACGCTAAGTCCTATTTAAGGTAATGAATGCATTGTCTGATCTGAACGAGTGACAAACAATTATTGCACTCCTTTCATTCTAACTAGGGCGCCTTTTTTCTTTTTTTTTTCCTGTGGTGGTTGGTTTCGATATTCAATATTAAAAAAAAAGTCTCACTGAATTAAGTCATCGATTCTTGGCCGATCCCCCTGAGTGGGTACAAGCCATGGCTGTAGAATCATCATCATCATCATCATCAATTATCAGAGTTGCTTGTTGGGCAAGTTGGTACATACTTAGTAAACTACGAAAGCCACAAAATGTCGAAATCGGAAAAAGCAGACCCACGTCTCTGCTCCCCGTCTCTGTTTCTACTGCTCTGCTTTTTCCGATGTCGACGTTTTGTGGCTTTTGTAGTTTTGCATAATTAGCAGTAGCCGTGGTGTTTTCAAACGTCCATTCACTGCGCCACACACGAACGGCGGGATGTCACAGAGATTAAAATTCTGTACTGCTATACCACTTATAAAATTAGACCCCTGTCTCATTCACCACATCCCAGAAAAGGCTGGTCTAAAATGTAGTCATCAATCAAGAACGTAATTGTGCGTAAGGTTCATTTCTGCTTTATAATTTTGTAGAGGCAAAATTAACGACCCAGCCTCCCCAAGTGCTTTACTAAATAAAAAAGCAAGAGAGAAACGATTTTGCTCACATTTCCTGAAAACGAGAAATCAAATAAGCTGCGGGACGTTGAGCAGTGCTGGAGCAGGTGTAGAAGGAGCGTAATCACCGACTATGTCGCAGAAGCCAGGCAAAATAAAAGAAGGGACCATATTTATTGCTGGCGATTATTACTATATAAGAGGGTCAGATATGTCATTAGTTCGGTGGATAGGACGCAGCTTGCCACATGTATGGGCGCGAGACTGGTGACATATCGCAAGAGAAAAGCCGCTTTACGGTCAGCAATCAAAAAATAAACATAATAACCGTGTGGCACTGTTTCCAAACAATCTGTAAGGTGATATCAGCAAGAAAGAAAAGGAGGAAAAACCATACACTTGACCGCGTCACGTGCGTGTAACAGAAGAAGAAGACGAGGCCTCGGGAAGGTTTGTAAGCTAATGAGCTGTTTTAAAAACTATCTATTGCTAAACATTTTGAGATTATAAACAAACTCATTTCTATAACAACGCATCGTCTATTTCATGGCTGATCGCCCATGGTGGGTTGCGCCAGTTTAACAAGGGTCAACCAACCAACCAATGATCTGGACAGCATGCAGGAAGACCTGCCGACTTCGTGCGATCTGTCGCCGCTGTACGAACCCAGTGAGCACATGACGCCGTTCTGCAGCGCACACGACGGTGCCAGCGCAGCGTCGAGAAAGCGGAGCACTTCGGTTTGCAGGCATTCGACGGCGGTGCCCATTCGGCACAGCCCGTCGGGCTCGGCCGCCCACTTGGACAGCTCCCCACCTTTGCCCGAAAGCTCTTCCCCTCTGCCAAGTGCGTCTTCGGTGATGGCTGCCCCCTTGTCGACGATGCCCGTGCGAAAGCCGCTCATCGGCGACAGTAGCTGCCTATCGTACGACTTCGCGTGCAGCTGCTCTATACCGGAGAGCCGAGCGACCAACAAGGCGCCTCCACAGCCCGCTGCTCCCTCTGGGTGAGCTCCGTAGACTCAGTTGTGCGCCATAGCAATTTGTAATAATCTTAAGGTTCGTCGGATGCTGGCTACTAAATGATCATTAACAGGATGAATAGCAGTGACGTACTCAGATGTGGCGTATTTGCGGCTACAGATGACGCTCGCGCTGTTCCACGCGCGACGCTCCGTCGTTATAGACGTGCGAGTTGAGCACTGTAGGTGCTTCTTCTCGATGACATTTCATCACTTGAGGCAGCACTCACTGGCCGGCGCCGAAATGCACGAGCGGCTGCGATGATGCCGCTTATTTCGAACGGCACTCAGCCGTATTGTGAGACGATGAGAAATATTGGCCCAGTACCCGCAGCAACGATGAAATTCACCCGCTGCCTGAGTAAGGGACTTTAGACAATGCGGCTAGTGCGCGCCGCCGTAGCCAACGACGCGGTTCAAACATTCAACGCAATGTCCCTCAAGCGTCTGCGCACGTGCGAGCTGCGGCCGCGCTGGCCACATCATTGCCGCATCGCGAGGTCACGCCCTACGAGATTACCCCTAAGTGTGGAACAGACTGTAGATGTTCGGGTCGCAGCAAAAACCCAAGAGCTCACCTTCAGCACCGACAGAGGGCCACCTAGCCGCTTCGCGAACATATCACTCTTACTACTACTGCTATATACCGAATTAGTTTACCGGTAGGTGAAACAGACGCTTACAAGCATGAAAAGTTGTATTTGTTGCAACCAGCTTCACGACGCAGATGCCCTAGGACATGATACAGCGACGTATACAATGTAATAGAATGTTGTGATTGCTGGTTATGCCGACTGGTACATCGTTACTTGCACAAACGTGCGTAGACTTGTGTTCGTCGCCCTGCCCTCTTTTTTAATGCCAATGAATGGGGACGGCTTTGCACCTCCCTCTCGCCCCCTACCCTGCCCTTCTTCCATGCGTACGTCCACGGTTACTTGAAAGACGCGCCCACGCTGTTAGAACGAGAAGAGACGACAAGGTTTTGCTGCATAATAGTGAATTCCAACTTTCCAATCTAGATGGGCTGTAGATTGCTTTTGTTACAAAACACCTGTCGATTTTCTTTTTCATTTATCTGTGCCCAGGTTTGGGCTTTCGTCTTCTCTTTCAGACGCCTTTACATTAGGATCTCTGTGTTTGTTGCTCGTTCTCAGATATCATGGTTGCGATATTGATACGTCATCTGTTCGTTCCTGCACATGCAGTGAGTGAAATGTTCTGCGCAAGTCTCCCAAGAGCGTTTGTATTGCAAATGCTTCAGAAAATGAACTTGGTTGAGAATGGCGGCTTTTTTTTTCGTCTCTGTTTTTGTTCTTCTCGTTTCTTACCACGCAACACGTCAGCGTATACAGCGACTCCCGATCCGTGACAGCTGGAAGAGTAAGCGTGATAATAAGTTGTAATCTCCACCACGGGCTAGCTCTTTTAGTCCACTTGTGACGATCACAGCAATACTTATCTGTTTTGCAGGGAACATGTGTTGTTTACTTTTACATGCAATTAATGTTCGAATCGGTATCGAAATTGCATATAGCATCAGTAAAACATCGTTCCTCTTACATTGATCCTATTTGTCTGTAGGAGCATCTTTGATCTTTACGCATGTTCAGCTCATACCGTAGACGGTTACACCAATCTTGCAACAAAAAGCACTACAGCATTAACAGCGGTCAAGATAGCCCGTGGAGGCCCCCCCCCCTCCCTCCCTCCCCAGCTTTTCCTCTCTGTAATCTGGTTGGCGTAGGTGCTCCCTTCATCTGTAATTTAGGCAGCATCTGCCGCAGGACATCATGGTGGTTTTCCTCTCCTCTTGTGTAATACTTGTGCATCGGCGACTCCTCACGACTGAAACTGAATTGAACCATGCATCACTATCTGTATCACGCACGCGCTGTCACATCACTATTGTATCTCTTCTTCGAGTCGGCTTAATATTGGTAGTTAACTAGCTTGACCTATGCGAGTTCTGTTGTTTGCCCTGCACGTGGATACGCTCATTTTATATGTTAGAACACGTTACTTAAGTAATCAATTGCGGAATCATATCTGAACAACTTTTAGGAACATTTTATTACGACTATTTATCTAGTCTTCAAATAGCAGGAAATAATAACAATTGTAGGTGTTTAACGTCCCAAAAACAACCATATGATTATGAAAGATGCCGTAGTGGAGGGCTCCGGAAATTTCGACCACCTGACGTTCTTTAACTGCACTAAATATAAGCACGCGGGCCTCAAGCATTTTTGCTTCCATCGAAAATTCGGCTGCCCGGCCGAAATTCTACCCCGTGAGGGGGTCGGAAAAAACGACCCACTAAAAATGTAAGGTCATGCATGGACATTGAAAAAAAAAAGAGAGAGAGTTTCAAGTTACCCGCACGGTGGTCTAGTGGCTAAGGTACTCGGCTGCTGACCCGCAGGTTGCAGGTTCGAATCGCGGCTGCAGTGGCGCATTTCCGATGGAGGCGGAAATGTAGGCCCGTGTGCTCAGATATGGGTGCAAGTTAAAGAACCCCGGGTGGTCGAAATCTCCAAAGCCCTCCACTACGGCGTCTCTCATAATCATATGGTGGTTTTGGGACGTTAAAGCCCACATATCAAGTGTTACAACGGTGTGTCATTGATTATTTCGCAGCACTAACTCGCACGCCTGCAAGCTGGCGGTATTCATCGGCTGCCTGATCCTGCTGTCCCTCGCATATCGCAGTTTTTAGTGACACGTCAAGGCAACTACGCGTTCTCGCTGACATCCAAGTTCGGTCACGTTCAAGGCGACCAAATATTTGTGCACGGTGGGCAGCCGGTCATTCGCTACCTTGGAATTCCTTTCGCCGTGCCACCGGTGGGCAAATTGCGTTTCCAACCGTCCCAGGTGACCGAGCCTCTAGGTGGTAAGAACTTGTAGTTACAATTCAACCAGTCCGATATGGTGATATCATAAGCGATACAGCGCCAGGTTAGGCGAGAAATAATAGACTGTTGAGTCCTCCTCGCCCTTACGCTCTATAGCCCCGTTTGGCTTTACGTTCCCGCGCAGACCCATTATATTCTGACAATCGCGTTTAGACGACCAGGTTGTAAATATAGCACCAAGACATACACGCTGTGCGGGTGCTATCGCCCCTGCAAAGTTGTTTGCGCCTCGTGGTACACGTGTTTTGCGCATAGGCCGCCTTTCAGGTTTGCGACTACCGATCACTGGGTGGCGTTGTGCTCGCGAGCGTTTATCACCACCACCATCATCACGGTTGTTAAAACGGTAGCACCGGCGGTGGCGCCTGGCGGGAAGCTTGGTAATTGCTGAGGAGAGAGGAGTAAGTTTCTCTGGCGTGGAGCGGTCAACGCGAACGGTTGTCTCTAGCTGTGGGACCCGGTGCGCGGCACCGCGGGTTGCACGCCGGTGCCCTTGTGGTAAGACGGGGTTGGCGAAACCGCCTTGTGTGTGTTCTTGTGTTTGGTAGGTTGTTGAGTGTGGTGTAACTCCGTGTAAAGCTGTTATAGCGTGTTGACCCCAATTGATGTTATAATAATTTGGCTGACTATATCGTTGTTCTAAACGCAGTTAAATGAATGTGTGTTGTTTGGTTTGTTCCGACCGCGTCTACTGTGTCCGTTCACTCCGAGACCGTGGTGCTTTCTCCCATTTTGATACGCCACGCTGGCCTTCCACCAGGCGTCACCACCAGCACTACCGTTATAGCAACCATGATGATGATGATGATGATGATGGCTATAACAAACACTCGCGGGCACAACACCACCTACCATTCGGTGTAGTTATGAGCCAAGCCCCGCCATGGTGGTCTAGTGGCTAAGGTACTCGGCTGCTGACCCGCAGGTCGCGGGATCGAATCCCAGCTGTGATGGCTGTGACGGCTGCATTTCCGATGGAGGCGTAAATTTTGTAGGCCCTTGTACTCAGATTTGGGTGCGCGTTAAAAAACACCAGGTGGTCGAAATTTCCGGATCCCTCCACTACGGCGTCTCCCATAATCATATGGTGATTTTGGGACGTTAAACCCCACATATCAATCATAGTTGTGAGCCCGAAATGTGGTCTATGCGCGAGACACGTGTGTCATGAGGTGCAAAAAACCTTACAGGGTGTTATCACCCCCACAACACGAACCATAAACAATACGCAGATGTGGCATCCACGCAACACGTTATTGCAGTTAACTACGACGCATTATAAAAGGTTGAGTAGCGCATGAGCACGCACACAAACAGGAGTAAATCACAATCATTAACATTTCGCTCTAACAACTTCAACTGGAATCTAACCAGATAGTAGCCAATGAACTGCCGGGTTTGGAGAGCAGCTGACTGTAACTTTTCAGCGCACCTGAACAATGCCTGGCCCAAGCGGATTAATTTCGTCGAGCGAGCCCTCCCCTGCCCTCAAGACAGCACGATTGCCCCGAGCTGGATGCAGATTGATCTCGAGAGGACATCTGAAGATTGCCTATACTTGAGCCTGTGGACTCCGGACATGCAGTGCCTGTTCCAGGGTCGGGACTGTGGAACTCGCCCCGTCATCGTGTTCTTTCACGGAGGAGATTTTAGCCATGGTGGAAACAGGCGCGTACTGAAATTCATGCTTTTACTCACGGCCAACTCTCTTCGTGTGAAATGTGCGTTATCACTTTGTTCGTGTTTCAAGTTCCCATTTTTGCATAAAGTGCGGGAATGTTGGGGTCAACCGATGTTAAAGAACGTTAGATTATTTAGGAAAGTTTAACCCTGCGCGTAAAAACAATACAGTTGTCATGTTTTTCTTCATTTGATTTCTGAGCGTGCCCAGCATGGCGTAGCATGTGAGCGAGGCTCTTAAGTTGAGCATCTGAACTTTCGGCCCAAAATGTTTCAGTTTTGCAAGCGTATATGTAGAGGCGCATACACAAACGCACGCAAAAACATAATATAGTAATGGAACCCCCCCCCCCCCAAAAAAAAAGCAGCACAAAATCTGGCTATTCCCCTAACGTTCTTGCTTCGCCTATATCCTGCCCGAATGTGCTCTTCGTCTACCGTGCATAGGACTTTTCCTTGATTCCATGGCTGCGCGCGCTGGCGAGAACGTTTCTTATTGCCATAGAAACCATCGTGAGAGCACAACTACGCAGGACACACGAGAAAGAACAGACGAGGACAAGCGTGTAGTTGAACTCTCACGATCGTTATATGTCAAAACACCAACTTGCCCAACAGTCAACTCTTTTGAAGCGCGTCTTAATGCGTTTTGGCTTAGTATAGAGTACCATATGCCAGCACCTACGTCGAACTCTAACTTGGAGTGTCCGTGTAACTGCCATTGCAAAACAAGCAATCTACGCGTTCTTTATGACGCTTCCCTGGTGCGTGTACAGGGTGTACGACGGTGCCGTGCTGTCGTCCAAGGCAGACGCCGTGGTTGCCATACCCAATTACAGGCTCGGTCTGTTAGGTCATTCCACGGGGAATGAGTCCGAGCTCCTGTTCCTGGGTTTGGGCGACCAGCTCACTGCCGTCCGCTGGCTGAGAGAGAACGTGGGCTTTTTCGGCGGCAACGCGTCTCGCATGGTTCTCGCAGGACATGGCGCAGGAGCCGCGTCTGTTGGCCACTGGATACTCGGCACTCAGCCCGAAATCGCGGACGTGCAGCGCTTCGTCATGATTAGCGGAAGCCCTTACGCCCGGTGAGGCCTCCGCAAGAGAAAAGCTTCACACATTGCGTAATTCGGATGTGTGAGCCTTAGAAAGCAATGACTGTAGGCTTGAGTCGAAAGCGAATTGTTTACTGCCTTCGAAACCAACCACTTTCACTTCAAAGCCCCGGTTACATTGAAGGAGCCATCAAATTGTATTTACCGTGATCGTGAAGCCATACCCTAATTATGCATCCTTGGAACGCATTTGTGCGGGTATGTTTCACGCGTTTAGCAACAGTTTTTTATTAATCATGCCGGTTAACGCCACAACCATTTCGGAGATGCATATCACACACAAGACAGGTTTTACGCTTTAAACTCACCGGCATCGTCTTAAGCATTAGAAGTATGTCCGAAGGTCGCGGGATCGAATTCCGACCACGCGGCTGCTCTTCGATGTAGGCCAATGCCCATGCACTCAGATTTAAGTTCACGCTAAAGAACCCTTAAGAGTTGGTCGAAGTCTTCGGAGCCTTCTACTACGGCGTCCGTCCTATATTGTTTTAGGACGCGAAACCTCAACAATTATTGTTATTAGCAGTTGTTTTAACAAAACCTATGAATGAAACGGCGTGGAAGCTCTCGTCTGCCGCTTGCTTTCTAGAGTATATCTCAAAGAGGGCAACAAATGCTTCTACAACGCTTACGCAGGTACATGAAAGACGCCGATGTGACTACGAAGAACATGCGTATTCTGGCCCGCCGTGTCCAGTGCGAGAGCTTCGACGAGGTCTGTTCCGTGGAGGAGATTCTGCCGTGTCTCAGAAGGTTTCCGTCCTCGGTGCTCGTACCCCGGCTGAGGGGGCTCAACGGACGCCTCGAGGATCCTTACACAAGCATGGACGATATCCCTGCTGCGAACGAGTCGCAAATCAACAGACCACGCGGGTCGCTTCTCTTGGGAACCACTTCCGACGAGGGTTCCCACTTAGTGGGCCGGATGACGACGCAGCACCACATGTCCGAGGATTGGATGTATCACTGGCTCACTTCCCAGGGCGTAGACAATGTCTCCGTTTTTCTAGACAATTACCAGGTTGGTCTCAGAATCCTGCTTTTATGAAAAGTAAGCCTGCTTGAAAACTTAAGTTGAACGACCAAAAATAAGCGCAAATGAGAAATTATTTCTTTGTATAAGGTATCGTCCTTTGTTGAAACAAGCAATTTTATGTCTCAAACTATTTTAGACACGAAGCAGCTCTTTGACTCACGTGTGTAACACTATGCGTACGTGCGTCCGTACGAACGCGTGGCGCGTTTTCATCGCCACAGGTGTTGGAGCGGTGCGAAGTAGGTCACGCCGCAGATGCGCGTTCATGTCACCCTCTCCTCGCACGCTTCTATCGCAGATGCACCCTGACGTTACTCTTTCCCTCACTCACAGCACGCTCGCCGCAGCGCCCGCAGCTGCCGGCTTCTCCGCTCACTCGCAACACACTTCTCTCTCACTCCACCCTCTCGACCGCCCGAAACGCTCGACCGAACTTCCAGTGCAAGTACTCTTTCAGCTCGTTTATTTGCGATGACACATACACGAAACCCAACCCACCGTCCGTGTCTTTGCGTTTCAAACAAACGTTTACGTGAGTAATGCTACGCCGAGTCTCGCTTCAAACCATTCTTAGCACGCGCGTCGACGCCCGTTTCGACCGGGCCAAAGCGTGCGCACCACTGCTGCTTCGCATCCAATCAGGTTTTCCTTTCGGGAAATTTTTTTTTTTCAGTTCCTTTACACATTGAAACATGGTCGTCATGAACTGTGATTAAAGTCGCCACTTGGACACATCAACAGCACGTTATGTTGTGCAGCCCCCGCCGTGGGCATAGCAGTGACTCGCTCATTGCCGGCAATGGTGTATAGGAATAGGGAAAAAACTGGGAGGGTAACATGACAATCTCGAAGGCTAGTAATAAGTGATATAAAGGTTCGGACTCCCCCGCCCATGTCCGCAATGAAGGCAGTTATATTTAGCACACTTAACAACAGCTAAAATCAAACGCCATTGTTTAAGACAAGAAACAGACAGTCTAGTCTAAATCAAAGTCTATTCTTGATGCTCCCAATGAAATGTTTATGTAACACAAAGTACTATAAGTTTACCTTTAGAAAGATACTGTCATGGGATCGAGACGTTGACGTAAACAGCAGTCAGAGTATTCAAGTAAGATGAAATCTTTATTTGGCTGAACTTGTGGCCGGGAAACGAAAACTCCAACAACAGCAAGCAATGCATGCTGTGCGCTGATTTCGGCGAAGAAAGCGTTGGCCATCGGCAATCTGTTCCGCAGAGGGCACATAGGTACTCATATACGACATCAAACATTCGAGCGCTATCACTGGTGGCCGCGTTGTTCCAGCTGTTCGCGTTGCGTGCTGAAGCCTAACAGATTATCAAAAATATATGGAATTATTCCGCGAGCATCACACTGAAAAAGTTGCAAAATCGCTGTCATTGCCAGTAGTGTGCTATCCGTGTCCGCATTTTTTTTTCAGGTGGCTGATATTACTGATATATTATACCTTGCATGAAACATATTTTATTGTGCGTTTGTGTGGGCCAAAGTAATAATATCCGTGGGCGTCAGCTACACTGACACACGCTTCCGCAAATGAAACTTATCCATTTTCATCCCATGGGGCAGCTTCTTGATAAAACAAAAATTTAGCATGCGCTATAAGTTTTGCGAATATCAACTTTTATATTTTATATTGTTTGGCTCGGACCATGGTATGCCTTATTAAATAAAAGTCACGTTTTGAAATACAAAAAAGAAACGTAGCGCAGTCGTCTCAAAGACAGCTGGTCGGTACCAGTTTGACTCGCAAATAATTGAGAGAGTACTTTTGTAAATCTGAATACGCTTCATCACCAAAATCGTTCTTACGTTTCGCATTATTTTTTGTAAAATTTCTTTCGCGCTCAGTGTTACATTACATACTGTGCAATTACTTTGTGCGTCATAGCCACGTTTATTGTTCTGCTCGTGTCGTAAATACCATTCTGGTGTATGGCAGTGTATTGTGACATTTCCACTAAGTATAACAAATTTCTATATTGTTTGTAAATATGCGTTAATCTAGCAAATGCTTCTTTACACGTTTTCATTCGAAGTTGTCACGCGTTGCGGGGTTAGGCCGACACTGTTCTTGTACGCAGCGTGAACTGGGAACGACCAACTTGGATGTTGCACGGAGCGAGGCATACGCCGACGTCCGGTACCGTTGCCCCATGCGGCGCTTCGCCGAGCGAATGACGAGCAGCGACCTGTCCGTGCACTGGTTCGTGTTCAACGCGAAGCCTTCGTTCGAGGAGTCGTACCTCGGAGTGAAGACGCCGGCCACTACAGCACCGTGCGCCTGCTGCTCACCGACCTCGGAAACGTGCGCCCCACCGGCGAAGACATCGTCGTGCGGGACAGCTTCGTCAGGACGCTCGGGTCATTTGTCAACACGGGGCAAGTGATCCCCCTCGCCCTTTTCACATATCCCTATCTGGTACTGCGGAAGTTGCGTCAAGGTACAAGCAACGCGAAGGAGTAGCCTGAATATAAAGACCTATTTCTATTTCACACGGCTAAGCGCTATCGACATACTGAGGCGATTGTAGTGACGTTGCGGCCCCCATCACGTGATCATGGAGGGCCGTGGCGAGCTTCGGGCTGGGCGTAGCCTACGCGCAGCGACGCTTTGCTACAATCGTCTCAGTTGTCACGTGATCATAGAGGCCGTGACATCGCAATACCAATATCGAGATAGATAGATAGATAGATAGATAGATAGATAGATAGATAGATAGATAGATAGATAGATAGATAGATAGATAGATAGATAGATAGATAGATAGATAGATAGATAGATAGATAGATCAACTCGCGACAGGAAGAATATCCTTAGGGGCGTGCAAAAACGGTGCTTTGGTGTGTGGTGGTTACATGTGGAAATTGCTCGCGAGAAAGCATAAAGCGAAGAAAGTTTAAAACTGATTGATTGATTGATTGATTGATATGTGGGGTTTAACGTCCCAAAACCACTATATGATTATGAGAGACGCCGTAGTGGAGGGCTCCGGAAATTTAGACCACCTGGGGTTCTTTAACGTGCACCCAAATCTGAGCACACGGCCTACAACATTTCCGCCTCCATTGGAAATGCAGCCGCCGCAGCGGGATTTGAACCCGCGCCCTGCGGGTCAGCAGCCGAGTACCTTAGCCACTTGACCACCGCGGCGCGGCAAGTTTAAAACTGGGCAAGCATGAATATTGCATAATGTTAATTAAGCTCACGCAAATAAGTAGTTGACGTATGCATGTGGGAGGTTGTGGCCAGATACTGCACCAGGGTGGTCAATCCTTCTCTGGTGAGGGAGTGCGTTCCCGGCGGTGGTTACCGATGAGGCCGCACCCCAGGCCTCTTAATGCAGTTCCATCACCACGCGGATTTTTTTTTATCCAGTTGGGAACTGCGCGGCACCGGGATTTGAACCACGGACCTTTTGCATGCGAGGAGGATGCTCTAACCACTACGACATCGCTACTGATGATGATAACATGGGAGAGGCATTTGTCTTGCAGTGGACGTAGTCAGCTGATGATGATGATGATGAAATAAGTATTGCATAGGCATCAAACAGTACAGGGCACGCGTGGGATAGACGAAGAGAATAGAACAATGAACACCACATTTAAATATGCAGGTCACTTCATAATTCACTGAAGACTAACTTACCGTTGACTCCATGGCATCCGCTTAGCAGCCAAGGAGTCATCAAATACATAATCCGGCTAAGGCCAAGTTCAAGGGCGCGTGTTCAATTCCTGGCCACGCCGACCGCATGGCGAAAAGCAAAGGCGCCCATGTACTGGGATTTACTCCGGATAGTCAAAATCAATCGGGAAGTGGACCTTATAGTCAAATCATGGTGTTGGCGCGTGAAACCCCGTATCTGAGTTCAAAGGAACCAGCACATTCATTTTCGCGATTACAACGTGTGTTATGTGGGTTAATCCGTAGGCGTTCACAAAGAAACTGGACGTTCACAAAGTCCGTGTGTCCGTCCACGCGTGCGTTCGTGCATTAGTCCTTTTGTGCGTCCATCCGTCCGTGCGTTCGTGCATCAGTTCTTCCGTGCGTCCGTCTGCCCATGCGTTCATTCGAGCATCCGTCCGTCCATGCGTTCATCCGTCCATTCGTGCGTCC